>BLKM01004546.1:1570419-1666153 GCA_013340265.1 Coptotermes formosanus
ACGGATTATATTTTGTTATCAAAGGCACAGGCTGAAATACCTTCTGAGGTTTTATAATGAAAGACTTATTTTCGAAGTTACTGTCACGTGGCTTATGTATCAGTAACTAAAATGACTTATTTTACAGAAAGAGAATGACGACATATTTTAAGTCCTTAACACAAATGTAATGAATGCCGTCTTCACAACTTATTCTTCATTTAGTAAAAATTAAATGGCAACATGTTTCGACCAAGTAAGTGGTCATCATCAGGCCGTAGTAAAAACGTAACAGGAAAATGAAAACATTTTCCTGTTACGTTTTTACTACGGCCTGATGATGACCACTTACTTGGTCGAAACATGTTGCCATTTAATTTTTACTAAATGAAGAATAAGTTGTGAAGACGGCATTCATTACATTTGTGTTAAGGACTTAAAATATGTCGTCATTCTCTTTCTGTAAAATAAGTCATTTTAGTTACTGATACATAAGCCACGTGACAGTAACTTCGAAAATAAGTCTTTCATTATAAAACCTCAGAAGGTATTTCAGCCTGTGCCTTTGATAACAAAATATAATCCGTAGATGGAAGTATACTGCTTATTTTATCAAGCTCCTTTTAAGAATCCTTCAAGTGCATGGTGTGGAGTTATCAGTGGAGGTGTGACATTCTAATATTCCTGCAGGACCATAAAGTGAAAGAGTGTAGTTTGTGGAAACCATAGCTAGAGGTGGAATCTATTAAATTCTTTCTTTCAAATTTCAAAGGGCTTTATACTGATAGTGGTGTAAAAGATCAACAATTATGAACGATTTTTAAAAAATCATCGGGTAAGGAAAGTTTTAGGATGTAAATTACAGCTCTCATTTTTCTTCCAATAGAGGCGATAGCTGGAATTATAAACTTAGGATAATATTAAAATTCAGAATTTAGTAGAAACGCAGTTTGGGTTCGGTAAACTTTATTCGGTAATATAGTTACGGAGGAAGAAGGAGAAAATCAGCTTAAAGACTGACCAGACTGTGGGGGGAGCGCGAATTTTTTCATTGGTGTTGAATGTTTTTACGAAACAACAGCTTCAGCTTGTCAAATACTTAGTTAAAGGAGGTTCAGTTTCTACCCATTATCACTTGACTCCTCATTCAGGGCGTCATAAAGCCTGTCTAAAGTGATTCATTATCTCGGAGAAAGTCTGAATAACAAGATGCCAAAAGTCATATTCTTCTAAGCTCTAAAATGATTGTGATTTACTTATTTATTCATTTATGTAAGTTTTATTTTATAACCCGATAGTCTCTTCGCATGCTGCGTCGAAATGCAAGACGGAATGATGAATTGGGAAGCACAGGACAGGCAGTGATTGTGACCTACTGTCATGTTCTACCGTGGAATTTTCCTGTCGACACAGTAAAACCACAAACTATCCGTGCAGTACAGTCGGTGTGCGGGCCAAGATACGTACCGGTCACATTTCGAATGCAACCCAGAAGCGTAAGCGCTTGAGTCAGCTGGTTTGATGGTGATGATAATGGTGATCATGGTGATAATGGTGATCATGGTGATCGTGGCGATAATGGTGATCATGGTGATAAATTGTGATCGTGGTGATAATGGTGATCATGGTGATAATTGTGATCGTGGTGATAATGGTGATCATGGTGATAATTGTGATCGTGGTGATAATGGTGATAATAATGGCAACTGCAACAGTAGTAAGTCATCGTAGCTTCTTTTGTATGAAATTACAGCCTTCGAATCCTGGCAGAGACAAGGGCTTTTCTCTTCTCCAAGACCGTCCGGACCGGTCCAGACACACACAGATTCGTATTTAATGAGCGCCGGAGTTATTTACAGGGGATCAAGCGACAGTGACGTGGTGTTGGCCACTCGCCTTCCTCTAGTTCCGAGGTTAATAATGAGTAGATCTATACTGCTAATCCCACACGTGCCTTTATGGAGTGTACAGGGACATGTTTACCTTTGCCTTTAAAGTCGCTGCCTATTACTTTTGATTAATAAGGTTAGACTTCCAAGACAAACAAAATGTATGATAAAACAATGAAGATAAAAATCGCTGCCCATAACTGTCTTCGATCACACATAATAGAGGTCAAAGGTACTGTTCTGGCAATGAATGATACGCAACAGGTTTTCTACGTATGCTACATAGTGTTTAAAATTGTTGCTAAGCTGTGTAAGATCTGCGAGCTAAAACGACATGAAAGCCCTACTGCTATTCCGACCTTCAATCTTGCTACGCCGTTTTTCCAATGATATACTGGCCATAATCCTCACAAAAATACATCAAGAAATACACGTAGCATAATCCCCTGCTTGACATGACAGATAACCGCAGATCCATTTTGTAGGCCACAATCTCTAACGTCATTAAAATATCAACGGCAAATAACGGCATGTCCTTGACCACAAACTCTTTGTGTTTTACAAGAGGTTGTAGTGTCATTTAAAGTCTGATACGTAAATCAAATTTATCTTACAACATCCAGGTTCTGGTTCTAACTCACACTTTAATATTCAGCATTAATAACGAGATGAATCCTGCTACCTAACTCCAGGCAGCAGAGTCGTCTTTAAGGATCTTTGTCTTGTATTTGCTGCAGCGATTTCAAACACTTTAAGCATCCCCAAAGTTAGTAATACTAAATTGAGTAGCACGTCACTGAATATATTTTGAGTCAGATTTATCGTGTCTGCTTCCTCACACATTATCTTTAAGATGCGTTCCAGTATTATGGTCTTTTGCGGCATTTGCAAAGTGCCCTAGCCCTCTAGAATCGCTTTCGGATAATCACAATGTATGCTACTTGTTTGAAAGGAGATAGCTGCCTGGAACTTCTCTGTCTAGACCTCATACGTAGTAGGTACACAGACTGCAAGGCAAGGACAAGTGTCGTATATGCGTTTACCTGTAAGGTGTACAACGCATGATAAGAGTTCCATTAGCCCTTGAAATGAAAGACGAAGACTAGAACAGGGAGAGAAGAAAAAGAAAATGGGGACAGAATAAAAAAACGGGGGTGTTCAAGTGAGGGGCACTAAAGTCGTTTCTCTTATGGAGGGAGGGGGTGTTGAAAGTGTTGCGGCTTTGAAGGTTCCCAGGCAGTGTCCTCTCGTCCTTCTGGTAAAGGTAGGCTGGTAGCAAGGCGACACTTTGCGAAGTAAAGAAGATAAAGTGATAGGAATTCGGCTGTTGGGGGGGGGGGGGGTGTGCAGCAGAGGAAAGAAGTTGAACATTTGGGCTGAATTTCGCGTGTGGATGATAGCATTATGACAAAATTTTTGGTCTCTTTGGGACAGCTAGGTGTTGATGAAAATTTTGAAGTTAATTTTTGGCAGGGCTGAATGAGAAGCATAGATTTTGGTTTCCAAATCAGCATTTGCCCTAGAACAAAATAAAACACGGAAAATCTAGGGCAAGTTTAGAGACGAAAATTAAACTGAATTACATGTAAAAATTTATTTCTCACCGCGCAGTAAACACGCTCTTTCTCGGTTATATAAAACTAGTCAGCTATTTTTGTACAGGAAAAATATCACTGTTTATTGGATATCATAAGCAAAACACATAAATACGCTGTGTGCTGATGATGTAGAACTTTTTATGTTGTGCTTGGTGATACATAAAGTAACCAATCAGCTTTAAAGGGTTAATAATATTATCGACTTTTAAAACGTAGGTGCGATTGAAAAGACAAGATGTTAATACAGATATGTAGACTGTGCTTGAATGTGACGCAGATCTGGCTAATATGCGTTCTAGGAGTAAACAGTTGCGCAAGTTTATTCTAAGCCTCTGTCGCTTGCCGGCAAAACCGCTACATTATAGTTCTTTAAGCTTACTTCAGGTAATCTGCACTGTTCTTTCCCCTTCTAAGTCTCATACACATTACGATATTGAGATAAAGGTCTCAACATGAAAATGAAAAATATGTGAATAAATTAAACGTAATTGAATTTAATAAAATGGCACGCTGCTGCTGCTGAACTGTTCGGAATCCGCCGTTAACCATAGAGATCGAATGCTGCCACTTGCAGAGAAAAGTACGATTTGGCGGTCTGTTAGTCTTTGTTGGACGGTGAGGTTCATGTAAGACATTTCATAAGAGTGGTACGAGTTTTATGGAGGGGATGATTAGCGAACAAAATTAACACAGGACTAACAAATAGCACAACACGGTACGTGTTTATTTGTGTGGGAAAACCTTTCTATTTTATTTGGAAACCGTATAATTAAGGCGAAGCGTTATATTCGCATTAAATATGGAATCAGATTTAAAATCAACGTACTTTGTGTGGTGTAAACGACTTCATGGGTCCACCATTTTGTATAGTTAAGGGCGGTACATTTTTCCGGCCGGGGGCTACGGCCTCTGGGCTCCTCTAGATTACATCCTCGAAGCATGTCTGTTAAATAAAAAATTAAGTAGTAGTTTATGAAAGCCTACGAACAGTTTAACCTTTTAAAGCCTAGCGGTAACTTTACGTACCACCAGGTTTAACATTAAAAAATTCTACGTTGTGCCCACATTGCGTTTATGTGTTTTGTACGGATCTCAGAACAAACAGCGATTACTTTCGTATACAGAATTAACAGATTGGTTTTTATAACCGAGAAGAAGAGTGTTTACTGCCCGGTACGATCTGGGTCCTTAAATATAAAACAGATATGCTTCGTCTTTAAAGCGGTAATTGACGTCATTTGTGTAAGACAGCGGCACCCACACCATGTGAAAAATAAGGTAAAAGTTGCCAATAGGAAAAAACTAGTAAAGTGCTGCATTTGGAGCGTAGCTTTGTATGGTGCTGAAATGTGGACACTTGAGAAAGCAGATCAGAAATACCTGGAAAGTTTTGAAATGTGGTGCTGGAGAAGGATGGAGAAGATTCGTTAGACCGATAGTGTGAGAAATGAATAAGTATTACAAAGAGTCAAAGAGAAGAGGGGTATCCTACAGACAATAAAAACAAAGAAGGCTAACTGGATCGGTCATATCTTCCGTAGGAACTGCCATCTAAAACACTTTATTGGGGGAAAGGTACAGGGAAGGATAGAAGTGTCGGGAAGACGAGGAAGAAGACGTAAGAGGCTACTGGACGACGTTAGGGAAAAGAGAGTATACTGGAAATTGAAGTAGATATCACTAACTGACACTCTGGGAAGAACTGGCTTTGGAAGAGGCTGTGGATGGATGAATGAATGAGGTTGGCATGCGCACACGGCCAAATTTAAGGTACTGTCCGTGCATTTTCTTGAAGGATCTGAGAAAATATACGATAGACCTCAGCGGGACAGTCCTTGTTTCGGCAAAGCTTCGAGCCGCACACCTCCTTTCAACAGGTGCGGATTACTGCCGCTTGATAAATCTTGTTTGGCCATGGCTGAATTGGGAAGGACATAAATGGAAAGGCGGTAGCCTAATGTGTTGGACAGGAAGGCCTGGAAATAAAACCGCTGTTACGTAAATACATCCCATCATCGGCCTAAGATTGACTTCAGCATTCCACAAAGAGGGAAGGAGAGTGAAGTTCAACTCGGTACATCAGTTTTCGTTAATCCAGTATTTTATTCTCCTTTGATTCGTATTTTTATTTGTTAGGTGCAAATTGTATCGGATGTGTCCGTCAAACTACAACCAACCTTGATTTATATATATATATATATATCTTCATAGCCACATTTGATGCTGTCCGGATAAAAATGAGCTTACATTTGTTGCAGTCTTAAGACACTAACGCCACTACTCGCCTCTGATTTATACCCGACAAAGGCACAATAAATCATAGTCCCGACAGCCGGTGGCCTGCTCTAGACTGATCCAGCTTATTTTTAATCAAAAGTTAGATCCGTTACCGCTGATTTAATCTACTCTGTCTTATAGTTGATGTGTCGACAAATAGTGAATAATTTTTCTTTTTTGGAGTTCAAGTGTCAGGCCTGTAATCTTTGGTATTTTGTGCGGCAAATTACCTGAGTCATTCAAGACAAATGATTGTATAAAGCTTTGCAGTTGTCTATTACAATCGCCCTTGTCAGTACGCGCTTCATTCAGATATTAATCTACATCACCCAAAATCAGCAAAACTACAATCACTGCAAAAAAGAAAAAGGCCGGAGGGGGGAGATGGAGGGACGGTTTATTAAACAACGTCGGTAAGATGACTTTCATTTGGAAAGAAAACAATTCGTGACAGAGAGCGCTGTCTGTTCAGAAATTAACCGGTCGTGTTAGCAGTGTGAAGGTTATTCAGCCAAAGTTATTGTTCGGTTCAGGAGAAGCGTTGAGCAGGTAGAATACGCTTAGGAAATTCCTTCTAAACACAGTGGAGTTCGGGTTTACGCGATATGTATTTGAGAACACTCGTGGAGGCGCAGACGGCTACGAAATAATGAGTTTGGAAATCAAGATAATTGACGCCCATACCAAGAAATGTAATCCTACCGTGAATTAAAACGTGAAGGAAGGCAGTTATCGGTACAGCCTTCTTCAAAAGAGAATTCGGGTGCAGCATCAACTGCTCGATACAATGCATCACCGGGCTGTGCACTTTATTGTTATTAAATTCTATGCTATTTGTTTCCAATACCGTACAGTACTGTGTTTAGTGTACTACAGCATTATACTATTTTCCTCATAAAATACTTTGAACTGCATATATGCACATATTAGTGCGCTTACAATTGAGCCTACATGTTGAAGGGAGAGGCAGTGGGGTGACTAATGCCGCCATTTTGCATATATGCGATACATTAGGGACCTGACTACCGCGTAAGACACGACTATATTGTGTACTTAACGCAGAGAACTGCTTTCTGAAGCCATGAGTTTTGCAGGATTTTTTTTTTGCACCCTAATAACTCTGTAGAAGAGAAGTATTCAGGCTGATTTCCCTTTTGAAGACTAAGCCCAAGTGACTCTGCGGAGTTCTTAAATGTCCCAGCAGGTGGTGTGTATGTAGTAACCACTGGACTTAAAACTGCTATAAGGACTGTGTCCGTAACGAGTAGTGTGCAGATAGTGTGATTTTATTGAAGAAACCTTCCAACCGAAAGACATGATCATGAGCTATACATGCACTGAGCTTGCTTGTGAGGAGCTGGTGTAACAGCGTTGCATTCTTGTCGCCTGAATTCAGTAGATAAGCTGGTCCGTCTGTTGTAGGTTTGTATTGTTTAGTTTGTACGGATATATCGTAATAGGAATTCTTTTCTGAAGTCCGTTTCGCGCAATACATTTTTCTAGCGGATGTCGTAAAACCTTTCTTTTGGAAGGATGAGATGGTTTTCATACGCTACGGTTGAAGGTTTTGCACACTACAAGACTAACGGCCTAGAAGGTACGGATGGCTCTTTGTGTGTGTGTCATATTTCGCTGTACTGTACAGTGCTTTGGGAAGAAACTTATTCTTGTATGCCATTAATACGAAACTGGTAATAGTGCTGACCTTTCTGCTTCATTGACGAAAGAAACGTAGTGAGCATCCTCAGTGTGTCCTTACACTTGTTCTTTCTTTCTTTCTTTCTTTCTTTCTTTCTTTCTTTCTTTCTTTCTTTCTTTCTTTCTTTCTTTTGCAGTCTGTCTTACGACAGGTCCAGAGCCTCTTCCAAAGCGAGTTCTTCGCAGAGTGCGATCTAATGCTTCCTCTTTAAGTTTCCAGTACCCTCGCCTTCCCATAATGCCATCCGTTAGCTGCTTACATCTTCTTTTTCGTCTTCCCAACACTTCTATCCTTCCCCCTAGCTTTCCTTCAGTAACTTGTTTTAGAAAGCACTTTCTACGCAAGATGTGACCAATCCAGTGAGCCTACATCCTTTTTATTGTATGTAGGATGTTCCTTTCCTCCTTCATTCTATGTAATAATAAGAATCAGTGTGACCACTTTACTACACAGCATGCGATGAATTAATCAGGATAAAGGAAAATTCGTTGCTTACTTCCGAATATCATCTCACAGTGGTCGAATAGTTGACGATTTTTATTTGAGTAATGTACGTTTTGAAATTCTGGAAAACTTACAGTTGTGTGTAAATTTACCCAGATTTGAATAGTAGAACAAGAATAAACAAACGGCCAATTCAAACCGTCAGATGAAACCCGTCAGTATTCCAAGGTAAGCCTACTTGCTGCGTAAACAATTTCCAGGTGCGAAGTATAGTGAACAGACTTTCCGTTTTCATTATGACGTTTTCTGAATGCCGTTCTTTGTCTCATGAGTTAATTGTATATCACACTATTTTTAAACTGTAGAAAATATGTAATAATCAGAAGATTCAAAACACAGATATTACTGCAATATTACAATCGGACGGTCGGTTCCTGATTGGGACACGAGACATACGCCTGCAGAATGAATGTCCGGTGTCTTTATGTCTGATCTAATGCGCTAGGGTTAGGAAGAATCTATACAGAAGTACACAGACGCCTTGCATAAGCCGGAAGGTCATGCATGTACACACTGTATATTCAAATTAGTTATGCGAAATCGAGTAGGTGCACTCTACACTCGTCGCCTAAAGTGGAATCCCACTCTCAGTAGCCCAAGCAGATGTGTTAACTCACACCAGCCGTCCAAGGACCACGATGTTGGTCTGTAATGTAGTAAAAAGGTAAATTTCACCCTGTAAAATGCCATGAAGGTAGAGACGGGAAGTGAATATATGGCTCTATCCAGTCAGGACATCGGCACTAAATTGTGGTAATGATCAAAGCCACCCCCCGGCCGGTTTTTCCCTGGGAAAGGTTCCAGCTTCCATTTTGCTGGAGGCTGGGCGGCTCTGAGATCCAGCCTGCACAGGTGAGGAAAATAGAAATATCTCTTGCCCCCACCAGGATTAGAACCCCCGAACCGTGCAGCCTGTAGCTAGCCGCTATACCATGTACACCATTCTGAACACACTTAGTAATTGCCCAAAATTAGGACAGGCACCATGAGTCATACAGGATGGGACTGAGTTGTCCGTTAAAGGCCAGACAAAAAGAACAAGCAATCCAGCATAATAATGTTGCCCATGGGCTGTAGACCTTCACACAGACATCGATGCTGGGAACGTACATCCACCACTTCTTTCACAGTGTTAATTGCTTCGCCTTCCTCTCGGTGTGTTCTCTTTTGTTGTTATTTGCTCAGGTGTACTGACACTCCTTTACAATACACCTATCGGTACCCTCCGCCTTCAAGAAGACTTGACGCCCCAGTGAGTATTGCTGGCCTTTACAGAGGTAGAAGGGCTACAGACCTCTGATTGAAAGCGCAGAGTAATAGCATATATATTTCCTCATTGAAAAGCGATGATATAAATTTTAGGTCTTTAATATTAGTGTTTAAAATTACATGCAGGTGTTGACAATGATTTGAAAACCAGAACTGCAGATTCAATTCTCCCGCGGGATGCAGGCTGTGTCTGTATTATCCTACAGGCCAATACGTAGTCCAAGAGACCCTAGGCCTATTATGTGTTTGGAAATAGGCACATTCGTAGTTATGTGTGCCTCACAACAGGTCAAAGAGACTGACTTGTGACAGCTTTAGAATATGTAACGTTAATAACACAGAACGCGCATACTTGTGTAAATCCCGTTTCATTTGGCGACGGCACGTGTGTATAAACAGTACATCAGGAGTGCAGAAACCCAGGGCGCCAGGTGGCGCAGGAGTGCAAATTTGTACGATGGTGCCTGATAGTTGTGGACTCACTGTAGAGAACTTGCTTCGTGTCACCCTTCTGGCGCCTAGAATTTTGAGGTTGTCCCAGCATTTTGGGAAATATGTGCTCCCTTGCAGTATATTCATGTGTGTATATATATATATATATATATATATATATATATATATGTATCATGTACTCAGTATATATGTTTTGACGTACATGGCGGAATGAGAAAGTGTTGAACTTTGAGGGAGAGAAAGGGGGATTGAGGAAATGAATGGGTAGGGGGTTATTTAAAAGTACAAACCGTGAATTTACCCCGATAATTTGACATAAACACGAAATTTCCCACAATATTCTGCATCCTAAGTTCGCTCGAGATGGCGACTTCCCGCATTTGACAGTCGAGTGCTTTGTGAGGTGGAACTCCTGCCGTTATTTAAGCGTTACGCGACTGACGCTACAGAGGTCAGCCCTTTTAAAATACACGTCTGTGAGGTGGCAATTCGTTTTGTAGTCCTTGCGTCTTCTACCTACTGACAGTATGTGTCGAGGTTGTTTATTTTCACTTCATCACATACAAGCACACATCACAGTCGGTAGGACTCCTCTCGACGAGAGATCGGCCCGTCGCAGAAACCTCTACCTGACAACACAAACACTGTACAAGAGACAAACATCCGTGCACCCGGTGGGATTCGAATCCACGATCCCAGCAAGCAGTCGGTCGCAGACCTACGCCTTAGACCGCGCGGCCACTGGGGTCAGCTGAAGTGGAAGTTAATGAGCATATATGGCGTATAAAATTATCTGTAAAACCACCATGCAAGATTCAAAGAAATGCTGCACGGCAAAGACTGCATGTGAGTGTTAGTGAGGCATATGGGCTGGAGAGGGGGGGGGGTGAGCGGAGTCTTCCAGAGTCTGAAATTTCTCAGTGATGGTCGATTGTATCATCAGGCCACTCGAAAACAGGCCGAATTTCGCAGCAGACAGCGACAGTACCATTCACTGTCCGGTGCTTTTCCTGCTACAATTGTGCCGTTACCCCCATAGAGCACAGCTGCATTGATTCGAGGACACGTCCCACAGAAAAAAATAAGTCGCTTTTGGATTGATGTATAGTGCAGAGGTACCGTAAATTTATCATACAAATGTAGAGTTACGTTACGTGGTGTGACATTAACTCAAGTCACCTTGGCTAGTTTGTATTATGTTATGCCTTTATTGATTTTATCATGCTTACCAGTCAGAGTATGGCTAAGTAGCTACTGTCAAAATTATTTGCTGGCTCTTAGGGTAATATGACTTGATCGAAGTAGCGCCTATGCCTGTTGAAGTTCATAATCACAGGTTTCTGTCTTAGAAGCGCCTGGCAGAAATGCAAGAGAAGAAACCTTTATCACTGTGCGGGGAACTGCAACACTGCTGTACACATTGTTGCACGGTGAAAGAAGGAAGTGGCATAGCATGATGCAGGTTGGCAATCTGGTGATTAAGAGGGTTGGGGTGGAAGGGGTACAGAGAGGGGCAAATGCCTCCTATGCGCGGAGGATGAGAGCGAATCCCACCTATTGCGCAAATTCACAGAAAAGCAGAGGTGGAGAGAGGAGTCCCTGAAAACAAATGGCCGCATATCAACGAGGACTCGGGAAGATACCGCCAAAAATGCCACTGAACAGAGAAATTTACATACACTCGCATAGAAGATTAAATGTAAATGGGAAAGTCAAGCAAATAAAGGAGAACTGAGGTGGGGGGGGGGGGGGGAAGAATTGGGTTGTACGTAGGATCGATTGGTTATAAGTAACTTGGATGAGACAAGATGCTTTCAGTTATAATAAATAGTATACATAAACTGTAGTCATTGGGAATAGAGTGGATGTGCACCGGAGAAAACCTGGTGTTATCTGTCACATCCAAAGGAATGTATTTGAAACTTAACTCGTGAAACATCATTGTGTATTATTGTATTGTGTATCGTTGTCTGTCTTAAAGGAGAAAAGACAAGTCGTTAACACCTTGAAATTTAATATTGACACTGTTTATTCAAATACACTGCCGAGATTCGGACAGTCATTATGTGACAGTTGCACAAAAGCTGCAGGCCAGCCTGACATTTCGCTTTACATAATGAGTCCGTGTGAAGCTGACCTTTTCAATCGGCTCACCGACGTTTCTCTAGTGTGACACAAGGCGCATAACCGCATACGTACAGAAGCAGAATTCAGTTACTCCAACGGAATAAGACCGGGTTAACCTAGGATAAGTGTCGCACTCTGTCCAGGACCCCATGAGTGTATTTAAAATTCGTCTCTTATTCCAAACCCGCATCCTCCTTTATCACATTCATATTCAGGCACCCTGTAAGCTTGTACTTACAGTAAGAGGGGGGCTTTTCTAAGCACCTGCGTCGGGTTGCCCACACCTCCTGAATCCCGTAGTGCAGTGTGGTTGAGCCCTATATGCTTTCCACATATGTCATTTGGAACTTCCAGTGCCTCCTTAATCTTGACCTTTATTTACGTTGGATACTACTTCATTACTCTGAAGCTCATCACTCAATCATCTGTAAACTTCCAGAAAATATTTCTCACTATATTTTTTCAAACATTAATTACATCGAAAAAGTATTTAATCTAATAGGCGTATGTGGCTAAACTAACCCCCCTCTACGAATGCAGTTCCTTCTTGATAAGGTGATAGTTTCTTATGAAGTCAAAAATCTCAGCGTGTTATAGTAATCAGTTGTTTGTTGTGATGTCCACTATATACACCCACTTGAAGAAGAAGAATTTTGTCTATAAATTCCAGTCCTATTTATTTAAGATCCATTTTAATGTTCCTCTACCATCAACTCTTGGGTCCTTCAAGTGGTCTCCTTCTTTTACGTTTATGCACCAAGTTCTTATACGTATTTCATTTATCTCCCTGACGTGCCACATTCTTAGTCTATCTCATCTTCCTTGATTTAAAAAATATTTGAAACTTGGTACTCTTAAGTCTCATTGTCATGTAAATTCTTGAAAGCTGCAGAATTTATATTCTGTGCGTAAAGCCCATAATTTTATAAGATTAGAAATAATTTTGAATATTATTTCAGTACTTGTTATATGCGAGCGAAAAGAATTAAAATTAAATTGACCTCGAAACTTTTGATATATATATCTCCTAAATTCCAAATTTTGGGCGAAAAATGGCGTGTAGTGTCAGAGATGTAATATGCAATCAAGAAGGGACGAATACTACATATTCCCTTATCCAGTTTATGATAGGCTGTGTAACAAATTTTGACTAAACTGGTAATAATTTTAAGATATTTTAGATTCCGAAGCCCTGAAAATACCCGATTCAAAAGAATTGACTACATACCTATTAAAGACGGAACAGATGGATCTCTTTTATGTAGGTGGTCACAGTGTTATTGCGGACCTGACAAATTGGACTCCACATGCAACGAAAAATATGCGTATAATCTGTATACTCCGTTACTCAGCCTCCTGTTTGTTCAACTTGAGGACCACATTTTAATTGCGACCTCATGTAGAATGACTTGATTGCATGGCTGCAAGCGGACCACCAGCATTCTAATAAGGCTTTTCTCTGGCGGCAACTTCAGTCCACATACTTCTATTTTTTTTTAATTCCACGTCAATTTCTGGGAAGCAAATTGGTCCCCTTGTTCTGACGTAACGAATGTGCAGCATATAAATTACGATATACAATACGTGGACCTTATATTGATATCACACGAAGCATGTAATTTATAGAGTAGACTTGTACCGCTATGAGAAACATGCGTTGTTCTGTGACAACCCGGAATTGCCACAGTCAGAAGGATGTTCACTTGTCACTTATAAGCTGACAGTTGCCGTGCTTTGAAAAACTGCTGTACGTTCTTTCATTCTTACTCTTGTTTTATAACGATGCATGTCTGTCTTTGAACTTCCAAGCCTTCTGGGATGTTGCGCCGTTTTGATTGCTAAACAGTTACAGTCGATTTGCAGGATGGTAGCGTTTTCATATTTAGGGTCCAACCGTTTCATGGCCTGCTTGATTCTAAATATGTACTTACTAAAAGCTTCGACATGTCGGTAAATATTGTGAAAACCTCAAACCTCGCTTATGTCTTCGAAAATACTCATTTACTCTGACTAAGGAAAACAATATTACGAGTGCTCCAAGATGTTCAGAATTTATGGGAACTAATATTTGATTGAAAGCGAGTAAACCTATTAAATTTCGTGTATAAATAGAGCCATCTTTGGAGAACTTTAAAACTAGCTCTTGAACGCGTCGAACATCCGTGGGAAATTTGTAATTTCATAGCTACAAACAACGTATGTTTCCTGAAAGGATAGAATTCTCCTAATTTCGCAGCGGCAAGCCTCCCTATTTACGTAGGCAATTTTGTGCTTTTGGATTATTAAGTCATGGACATTAAGATGGCTTAGGCACATAGCGCGGGTGGGAAGGAAGAAATAGCGATTTAAGGATTTTGCGTGCGAACGTGTAATGAGGTGGTCAGTAATAAAAAACAAACATTATACTGCTGGGATGAAAGTATTTCCCTTACTCTTTATATTTATATTCGTAGGGTTCCTAGAAATTAATTACTTCCTTAAAAATTGTAGGTAGGGTCATAAAGTGTTGTGCATGTGAATGTCTTGAGATGCGTGGCAACGTCTGTTGTTAGTTCTGTGTCGTGGTGTAGCTAACGTACTGTTTATCTTCAGCCTGTTGAAATTTAGTAATATTGAGTTACATTTTATGACGTGTAAAAAGACATATGACAAACTACTTTAGAAATGTCATTAATTTATTCTTGGTTTTAACATAGAAGTAAATTCTGTATCTATTATATAAGCGGGTTATATCATATATTAGTTAATTACATTGGTGTATATGATGATAATAATGTATCACAAAAAGCAATGCCGATGTTTGTATTTGTAGGTGTGGAAGGACAAATACATATGCATTATGCCAGGATTTTGCTGAACATTGTCCGTTGTCTGATGTAGCCTGTATTCTTGCAGTGTGCACAAAATTTTGGGAGTTTGCTACACTGCGTCTTGTCTTACATTGACAAATGTGTTACGGCTTTGTTATTTTTCACATTAATTGCGCTGAGTGAAGTGAGATCAGAAATTTCCTGAATGGTAGGCGTCCTGACCCAGAACACGGACATCAACCAAGTGGTCTCCACTCTTTAATTTTCCCGTCCAAAATCGTATATAAATTTCTGTGTCTCCCGCATATTCTCATACCACAATTTCAAACAGTAATAAAAATAACAAATGTTGAAATTACTTCATGCGATAAACATAGCAGTATTTCAAATCCATAACAAAACAATGCTTTGCGACAGAATCTCATTTTTTTTCTTCTGGTGATGTATGGCCCTCAAGGTAACTTTAGAGGAGCACCCACCTGTGGCAGAAGTTGCTAGTGTCCCACGCAATAATCCAAGGGTTTCAAGCAATCAGTCATGCATGTTGCTGATGTGCGGAAGGAATTTTAGACTAGTTTAGAACGTACCATTTTGTCATTCTCTTCAGACGAATTGGACTTTCATTCTCAACGCATATTTATTCTAAGAAAACTGACTGTTTATTCAGAATAAAGGCACGTCTGCAGTCAGTCGTAAATGATCGATGAACGTGGGTTAATATGATTATAGGTTATCGCATTAGTTGAAAGAACGTCACTAAAATATTTAACTAAAATGCTTGATACACACATATATTGATTTTCAATGTAAATATAAATTGACCCTTTTCACAAACTTACTAGTGTTTGCCCTATAATTTCCGCAACTAGTGTATGGGTCACAACCAACATTACTGTCGTTATTTCCCATCTGTGAATATACCAGAGAGGCCGTAATTTGTGTTTAAGACTTACTGCTTCTGTTCCTGGACACGCTGTGGCGCAGTTGGTTCAGGCACTGCACTACAAGCCGGAAGGTCGCGGGTTCGATCCTTCTGGCCGCACTGTGGCCCTGGGTTTCGACTTAGCCTCTAACAGAAATAAGTACCAGGGGTATTTGTTAAGGGGTAAAGGCGGCCAATACGTAGGGCTGACAACCTTACCACCCTTATGTGCCGATTGTCTACAAATTCTGGGAGCCCCAACCTCCTGGAGCCCTAAAGGCCTGCCCAGGTCTGTAATGGAATAAGTTCTGCTTTCTATACGAAAGTCTCGGGTTTGAATCGCAATCGCCTTGAGGACGGCCTTCACACCGTTCTCACTGTAAGTGACACGAGACAGCTTCCTGCGACCGAAAAAACTACTTTTTTAACAATTTAATGCGCATATATTTAACCAGTGGTATCCAATAATTGTTTGTGTATATTTTACTCATTTTATCTTGCAACAAACACATTGAAGTATCGACGTTTATGTATGCTACGCATAAAATGGTACCTTGCCTGAATGCAGACTCTTTTGACCTGCTTGCAACTTCTGTTTTCCACTCATCTTGTCTTATACACTAATTCTATTAATAGATGGCATCTTTCAGCCGAATATTAGAATGTCAGCATATGTGTTATTCCTTTAAGGGAACATTGAGATTAGAATTATCTGAGTTTGTATTTGGTACACTGTGTGGAATTTTCCTCAATTTAGTTCATATGTAACACAGACACCTTTCTCCTCTTATGTACCAAGTGGGCTAAAAATACCAAAAAGAAGACACGAATGCATATCACATAGGCTATTTAAACATTCACTGACAAAGGCGTGTTGGCGAGTTGATTGATGCTTTGCGTGTGGTCAACCCCGCAGGCGGGTCTGTTGCGCACGGAGCGCGGTGAGCTCTGGATGGAGCCTTTGCGAGGTCACACCGCAGGTCCCGGCGTGGAACGACCCCACATAGTCTTCAGGCGCTCCGCAACACACGACGCCAAAAAGCGCAAGCGAAAGAGGAAGAAAAGGCACGAAAAGAACTGCGGAACTCGCGGTGAGTAGACACAGATGGCCCTATACATTACTAGAGGGACATTATTTTATCTGACAAATCTCATTGCTATGTAATGAAACTGTTTTGCGAGACGTGCAGCAGTGTATAGTTCCAGGCTGAACCGAGGTTAGGAACATGCGTTTTATTTCAGTGTATTGTAGTTAATATTAGTTTTTTGATCACCACATATATTTGAATAAAGTACTGGAAACTTTATTCCTTCCACACGCATACACGAGCCGCATCTAGCAAAAATTATTTTATGTTATCCATACCGAACAGATAGTCACTAAAATTGTATACAAATACACCAATACGTGCACACATTTGATAAAAAAACTTAGTAAAAAATTTGTTTACTTATAGACCTGACACGTTTCGGTGCTCTGTGGCACAATCAAGGGTAACACTGAAAATATAAAACACTGTTGAACGGTTAGAGGGTCCGACGCGTGCCTGGTTGAAGCATTATCACTTCAAAGTCGAACACTTGGAGAAGACCTGTAAAGCTTTGAAAGTCCCGATGAAAATGATATAAAACACAGTCGTAACTAAAATGATGAGGATAAAATCCAGAATACTGCATTGTAGCTCTCAGATTGGATGCTGGTCACCGCCAAAATTTGTAAGCTGCTGGTCATTCCAAAGCTTCCTACACTCAGCCATCTACGTCATTACGGACGGCGCCACACGTGGCCGTATTGTGGCACTGATGCGTGTATTCTACAAACAAAACTCCACCGCTTTGTCAATGGACCAGCAACTATTTTTAAGTTAAATGAGTCGACAGGAAGTAACTAGATCAAATAGTGCCCCTATATAACAAGGATTGTGTAGAGAAGAAAAGTAACATCGATTCTGCTTTTGAAATATTTTTGACACTTTTTCAGCTGCATAGTCACGTGCAGGGTTGTTTGTGGTTGGTTAATTGGGCAATATGTGGAACAAAGATGTCACTGTTGACTCTAAACATTTTAATATCACGTACAAAGACCGGACCTACCAGTCATTTTTCTTGATTTTCTGTAAATTTTTGTTTGAATAGATACGACATATCTGTTCAGGAACGAACGGTAGATGTCTTGCCTCTGACATGAGTGGGTAGTTGTCTGATGGCACGAAATATTATCTGTCGCTGTACAGGATCAGTCTGAATCTGTAGTAGCATTTACACAGTTTTTAAACAGCCGGATCTATCGATGTTGGCACTAGATGCAGTGTGTAATATCTCAATACTTGACTGGACGAACTGATGGAAACCAAATAATCAAAAAGAGGATTCTGGTGTCTGAGGAGCTGTTCGAACCTGTGACCTCCGGAGTGCACCATAGGAGTAAAACGTCGGCTACGACCTTTTCCATATTCGAATTACATGTGTTTCAACGCCATGAAAACACTAGTTAGTATTTAGAATGTCCTCTCTTAATAATCATCACTTTTTTATAATTAATACGGTCAGTTACTGCAAATAACGTAGTCTCATATATACCTAACGGCTTTCAATCACAGAACTTTCCCGAAAGACTGCCCGCCCAAAGTTATTTCACAACAAGCTTTCTTGGAACCCTTGGTTTCAAGCTATGGAGGACGCCTCAAATTTAGAAGCGTGATGTGGTTTAGTAAGACACCACTATGGTTATCTCATACGCATTGAAAAAGGGGACATGTATGCAAAATTTTTGTGAGAAGCCTTCGAAGGAAGAGATCACATAGGACATGTAGGCGTTGATTGGTACTTGAAGTCAACATGGCCTTCGAGAAATGTGTGAACAGAAGACCCTGTTAACCTTTTAAAGCCTATCGGTAACTTTACGTACCACCAAGTTTAACATTAAAAAATTCTACGTGGTGCCCACATTGCGTTTATGTGTTTTGTACGGATCTCAGAACAAACAGCAACTTTTGCCTTATAAAACATTAAGAGATTGGTTTTTATAACCGAAGTGCAGAGTGTTTACTGCGCGGTACGCACTGAGTCCTTATATAAAACAGATACGCTTCGTCTTTAAAGGGTTAATGTGGATCGAAAAGGGCCCAGTGGTGAATTTTTGTAAAATCGTTATAAAATATCAAGTCTCTTCAAAACTGGGAAATTCTTGCACGCTGTATTATAATTAAGTATTCAAAGAAAACCTTCCGTAATATGTCGTTGCTTTGTTTTATTGGTTATGTACTTTATTACATGCATTGGTGCAATTACTCATTTAAGAGATCACCATTTCTATTCTCTGCTGAGACACCGGATTTTCTTACTGACTTTTTTGTTTTGTCCCCCATTGCCTTTTTGACAAGTGTTGCAAAATTCTCGTGAAGCAGTCCATGCCCACTTCTGCCCCGTATTAAAAACTGCGCCTATATTTTTCGAGGGTTTCATTAATAGTCACATGAACTTGACTTTTTCTTTTTGGCAGAACCACGACGCCCCGTAGAAACTCGACTGGAATGGAAGCAGCAAGTTGGAAAGGTAAAAGTGCAAGGTCGAGGCAAATCTAGAAAGACGCGGTGGAGACGCTCCATAAGCAAGGAACGACACGTTGAGGCTTTGCTGGTAGCTGACACGTCCATGATGACTTTCCATGAGGACGGTGACGTCGAGACGTATATCCTCACCATCATGAATATGGTGTCGGCCCTTTACCGCGACGCCAGCATCGGTAATACAATAAACGTCGTCGTCGTAAGGATAATTCTGCTTGAGGACGAAATTGCTCAGGTGAAATCAGAACTTTCCCTTATCACATTGATATGTAGAAAAAGTAACAACTGCAGATCAGTTCGTTCTTTATTCTTCTCATACGTAGCATTCGTAACTCTTCCTCGTGCTATAACTCATACCGTTCTTCACAGTTCTAATATTTTTCCTCACACGTCTTACGCTATAACCACATTCCCGCTTTCTCATATTGCTATAACTCACGTCATGTGTCACTGTATCGTGCTGTAACTCATATGGTGGGGGTAATTCTTTCATTCTGGTAAGTTGTTTACCCCGGTCTCATCATGGTTCGTGACTAATTCCCAACTTTACCCCTACGTCAATTTTTGTGTCACCCTTACGCCTTTGTAAATATTTGTCATATTATTATATAATATAATGTAATGTAGTGTAGTGTAGTATGTATTAGTTTAGTCAGTTGTACATCATTTCAGAGTGTAAAATACGCAATACGCAATACAGGGAGCTGCGCCCGCTAAGGTCAGGTTTTTGCAGCTATCAGTTATGTTAGCGTACCTTTTTTGCATCCTCTCTGTAGCTCTGTTTGCTCATTTTAATATTAATTACAAAAACATTATTGACCTTGTATGTTTGCCAGTTTCCCTAATACGACACTCCTATTTGTGTAATTTATACGACTTCTTTCCAATAGGACACAGACGTCGTCCCTTACCCTCCTCTCATTCTCGATTCTTTACCGCAGTTAGGTTTGCGGTCCGGCTGCCTTCAGTTTTGCAGATCACATGTCTCACTGTACAGAAATCAGAGCAGTAGTCTTCCAGTAATCCAGCGATCCGTTCCGTAGCGTAACGCCTTTATCAGCTAAAAGATGTCGTTCCATTTGCAAAGCTAGTTAAGTATCCTATATACGCCTTATGGCTCCAGAACGTTGAGGCGCCAAGAAAATCGGCACGTGAAGGTGGCAAGATTGTCAGCCCTACGCACCGGCCGCCTTTACCCCCAGGAGATACTCCTGGTACTCATTTCTGTTAGAGGCTGAGTCGACCCCAGGCGCCATAGTGCCGCCAGAAGGATTAAGTCAAAGAAGATTCCCGATGACCCCATCGGGAACTGAACCCGCGACCTTTCGGCTTGTAGTGCAGTGTCTGAACCAATTGCGCCACCTCATACCCCCAAGGATCAATTTGTAGTTTATTTATTTACTGTAATAAAATATAGTTAATTTTCACTAATTTCTTTCACTGTTAAATACAATTTCTTTAAGCTCAAGTCTGACAGATTAAAAATACTTTTACTTCAGTCACACATTTACGGTCGCTGCTAAACGAGACATTCAAAAATGTAAGAAAAATTTATTAGAGAAAGCTATTTTTTTTCGAAATAGTAGCAGAAAATTACAGAGCCTGACATGAATATTTCAACAGGACAAAAAAAAGTTCTAGTTGCGACTACGTGACTCCAAGACTTGCATTTGCGAACACAGAGACAGAGAGTCCGTTATTATATTAAGGATGAAGGAAAAACTTGCTAGCAGCCATTAAGGTGGAAAGCAGTTTTTGAGATGTAAATGACCGGTTATGAACATCACGATAATGGGTTATTTGTTTTTCGGTGGTTACTGTAATAAGCAGAAATGACGAGGATTATATATTTTGTAATTTAAGTTACAGGCGTATTATGTCTGTAAATATTTAAAGTATATTTAAAGTAGAAATTAATCCCAAGTATTTTATAATTATATACGAGTACTTTAAATTGGTATCTATGTTATAACTGAATGCCTAAAGGCAAGGCTTGTTTTCAAACCCAGTAAGTAAAAAGGAAATAAAGAGTTAAATTGTTTATAACTTACGTCTTTATGTAAAACTGGCTTCTGACTTCGCAGAAGGGAGGAAGTCTCCAGCAGATACGTTTACTCAATACGATTCTGAGAAACACCAGTGATTGTTTCTCTACATAGGTTTGACCGGTCGTTTGCAATATAGGAGCAGCACGTTTACTCTAATCGTCGTCGTCGTCGGCGGCGGCGGCGGAGGAGGCCGTGGCGGCGCTGCTACAACTCATACAGAGTCTTTGCCTCATTTTCTCTTTTATGTAGGCTTCACGATCACGCTGATTTAGACACACCACATTCGGTAGGGCTGCTCCGAATGAGGAATTAAATTTTCATGCTTCAGAAGTTTCAATCTACAGAGATTTAAATATAACAAGTGTCGTAAATGCGAGTACTTGTCTCGCCAGATGACGAGGAGATAAATGAGTGGCGAAGGTTTTAATGGATGTAATCCTCACGCTCAAGTCCTGAATCTAATACATGCAAGGCATTTTTTTGGTAATGCCCCAAGGGTACCTAAATTTTCCAAAACTGTAGCCTAAACATATTAGATTTCTAGGTTCCGCTTTAAAAAATTCTGGCGTCCGCGATTTGTGCACCCCTGTAATACCTTATTTTGTTTTTGTAAGCCGGTAGCCTGGTATTTGTGATACAATGTATATTCTTCATTCTCCGACGCTTTCCCCTCTTTACTGACTGCTTACTTGATATTTGAATTTCCGTTTTTACAACTTATATCGGATTCCTTTTGTGAATTTGGCGGCTGTGCTCTCTTTGTGAGTGATTCTTTACTTTCTCATACCATGTCTTTGTTTTTTTGCCCCGTTTATCGTATGAAAGAAAGAAATCCAGAATAAAGTCCGTGTTAGTCACATTTGTTTCACTTTTCCAGGCTCTTACGTAAACAGCGGGTATAATGAAAGACAGAACTCTCTCTGAAAAATACGAAAAATTGGAGAAATGCTCTCGTGTTTCGGAATACTTTCATGTTTGTTCATAATGTAGGCCTAGGTATAATACATACATATATAGATGCTTAAATTTGTTTATAACTTAGATGTGCAGTGATACTAAAAAGTCTACATAACCACCGATTACAAAGTTTTGTTTTTCTCATTCTTGAACATGAAGCTGTTGGAATTGTGGCACTATTTTCTTGCGAGGTTATGTCATGATACGAAAGTTTATTTGTAGTCTTCCGCTGTTATTCTCAACGCTTTGTGCAGATTATCCCAGCAAATACTGGCTCATAGCCAGAGACTTTGCAAGAGTCGAGCAAAATTGCATAGTGCGTGCCAGAATGAACAAAAAGCTAATTTATTTGAGTGATTGCAAGGCAAATCTTCGCGTTTCATAGACCCCCTACGTCAAACATCCACATTTGATAACTCCAGCGAAGAAGACTTCCGGTCTGTGCTATATTTAAAACTGTGTATTTTCCCTCTCATATTTGGATGTCGTTGGAATGCAGTCAATATTCTGGTAATGGGAATAGATTCTGGGTGTGCCTGTAGGCCCTTGTCAAACACTTGTTGCTACGTTAAGAATGCTATGGTGTTTGTGTTTTATTAATTTGTACCATTCTAGTACCGATATATTAATCATTTATGCTTCTTTATTTAAAAAAATTTTCGTACATGTTTCGGCTGTCCGATAAATTTCGGCGAAATGTGTTCTACAAAAGGGATTCTACTGAATGTTATTACAGTCTGTATGTACACTCTTTTAGTTTCACCTACAGTACGCTAAAGTGAAAATTTCGTAAAGCAATAAACATGAAATTTAAAAGGAAACATTCGTGATTTTGTATAGTTTAACATTCAGTTGGTACCGACAAGTATTCGTGATCGTACTGTTTTGATGTGTACTAATCTTCTACGTAAATGGATTTGTTATTTCCGTTTTTACAGGTTGTAATTACGGCTATAAATATCTCGTACCTTATTCTTTAACCTTTATCTTGCTAATGTGGAATATATGGTGAGCTGCTAATAATGCCAGCACCACTAATGTGTAATATTTGGTGACCTACATTTGGCAACGCTGAGAGGAGCCTCTCTCTCTCTCTCTCTCTCTCTCTCTCTCTCTCTCTCTCTCTCTCTCTCTCTCTCTCTCTCTCTCTCTCTGCACAATGTCTCAACACTGAATCAATCGTGAAAGACGTCCTATGTCATATCTGTGTGCACACACTTACTCGTCTACGAACTAGGCCCTTGGGCTCCTTTCAGCGTTGCCAAATGTAGGTCACCAAATATTACACATTAGTGGTTCTGGCATTATTAGCAGCTCACCATATTCCACATTAGCAGGATAAAGGTTAACATTCTGTAAAATTCTGAGAAATCAGTTCCGGGCACAGCTTTGATTTTGTGTGTTCGAATTGGTTGATGTTTTAAGCAAAAGTCCTATAATAACGAAAAAACGTCGTGATGTCTATTTAACGATTCATTGTGTTATTTAAACATGCTTTATCAACTGCAAAGACCACATAGTGTGGAATGGCAGCACGATATGAAATGCTGAACTTTACATACTTTGAATGAACCTGCCGTGGCCCATACGCACCATCCCGAGTTTTGTTTGTGGGAAACTAGGAATCTTGTAAAGAACTGCAACTGGTAGACGTTTTTATTGGTGTATTAACCGAGACTTGAATTCGTACCCCCTTAATTACGAAGAGGAATTTCTGTTACTGCACATCAGGTTCCCTCGTGTCAGAAACATGAAGTGATGTGGAGGCAGTCGAAAGTGAATTTGCCGTTGGCAGGATATATTCTCCTGCCCCCCCCCGCCCCCCCCCCCGATCGTCGAGGTCCCTGGTGAAGTTCACCCAGGACACTGCCCCATCCTCAGCTGCAGTAAACATTAATGCAGCCCACCTTGTGTTACAGAGAGATTTGAACATTACTGTGAATGCCGACGACACCCTAAGCAGCTTCTGCAAGTGGCAGATGGGGCTGAACCACGCTGATGACTCTCACCCAAACCATCATGATGTAGCTATTCTCGTCACAAGGTAAATCTGACAGTACTCGCTGTTTTATATTTACATTATATAGGACCCCTACAATCATACAGTTGGGGGTACGCAATGGCGCAGTTAGTTGAGGCGCTGCGCTACAAGTCGGAAAGTCACGGTTTCGATTCCCGATAGGGTCACTGGGATTGTTCATTGACTTAATCCTTCCGGTCGCAGTATGGTGCTGGGGTTGATTCAGCCTGTAACAGAAATGATTACTAGGCGTATCGCCTGGGGGTAAAGGCGGCCGGTGCGTAGGGCTGACAGCCTTACCACCTTTCATGTGATGATTTTGTAGAACTTCTGGGAGCCTCAAACTCCTGTGGCGTTAAGGGCCTGTCCAGGCCTGTAATGAGGTGGCTTTACCTTCTATAATCATACAATGAATAGATTTAACACATTTTAATCAAGTTGCTCCATAAAATGGGGTGGTTTCAAAGATCAGTTACATGAAAGAATTTAATGGTTGTTAATCATTAATTGGCAAGCCATTAGTCTATGAATTTCGAAACAGTTTTTAAAGAGGAAGCCTAAGACAAGGCCGTGTATGCGTATAGCAAGATAGTACACAAGTGGTAAGCCTATAAATAACAAACTCGTTCGTGCATGTGAGACTCACGGTTCAGTTTTTAGTACTCGTGTGTTTTATTCATGAGTTCCTGTGGTCTAATATCAGGCCGGAGAACAACTCTTCTAACTGAGGTTTTAGAGATTTTTTTCTGTGTTTCTGGGGGCAAATATTTGGCCTTACTCAAACTAGGCCACGACAGATTCCTTCCAGACGCTTCCAGTTCCTTTTCCACTGCACATCCTACCTTTCGATGTTGTACGTACCCAGACATTGTCAGCGCCTTTAAATAAGCCATTAACAATTAACGTTTTCTGAACTATTAATTTGCGTCCGACAATGTACTAATAGATGTATTAACCTTTTAAACCCCAGCGGTAACTTTACATATGACCAGGTATATGATCTCAGAACAAACAGCAACTTTTGCCTTATAAAACATAAAGAGACTGGTTTTTATAACCGAAGTGGAAAGTGTTTACAGCGCGGTACGCACTGAGTCCTTATATAAAGCAGATAACGCTTCGTCTTTAAAGGGTTAAAATATAATTTAGGACTAAATTGCCCGTATCGGAGTACAAACTTTCAATTGCTGCACATTTTCTCTTCGAGAGAACCAAGTGACGCAGTGCACCTAGAGAAAACGTACGAAATATTGTTTGTATGGAGAGCTTATGTTGTGGATCTTTGAGCTTCCTGGTCTCCACTCGCCGATGAGTTGAAGAAATTTGCGATTTGCGATTTTCAACGACACTGCAAAAACGATCTAATAAAGCGTAGATAAATTTGTGTATGATTCAAAGAGGAATCTGCTTACAGTGAAGGCTTTGGTGTCTGTTTACATTAAAGGAGAACATTAGGATGAAAAACAGAGAAACTCGAATTCTCTTGATAGAGTAGTCGCCTTGCGCCTACCCTTCGAAGCTCCCATATAAAAATCAGGCCCACACATTATTTCTGCAGACATGTGTCCGTTTAAAAAGGCGTAATATTTAGAGCTTTTTTTTTAAAGAAATTAGCTGATTTACTGCTGCTATTAATCCTGCAGGTTTTTCTTATTGCTGTGACAGCTGCAACAACTTGAGAGTCTGGTACGAAGGAATCGACCTTGTACTGATGCCAAATCTCCTAAGCAGGTCTCTTTTGGGCTGTCAGTCTTTAACATTGGCATATACCACAAAACGCATGGAGTCTGCCAATTTTGTTGTTGTCTTCACTAATGTCGGAACACACAAACCACATACACACGATTCTTGTTTCTTTTCCAGTGAAAGCATGGGCACAAAGTTACATGATGTTTGCTAAACTTAGAGTTGGTTATATCCTTCTGTCCAGTGTTCAGTGATGCAAGCGTTATAGCTTAATTCATGAGTTTGCGTTCAGTGTCCTGTTCTCGCACTTTAACCCTTTAAAGACGAAGCGTATCTGTTTTATATAAGGACTCAGTGCGTACCGTGCTGTAAACACTGTCCACTTCGGTTATAAAAACCAATCTCTTAATGTTTTATAAGGCAAAAGTTGCTGTTTGTTCTGAGATCCGTACAAAACACATAAACGCAATGTGGGCACCACGTAGAATTTTCTAAGGTTAAACCCGGCGGTATGTAAAGTTACCGCTAGGCTTTAAAAGGTTAAATGGCTCGTTTGTGTTGACGAATACGCCATATTGTATACAAGTATTGTGGCTGTTACTGCATGTTCGGACAAGCCAAGATTGTGCAGTCAAAATACACTTGTTTTAAGAAATTCTGTCTTAATCATGGGTGTTAAGAAGGAGGGCCTTGCTGTCCCCTAATGGAGATAAGGTCTATGCAATCCAACCACAGACCAGTTGCCAGATCACCTGAAGTAGATGCGTTGTTAATGAAAAGAATTTACTAAACGTAAAAAGGTAAAGGTAAAGCAATCCCTATACAGGCCTGTACAGGCCCACAGGGTTCCAGGAGGTTGAGGCTCCTAGACAGTCGGCATTTGAAGGTGGTAAGGTTGTCAGCCCTATGCACCGGCCGCCTTTACCCCCCAGGAAATATTCCTGGTACTCATTTCTGTTAGAGGCTGAGTCGAACCCAGGGCCATAGTGCGACTGAAAGGATTATGCCATCGGGAATCGAACCCGCGACCTTCCGGTTTGTAATGCAGTGCTTCAACCAACTGCACCACCGCGGCCCCCATTTACTGAACGTATCAAAATATAATACAGCCAATTTTTTTTATTTCTGTAATTGTATTTACTTCCTACGTATTGAATATTATTCATTGTATGATGGAAGCCTAGGCGAAATATCGAGTGTAGTTCTTAAAAGTCTTATTTTCTTATGCAGAATACACTTGGTTCAAAGACTACACCTAAAAAAATCGCTTGAAAACGAGAGTAAATCCAACTCCCGAAACGTCGAATATGTAACTTCGACTTAACCTCAAATGTGTAACATTGACTTTCGGAGCTTAGTTCCGAAATTTCGAAACCCAACTTTGCACATCAAGAGAGGCACCGAAACTTAGGGACACAATACGTACGAAGTGCATTTTATTTAGATAGGCCTCAGACAGTGAGAAATGTCAAAATTGATAAAGGTATAAGATATAATTTAATGTGACTGTCATAAAGGCAGAAAAAAACTGCTTCGCTGGAGTCATAACTCAGAAAATAAGTGGCATTCTCATGCATTTTAATAAACCTGATTTCCTGTGACAGGTTTTTTCAGGTAACGTCTATATAACTTTTGTGTAACGAAAATTAACGCCAAGTCAAAATTTCACGTACACAAGCAGGGTTTAACAATTTCGTTAAAACAATCAAACTTTTGGACAGTAACGTTATAAAATGTTCAAATGTTATAAAATTCCCCAATATTTTAATAATCACTGATGTTAGGTTCGTTCCTGTAATTTCATTAACTGTAACATAATGAGAAACACATTCAGCTAGTAGTAAAATAAATAAAATAGAAATTAGTTGATTCAGTATGAATTTATTGGCCATTTTCGGTGATCACAATGTCTGTGGCACAGTAGTCTAGCCAGTAGAATTCACACTTGGCCAGTTGGATCTGATTAGACAGCAGGAACGTGTAAACATAAGGTTCGGTTTGGGTAGCCATTGTCAGGACGAAGATTCAAAGCACGAAGCTTGAAAATTGGAACCAGAAACACATATTTGGTGACATAACATGGCATTGGAGAAAAGTACACTAGAAGGAATTTTACAGTATATTGTTTACCCAGTAATATCAGAGCAGTTTAGAAAGACAAGATTTTTATGGCATGTGGCTGTCTCTTGGTGGAATTATTTCTGCAGCCTCTGTTGGCATTAGTATAATCCTGGATTGAAATTATGTTCAAATAGTGCCAGATCTCTCACACTTATTCACAGTTCAGACATCTGTGTCAACAGATTTATGCGTGCTACCCAGCGATGTGAGATAACATGGTGGTCCAGACAGACTTCTGGTGTCCTCATGTTGTGTTAAAAGTGATGCAGGGATTGTACAAGAAGAATGGGGACTTAATTATGACATTAGGTAAAGGAGCACAAGGAAACAACACACTGATTGAAAAAAATAAGTTACTGTAGACAGGCTTAAGGAGAGCAAAATTGGCCATCTGTAACCATATATTAGACAAGCTTTAGACAATGAAGTAAATTGGAACAAGTGATATTGAAAACTTATTTTCATAAAATGTCTACAAATGAGAATGCTCCACATTGTTCTGTCAGTCTGGGCCTGGGATCTGGTGCATACATAATAATATAGTGTGAGAAGATATGCTGCATTAGTGGCTGTAATAAAACCTATGTGCAGAGATGTGACTTAGCTGATACATGATTGCTAATCCTTCTCCATGCACGTTTTTAAACTGGAGTCAAAAATTGAGTGTGGCTATAAACTTAAGAGCCATGTGACATGTGTGATGTTTTGCCGGAAATGTACACCTACACTGGGACAGCTTAAAAGTTTTGGCTGCTGACACAAACCTTGATTTGCCACTCTGCCCCGCACAGTGGACCTCATCTCCTATGACTTCTTACGTACAGGATAAAGTAGTCATAATAATAGACTATCTTTTCAGTTCTGTGAAGTGCAGTCATCAGAGGGCATCATTCCTGATTTCGTTCCTGACTTTTGGCCCCAGATTGTGCACCTGTCGCCTATGACCTAATTGGTTGCGCCAGCATGTTTATTATAATGAGTTTCTTCTACCCTTTATTTCCTACCAAAAATGTTTGGAGGAACAAAGGATTTACTACCAATTACAGCAAGCTAATATAACTTCACAGAACATATTATTGTTTTTAAAACATGACATTGTTATTCCAAGCTATTTTAATTCTAGAAATTCAGTGCTGAAGTCAACATATCAAAAAATGGAAAATTTTGTAGCTGCAATACAGTAAAACTTGGCTGTTTTCTTGTTAGTTACCTCATGTGCATTTTAACTTGAGTAATGGACGTTACATATCTTGATGTAAATAGTAATTCCTGGTGAGCTTATATTGCTGTTTGGTACGCATGGTCGATGAGTATTTTAATACTGCTAGAGTCTAAGGGTCTTGGTTTATACTAATAATTTTAAATTTTGTAACGGTTATTACATAATATGAACTTGAATATGCTGATATCTTACTATTTTTTAACTATTTATTGTTATTAATTACTTGCAATCTGTTTTATACACTGTTGTTATTCTAGCTCTTAAATTAGTAATCAAAATGTGTAGTTTATTGGTAAAGTTTGATCTTTATACATATTTGACATGTGTTGTATCATTCATTATTAACCATCATGATTGTACATCTGCATAATCAATTTTATTGACGTGTTCATGTATCTCTGTAAATGACAAATGCAACAGGCACCGAGCCTAGCATGGATTTAAGGAATGTGTAATAAAATTGAAAATTGAAAAATATGACCGCTGTAGTAAACGTCAGTTCGGCTTGATAGGCTCTAGTCATTTTTGTACCAGTTCGATGAGTCAAGCCGACTGAGCCACCGAAGCCGGACCAGGGCGCAGTAGATGGCAGTACCCAGCACACGTGACGAAGATTCAACGTTCTTCTTTGAATTGATGCGTGCATACACCATGGTCGCCCTTACACATCTTTGTCATAACTAGGGATTCAATTTGTCACAGTTTTCCCGGGACAGTCCCGGTTTTACGGGTTTTAAAAGCTCCGTCTAGGTGTGGCGCAGAATTCAGTTCAGGATGACAGATGTTTGACAAAGTCATAAAAATATGACATTCCTGAAAATGTGTATGGAATTTTTTATTTTCCCGCGGTAGGAGGAAACATCTATAGGAGTAGGACATCCATCAACCAGCCACTAGCAGGAAGGAATAGGAGAGGGGGAGGAAGATGCATAGATTAGTGATTATAGTGTGGGGACTGAGACTGCAAAGAATGAGGAATGGAGACATAAAAAGGACAGTAGGTGAAATGAGTGTTTCACTATTATTATTATTATTTTTTTTTACACTTGTTATCTGCTTGTTATTATTTGTATCTGAGTTATTTTCTTGTAGTAATGTTGATAAGTTACTACACTTTTTTTCACTGTGTTACTGATTTAAAAGTTTGTCTCTCCCCCTTCCACCCCTCCCCCTATCCCACGCGCTAAATATATTTTATTAAGTGTCCTGTTTTTGGTTTTTAAAAAGCGGATTTCTCAGCTTAAGTTGAACACTTTGTTTGTCATAGAATTTTGAAGATAATGGTTCTGGATCTGTGTAAACATTTTATCCCATTTTTATCTGCTCACAAGACATTGCAGGGCATATTTGGAAAAGAAGAAAGCATAAAGTTTGCAGTCCTTGGAAGTATGTTCTTGTATGCATAAGACTGGCAAAGCACGTGTGCTCCGTTTCTATGCTTCTTTATTATCAGCATTCCTAACTCCGGCAGAAACGTTTTGTACATTATATGTTCATTATATGATTTGTGTGTTTCATGTAACTGAAGGCAGGATATCTGCGCACGCCAGAACACACCATGCAGCACACTAGGAGTGGCACATGTGGGAGGGATGTGCCAACCTGATCGTAGCTGCAATGTTAATGAAGACAATGGGATCACTCTTGCACACACCATCACACATGAGATGGGACACAAGTATGTTCACAGCCTTGCATTGCTCTGAATGCCATTAGTGTAATGAAACATAACCTAATGTACACAGAGGAATGGAACTGTAATTACATTATTTATAAAAAGTAACACAGCCTAACATAGATACAGCATGAACACTGAGTGAGCACTTACAGTAAGCTGCCTTGTAAGTGGTAGTTAAGTTGAATACATTACATGTGATAGGAGTTCAGATGTTGTGTTGCAATGCAGTGGGGTTGGCAGTGGTAAAGTGTTTTCTGAATTCTGAAAGAGTGGACTCAACAAATTTTAAATTATTCTGCCAAATAAAAGGAAATTCAACAAGAGATTGTGTTTTCTAAATTTATAATTTCTCTTAGGGATGCCCATTGTAATTATTTGCTGCAGACAATGAAAGACCCAGCCATACTGCTGAATGTAGTCTTAATTATTAAGTTCACAGCATGGCTTCACCTCATGGGTGATCTAAAAATAGGTGCATGTATTAAGTGTAAACACTGTACCTTTACACACTTGATATATACAGTCCTGTATTGCACATATTATTTTTGGTACTTGTAAGTCTGAGACAGCATGCCAGCAGGCTGATTATGTGCCAGTCACTGATAAATTGCATTTGTCACAGATTATAGGAATCTAAATTGATTATAGAAGGATAATTGAGGAATTACAAGTAAAATATACTCATATATCACAAATGCATTTATGTAGTGCATATGAAACTATTTTTGCTGACTGAAAAATACCATGTCACAATGAACTTCTCAGGTTATAATTACATTAAATGTAAAAATTAGAACAGAAATTTGCACATTTACAAAATTTCTGAATGTATATTTGCTCAGAATAACACTGCTTCAGCATTTGCACTCAGTGCTATATATAAACATGTCATATACAAACAGGATTTTCTTTTGAGCCAGAACTGCCCCACCACTTTCTTTCAGCAAAAGATTCATAGCTGACTCCTCTTTGAATATTGTGAGTGAAATGTTGGCCTGTCTGAAGGTTATTTGTTGGACTAGATATTTGCCTGGCATCCTTAACTATCATTTTCCAACCACAATAAAGGTGCCAAAATAAAAATAAGACTTTGAATTCATTTTGACAGGAAGGTAAAATATCAACAACTGATGCTACAGATTTCTTTTGCCTCCCCCTCCCCCTCCCCAGTTTTGGCATGTACCATGACACAGAGAAGATTGGCTGTAGCCGTCGCGAAGGCAACACCCTACATGTGATGACGCCCAGCTTTGAAGCTGATGCTATAGAAGTAGCATGGTCGAGCTGCAGCAGGCGTGACATCACAAACTTCCTCGAGTGAGTGAGTGACCAGCACAGACTCTAATTATATGTCCAGATCAGTAGATGAGACAATGTTCTAATTTTACAACTGTTCAGATAAAGCAGCTTTCTTTGCTGATGGCACTTGAATACATGGTAGCTGGATTGTGTGTGGTTTGGAGCACTAAACAGAATGAAAAATGAAGTATGCAGTAGGGTTTTGCAATCTGTAGACACTTAAAAATATTTACAACTGTCAGTTGAAAATTTTGCTACATAAATTTCCATTCAAAGAAAAGAATGTTGCTAGGAAGAGTTCTTCTTAAAACTTTAGACACATACATATACATTTGCTAAACAGTATTAAATAGGTCTTCCCATTAATTCTGTGCATTTCAGACAGGCTTCAAAGAAGATACTTTAAAACTTAATTAGACTTATAAACAAAATATGTTATCAGCTTAATACAATTTGCTATTTACGAGTAGTTTATATGTGTAATTGTTTCTGTTATTTGGTATATAATCATTTAGCCATTAAGACAAGAAGGCACTGTTAAATCATCAGGAACATGTACATTATCAAGCGACATGACTTAATACTTCAGCAAAAAGTACAGTTTCTCACAAGGTAGTTTGTACTCATACAACAAGTACAATTCCTTACAGCCAAGGAAGTGGTCAATGTCTTGAAGATGAGCCCATGCAGAATGACTACAACTACCCAGACCTTCCTCCTGGAGCCATGTACAATGCAGAGCATCAGTGTCGACTGCAGTTTGGTACACACACGACTGCTGTGTGCACACCACTTGAGGAGGTCTGTCTTAATCATAGTCATTGTAATGCTAAGTAATAGATCTTCATATCAGAATATAGTATAACCTTGTTAACCAGAAATTCTTATAGACTGGACACAGAATCTTATATTGACCCCTTGTTAATTCTAGCACAGCTGCTTTACCAGTCTGCGGCAATATGAAGGGTAGCATGTGTGAAAGGGAACAAAATTTTAGGAGCTTCAAAAGAGTGTTTTAAAATTTATAACAAATTGAAATATGAAACTTTTTCCTGCTCAGGAACCCTGCTGGAATGTAAGAGATATTGCATGAAAATGCGGATTTGCATGGACACTCTGAGCCATCTGGTCTGCATAGATTGTAAATATTTGCTTAAGCATTAAAGTGGCTTTCGAAAGTAATGCAGTGTAAATATTCCTTGTTACTCAGTGGCAACAGTGACAAATGCATCTGTAGTAGTAGTAATTCTTAAGAAATGGAATCACTCAGTTTCAGTATGAATTGTGCTTGAGGACAAAATGCGAAGGTTAATATTTGGATCTGCAAAAGATGCACAAGGTTAAAAGGAAGAAATTACAATTCCTTCCTCCAGAATGGACACTAAGTAAGTCAAGATCTTTGTGGTTGGTTGGGCTGGTAGCTGATACAGGTGAAGTTAAAGTATGCACAGTGTTTTGATGTCCATTCCTCTTGAAAAGTGGTCACTGGGAGTACTAACTTGAGGTGGAGAAATTACTTCAAAATTTCTCTCAAGCAGGAAGGTTTTTGTCATCTGATTTGAACTAACTGATTACAATATCCAGTTCCTGTTTTTGTCTTATTGATCCTGAACTTCAAATTCTACTGTCAAATGAGCAGGTAACATGTGCAGAATATACTATATATACCTGTTCTGCTGCCACTTTGGCTATGAGTATACAGGTCTAGAACTGAAGACTAATGAACGGACTAAAGGAAGGGAGCAGATCATGAGGTGCTACAGTTCAGAATGAAGAACATGAGGTGCTAAATAGTTAGAATGAAGAACATGCCTTCATTGTCTTCACTTATCCTGCATAAGGATATTTTTGCTTCCGTTTTCATCCCTTGGCTGCACATATGACATACTAGGCCATTTTCCAGTACATTTTCGAGAGCAGCATGTGGTCTCTTAAGATGATAGAAGTTGAATATGTGTTATGTGTTCTGTATATGTGATATTAAGTCCTGTTTCAGATCTGCTCACGACTGTGGTGTGTGGTGGATGGGATGTGTACCACCATGCTACGCCCTGCTGCAGCAGGAACACACTGTGGGAAACACATGGTGAGCCTTTGGGGTGAGGGAGAGACTGAATACTTCTAGCTGTAGGATTTTCTGTTTGTTTTCAATTCGTACAGTCACAGAAAAAATATCCATACAAGTCTATACTTCTAATAGTCACTTCTTGTAATTTTAACAAATATCAAGTAGACAGAACAAATACTTACTATTCAAGATGGCAGACTTTTATGTCAGCGCCTGATTTGACCTGTTTGCAGCTTATGAGTTGCCCTGCTTCTGCACAAACTTTGCTGCCTAACTGAAGAGTTGTGCCAATTGTGTGCCTCTTCCTCCAGTTAAAAAAAAAGTGCAAATTGTTTGAAATAATGGATCTCTCATTAACTGTCAACTGATTTATATGCTGTTTCTTATAGTGTGCCTTATGTATGCCTGTCAGTACTTTGGAGTGTACATGTATAGCACATAACATTTCCTGACAGTAGCCATTTTATTCTATTCTGTGGTGGAAGTTCATTGTATGTTATATGGTATAGGTGGCAAGCCTTTTCAACACTTGGGGAAAAAACTGCCTCCATTTCTCCCTAGATGGCTCACTTCTCTTTTCCCTGTACGTTGAGAGGGCATTATATCTAGCCATGTTTCTTTTTTTTTTCTTTAACATGTTTACCCACTGCTAGTTTACATAATATTTTTTCTATTGCATTCATCATTTTTGGTTGTCTGCATGTGAGGCATATTTCAGGCGGCTTCTTATTACTGTGGCTCAAGTTAATTTCCACCACAGTTTACACAGAGAGTTTTAATAGGCAATAGATTTTTCTCTCAGTACCTAATTTTTTCCCTTGCCAGCAATAATTGCACCAGTATTCCAACTGAACTTCCACTGTCCCTAAGATACGCGAAAGACCAAAGCCTCTAATGCACTACCATAAGCACACATGTTCCAGTGTTATTCCACTTGGATGTATCAAGCCAGATTACTCTATTGATAACAGCTGTGATTTGTGTTGGGACCTTTCTGGTTGAAATCTTTGTCAGGATGCTATTTATGTACAGTGACACATGATTCACTGCAGTATTTTCAGAAAAATGCCTGGATTGTACCCTAGTTGGGGCATGACCACTTCTTCCAAAGCCTTTCCAATTCATCATTGAGCACTACATAATCATAGGTACTGACTTCATTGTAAAATAATCCATAAGTAATATACAAATAATCCACTTGGCTTCATTTAGAACAGGAAAGTTTAATTGATTCTGTTTGAGTGTCTTCATTTTTCACTTGGTCCATTAGGATATTCCTGGTTTTTGGCCTAAAGAATTTCATTATAATGTTTCTATTTCTTAGTCACAGACAATAAATACCGGACTTAGTGCTCCATTTTAATGACACTTCAGTGTTAATATGGACGTCTGCTGTTGCAGTGGTGCTCGAACCAGCAGTGTGTGACAATAGGAGAAAGACCTGAAGCAATCCATGGTGGCTGGAGTGACTGGGGCCCATGGAGTGAATGCTCACGGACTTGTGGTGCTGGCGTTTCTATCACAGAACGTCAGTGTGACCATCCAGTTCCAGCTTTTGGAGGGAAGTTTTGTGTGGGTGAACGTCGAAGATATAAAATCTGCAACATTGAGGTAGACATAAAGAAGAATAGTATAATAATTCTTATCAGTCTAGCACAACTTCTTTCAGTGTGAAATCTGTGGCTCGAAAATGCCGAGTCTATTGTTGCTGTCTCTGGATTTTAAAAATATACACAAAATTTACCATACTGGGAATGTTTTGTTAAACTATTACCATGTCCAAAAACAATCCTGATAGTTTAAGAATATAAAAGGTGTAATATTATTATATTATTTATAACAGTTTACTTTTTTATTCTGTAATTGTGAAAGGTAAGCTTTGTACTTTAATTAGTCAAGGTATGTAATCTTATGTCAGGTAATATGTGTATTTACTGCAGTTGGATGCTGCATTTAAACTACTTGTGATTCACACATGAGATGCATTTTTAAATGTCCACATCACTTTTTTCAGAGCCTACACACATTCATTCATGCTGTGTGTGCCATCAAGGTGGTTTTAGAAGCATAGGTGTTTCAAAACCATGCACTGATCCTTCACAAACTAACTGAACATGGTAGCTCAGTACCAAAGAAATCAGAGCTGGAATTTGTTTGGATTGTGCAAGAAAATTGGACAGGTCAGACAAAGAGGAACTAGAAATTTGGCCAGTGAGAGCCAAGAAACAAGGGAAAGGATACACTGTATGGCTGTATTTTGTCTGATTGGGGGCAGAAAACAGACAGGGGCCTTTTCACAGTCTGTAAAAAAACTACACAATGTCAAAATTCAGATTTGGAGTACTACAATGTAACATTAGCCACATGTTCTTTCACTGGGCACCTCGTTCAAATTTTGAAAAGTACAGGTGATCCTCACTGGTTTTCCTACTTTCCTTTTTTGTGCTGGAAATCATTGCCTTATTCAGGATATGTTAGTGTTAATCCATTTTCTTCACTCCCCTATCAGCCCTTCCTATTCTGTCTACTCTTGCCACAACCTTCCCTTGTTATGTTTTAATGCATGTCCAGTGGTTTACTCAGTTTCAAAATAGACAGTTGTTGTCAAAAACAAGCACTTGAAGCACACTTACTTACTAATATGAAGTTTAAATTCTCACCATTCTCTGTTTATTCTCTAGCCTTGTCCAGATGGAATGCCAAGCTTCAGAGCTGTTCAGTGTTCGAGTTATAATGATCAAGAATTTCATGGAAGAAAGTACACATGGCTTCCATATTTTGATAAAAGTATGTACTTTATTATATCTCTTGGGTTATAATGCAGTTGGTTCTTAATATCTCATGACTGTTAACTTGTTTTTAAGGTCAGGTGTTAGAAGCATGTTATGTATATATTCTATTACTGCACTTCAGCTTATCAAGGCTTCTGTTTAACCATATATTATTTTATATTATATCAGAGGATTCAGGTCTTTTGGGATGCTATGCTGCGTTGTTGCGTAAGTGGTTCCCGATATTTCGAAGGAGCATAGTGTCTTCATCTTTACAGGTCAAGCAGTCCCAGATACACCACCATGACAATATCATGTCTCGTTTATATTAGGTCTGTTTCAAATTTCTTATAAGTTAAAGTGTACTGTTGTATATTTCATCATGCTTCTGTCATTTCTGCACCGATTCTTTGCACAAGGGCTACCCTAATTTTAACACACTATGTGTAGTTACAGTTAGTAACAGAGTCATTAAGAAAACTACAAGTAAACAAACTTTTGCAAGCTGTCAAATTTTCACAGTTTTAAGTTAAGTAAATATTCGTCAATGTGTTTATCAACTAGTGAGGTATAAAATGCCAAACTGTAAGTAATTCAGCTACAATTCCACTTTCAGTAAGTATGGATTTATTGTATATTTGAATACACAGTGAATATGTGAACTGCTGTTAATGATTTAATATTACTTCTCTGATGCTGTTTATTGCTTCAATTAGCAATGGTAATCGGTCACTAGAGTGACTAGCCCCAGACCCTGATGTTTGATCCACAGGAGTGTTAGAAGTTATTCTCTTTATCACTACGTCCAAAAAAACTCTACAGCTCCCCATGTTTTCGTTAAATTTGCATCATGAGAGGAGAGTTCAGTTGCTATTGCTGGGGATAAAATAGCCAAAATAACACTTTCTTGTAACTCTGAAATCTAATACTATGTGAAATTATACTCCAGTGTGTCTCATATACCTTGATGGTGTGGTGATTGATTAAATATATAATTTTACCTTTTTCTTCTTCAACTTCTTCTGTAACTTATATGTGAAAATGTAGATATGTATGAGTAGGTGAATGTACTGAATTTATTGCATGTAGCGGAACCGTGTGAGCTGTACTGTGCAGATGCAGATGACACTCTGATAGTCCCATGGGGTGATTCTGTAATGGATGGAACACCATGTAATGTAGGAACAAGAGACATGTGCATTAATGGGATGTGCAAGGTAAGCAGTAGCAGTAATGCACTAGTCAGGAGCATTCTGTAGTCTTCTGGGTGTGGTGCCATGTGGTTTCATACATGGAAGTCTTTGTTTCAGAACAACCTTCTGCCTCCACTTCCCTACAGGTGGAGGAAGCGGGTTCATCCGAGAGTGTGTTACCTATCCACCAAACTGCAAAGCATAACAACCCAAAATACAGGATCTTAATGGAAATAGCAGGCACCATCACCTACAAAATTGTGTACAGTATCATAACCAAGAACACCGCGGTCCCCATTAGATAGAAATACACAACCACTATATCTTTCTTTTATTAATATACATGAACTAAGATTTGGCTGAAAACAGTATCACCATACTAACTTTAATTCTTCATATCAGTGCTAATTTTTACAGGCATTAGTTTTACAGATAACTAAAACTTACAACTCGCACTTCTGTGCTTCTGGGGTATGAGATTTTACAGTCTTGTAGATAGTCAACAAAGTTTTTCGGGAATTTACTCCCTTCATTCTCATCTTCTGGGTTGAGATGCAATGTATTTTGGTGCATAGCTACCACTGTTCAGTGTGAACCTGCTGCTATTGTTCTAAACTGTTTTCACAGCTTGCAATACCTTCCAACAGGTGTTCATCATTTCTTCTGAACTATTCCACACTGAGCAATTTCAGTGTTCCAACATATACCTGCATGACATCAAATATGACTGCCTTTTACAGAAAATGTCTGCTTATAAGCTACAGTAAACGTATTAATTTGGTTCGTATTCTGTTGCTGTAATGCTAAAAGGAATATCGTGCATTCAGCCACACAACCTGTTCCTTATGTGGGAAACTTAAGTAGCTATGTATCATTAACACGTGAGCTCTTTTCAGCGAGTGGGTTGTGACTGGGAAGTAGATTCTGATGCCAAGGAGGATAGATGTGGAGTATGCCATGGTGATGGGAGCCAATGTGAAACTCATAAAGGGCTGTACTCCAAGAGAGATGGATCAGGTGATTACAAATCAGACTTGTGCACTATCAGTTTTCATGCATTCTGTACCCTAAAGCTTTCACAATGGTTGAACTCAATTAAATTTCTCAGACAAGCAGTCACATCAGATGGATCAGTAACAATTAACCCACTGATGTGGCTGCTAGCCTGAGAAAGTTTTATTGAATTTTCATGGGTGCCAAATTTCTACTGCCACAGTCTGGTGCATGTGACCTTATTTCAGGGGTCAGGAACACCTTGTGAGGATAACGGTTGGCAGAAAAGTAGGCAGGTCAATCAGCAGTGAGATTGAAAAATGTCTGCTCTTAGTTTAGAAAATATCTTCCATGGGCGTGTTTAAGCTACATGAAGTCCTGTGTTATCAGTAATTCAGGTAGGAAATGTGTTTTACATTGATGGTGCTTGATCAGGAAGCAAATACATTTACCCATGGTTTTGAACTGCTTTCTGCCATGAACTCAAATATGTCAGTTATAAGGCCCATACAGTAGCCTGCCTGTACTGTGACAGAATATAGCAGCAAACATAACTTTAGTGTTGTGACTGGGAAGCTTAAAAGAAAGCAGTCATTGTGAAGTTTGAAGTTCTCAGAACAGTAACTTTGAAGATCGTTGTCCTATTGGATGTTATGCCATGCAGAGTGGTAGAAATTTACCGACATTTCATAGGAATCTCTTGTCTCTTCATCTACCTGAAGGTGGCAGGAGTAGGTTCCTCCCAAATATCAGCAAGTTTCTACTAGGCATTATGCCATCACATCCAAGAAGAAAGTAAACTTTGAAGTGTCTGATGTTTCCAAAAATTGGCAACTTAACGCAGATGATTGTCTAAAGCTATATGACAGTGGTTATTTCATTATAAGAAAATTTCATTGGAAATTACTAACTGTCTGATTGTACTACATTTGCATAACATTAGGGAAGCTAGCACTGCTTCCATTATAGGTAACATAATTTAAATTCTTATTTCATCTGACAAACACCATTTGTCACTTCTTGGTAGCTCACTTTTTATATTAACAAAGCGCATTCAGGTGACCATCCACATGCATGATGCAGCAGGAAGTGATAAATGATATCTGACAAATAAAGTAGGACCATGTATAATAAAACATATTCTGTTAGGTGTGTGGAATTAAGCTAATCCCTATCCCTGAGGATGACATACTCTAATTCCATGCTGTCCAACATCTGGCCTAATAGGCCAAATGTGTCCTGTTGTGCCCTGTGTTGTGGCCTGCCTGAGCTTTTAGCAAAAAAAATTCATACCAATTAGCTAGCACAGATGAACAAGTAGACTAGTAAGGCCTAATCGCCTGCCTGGAACTTTTGTATTGCTGTTAAATTATTAATATTTTTATTTATGAGAGTCTGCACATAACTGTTTTTAATAAAAAAAATTTGTGCAACCCACACACATATAAATTTCTGATCATTTGGCCCGCTACTTAAAAATGCTGGATGCCCTTTGATCTAATGTATCCAACAAAGTAGGGTCTGTAATTTTATTTTTATCTCATGACATGAGCAGAAGCAGCTGTCACAACCTTACATATACCCAGTATTCCTCAGACATTGTACTATTAATTTTAGTATAGTACATTCTTATAATATCCACACAACTTCATACTGCATTAGAACTTTATACCCAATTCCAAGCTACAGCCATCAGACCAGCCATTTTCAGATGAGATTTTAATGTTTTTTTTACAGTTATTACCAGCAACTAACAAAATTATATCATCAAATAGACAGCCTGTGTATATGTCCTTACATACTAATTCACAATTTATTGTCAGCCATAATATTATGACTGACTTTTGGAGCAAGACTGTGAAATGTCTCATCTGCAAGCACTCAGAAATGTTCCTGCACAGTCATGTTTTTTCTGCTGTGTAGGTTACAAGGAAGTTGTTGTCATCCCCACTGGCTCCAGAAACATTAAAGTTGAAGAGGCTGGCAATTCAAGAAATTATATTGGCATTGGAAGTGCTACCTCTGGGAAGTTCTTCCTCAATGGGAAAAGGTAAACAAGTATTTTATTCTCGTGTAATGAAGAAATGTTCCATAGCATTGTATTTTGCATAGTGTCCTCCAATCCTGAAAGGCTGAAAGACTGAGGTAACATAATCAAATACACATCTACAGCATCAGATAATTTTGCAGCAAGACAGACTGAATTTCAGTTCTGAATCAAGACAGATTGCCCATGATAATTAAAATATTCTTTAAACTTAACTATGCAGACAGATCACCCTGGCAGGAGAGTACCAGGTGGCAGGCACTCCAGCACTTTATGAGAGGGAGAGAGACTGGGAAAAAGTTCACATCCCTGGACCAATTAAAGAGGATATATTAATCTATGTGAGTATACTTCAGCACATTTCTCAGTATATTCCCATATTCCAAACAGCTGTAATAATTTGATACTAATGAGATTAATTATTAAAATGGATTTTCAATACATGGGAGGGAAAGGCATGGATGGCCTAGATTGATCTGGCTCAGGACAGGGACAGGTGGCAGGTAGTTGTCAATGCAGTAATTCCTTCGGGTTCCATACAATGCAGGGAATTTCTTGACTATGTTAGGACCTGTTAGATCCTCAGGAACTACCCTGCTCTGTGGAGTTAGTTAGGTAGAGTTTAATAGTGATTTTTTGTTTGGTAAGGTTTTTGCTTTTTGATTGCATGGATACACAGTTACATACCATGCATGGATGTACATAGGTATCTATGTACACACACACGCTCTCTCTCTCTCTCTCTCTCTCTCTCTCTCTCTCTCTCTCTCTCTCCAACCAACCATCAATCTGTCCACCCACCCATCCATTCATTCAACCACCCAGCCATCCACTCATTTACACACCCATCCACCATCCTTCAATCAATCCATCCATCTGTCCATCCACCCACCCACCCACCCACCCATGCTCCCATCCATCCATCCATCCATCCATCCACCCACCCACCCATCCAACCATCCATCAATCCATCCATCCAACTACCCACCCACCAATCCACCCTCATACACCCATCCATTCACCAATCCATCCACTCAGAATAGCAACATATGTGGAGTAAGTCGTAAAAGCTGTGAAAATTCAGACATTTCTAACTTAAACTGTTAGAGACAGGGGAGAGTGAGAGCGTCTAATTCAGTTTTGTGATTATGTTTATGTTTTAGCTCATCTACAGAGGTAGATATCGCAATTTTGGATTAAAATATGAGTACACTGTTCCCAAAAAGAAACCTCTGCGGGTGCCAACATACAATTGGATCTTCTCAGACTGGTCACCGTGTTCTGCAACCTGTGGTGGGGGAACACAGGCATCACATCCTATGTGCCAAGAGAAAGAGGAGGGGACAGTTAGAGATGAATTCTGCAATAGCAAGATGAAACCTGACCAACTCAAGCGACCATGTAACACACACCCATGTCCTGCCAGGTAACTCATGCAGAGCCATAAATTTGATCCCATGCCTAATCAACCCTCTTGGTGCCAAGTGCCATTCTAAAAGAATTCCTGAAAGTTTCCAAGTCATTTTCTGTACTAATAGGATTGAAGTTATGAACAACAACATATTTCTCCCTGAAATTAACCTAACAAAAAAATATGCCTACCTGCAGAAAGCTCACACACTCTTTTTGAAATCACTACATGTTACTGCCACCTACTGTCAGCGTGACTGTATTATTACATGAACAGCGTACTGACTACGTCTGCTCTTGCCAGGTCTTTGTGAATATGGCAGGCTTATTTAGGGAAAATACAGTTATTGTGCTTAATATAAGAAAAATTTGTCTGTGCAGATGGTGGATTGGTCCATGGCAGTTGTGCCCTGTGACATGTGGAGAGTACGCCATGAGGAAACGCACAGTGATGTGTGTGGTTCTTCATTCAGAGGGTGATGATGGACGTGAAATGGCTCTTCCAGACGGTGACTGTGAAGGGCAGGACAGGCCTGGAGAAGAGGAACCTTGCCCCAATTTACCACCATGTGCAACCCCCACAACTTCCAGTCCTGTCCCTGATTATGTAGCCACCTCAGGCTTCCTTCATACTTCAACCCCTCTATCAGAAGACAGTTTCATTATTGATCATGGTGCTGTATATGAAGATGAATTTGAAGTGTTAAATTCAAACTCAAGTTCAGTGATCTTAGATGCTGATGACTCATTGCAGGATGATGAGATCCTTCTTAACAGTATTATGACTGAGAGAACTTACGAGAATGTTGTACAATTTGTGCGTAGCAGTGAAAATTCAACTGCAAACACAGTGTATGAAAGTGGAAAGAGAGTTGAGATAGTGAATTTGGGTGGTTGGGCAGTGACATCGTGGGGTCCATGTTCTGTGACATGTGGTTCAGGTGTTCGGACCAGGAGTGCTATGTGTCTCAAGCAAGGAGATGTATGCAATCCAAATATCAAACCCATCGTTTCAGAGTATTGTCATGCTCGACAGAACTGTGGCTATCACCTAGGACGAGGTGAGTTTTTAGAGGTTCATGTTTAATGTGTGTTTGTGTATGCTGATCACAGAAGTACTTTGCGTTTTCTCTAGCAGTCATTTTCCACCGCCCTTAAAACCTGCATAACAAGCATTTTTTAATCAAAATGGGAAATGGTCATGTGAATGCCCCATTCACAGTAACATGTTTGCATTCAAAATAAATCTGCTTATTTGTAGCTGTTTTGTGGAAACATGCATTTAAATTCTATGTTGCACATACCATGTGATTAGACACATTCCACATGTCATTTACTAACAACCTTACATTTATCTATGTTCTATTTATTGACATAGGCATTTTGGTACTAACTTCTGCACCATTCTCGGTGTCACCTGTTACTGTTATATGGTTAGCTGTACAGGTGTCTGGCAGTTATACATATACACAATAGAAGTACCAACAAATGTATACAAGTATATTGAAGTTAGTTTTATATACACAATTGCCAAACATGTAGGAGGTCATTGTGTAAATAAAAGTAATTTCAGTATACTTGTGTGCATTTGTTGGTATTACTATCGTATATATTTAAAATCCTATGGTACACTTACTACAGTATGAAGTTAAAATTTTACTCAATACATAATCCTGCAGAAATTCTTTTAAATTGTAAGTATGGTGATGTGCTATATAAATAACTAACCATGTATTTTCTCTGTCTGTATTTGTCTCATATTCCTCTAGTTCTGTGTGTGTGTGCGCGCGCGCGCGCTTTTGTGCGTGCGTGCGCATGCGTGTGTGTGTACAAACAATACAATTTTAAAGAATACTTGTATACCATTAACAGGATAGCAAGTATACCTACCTAATAGGGAAAAAGAGAGTTATTTAATATTCAACACTTACGTTAATACCATCATCACCATATATTATTTATTGAAGATAAGCACTTTTATTATTATCATACAAAAAATGGAAATCTTGAGTAGTTTAAGAATTATCATTAAATCAGTGTAATTATAATTTTTCACCTTATATGTGTAAATTCCTTTTTGGAAGTAAAGTTTATATATTTTGTGACTCTAGTAGAACCCGTAATCGTAACCGTATGTTGCAAGGTTTGAAAAAAAAGATAAGTTCAGGATTGTTGATTCTACTAGCTTTGTGGAACATTTAATATTAGCACCTAGTGTGCCATGCCATGTGATCAATGTAGAAGTGTGTGTTTCCATTTTCTTTACTTCATCACTTTAGAACAACATTCGCACTCTGCCTTCATTATGCCTCAGTTTATCCTGGTGTTCATGAGCCCGTATCCTAGCAGACTGGGCTGTTTTTTTTTCCATCTCAATTTTATACACTTAGTGCACTAGAATTATCATTTAAAAATCAAATTTATTTATCACAGGTTGGAGCTCACAGGTTCCTACGGATTGTGCAGACAGACTACCAACCAGCCTGTGCAGCTCATTCCGACACATGTGCTCCACCTCATGGTATATCAAACTGAAGTGCTGCTATACCTGCAGATAACAACACTGAACAAAAGTTGAATGCATGAATAATGTGAATTCCCTAATGTGACTAATAAAGGTTTGTGTGATTTTACTGTTACTGAATAGTGCAGAATTTATAAACATGCAGTCCTTAAAGTGAAGAATATGTATATTTTATGACTTACGTATAATGATGCTAATATAAAACATGCACAGGTCTTTTATACTGGCTACATAGGTTCCTCCATAACTGGCTGTAAAGTGGGTATATGGAATGAACAATTTCGTATACATGCTCATCATGTGATTCCTTTTTAAAAAATAGTTCAAAGATAGGACTACACAATATATGTCCTGAGACATTTAGTGTTTAAGATACACATCACTGTTAAATGGGGTAGCAAGGTTCTCAGCAGTGTTGTCACAATGATAAAGCATGTGGTTAAATGTATTCAAGACATACAGAGCACAGAAGTGCTCAGTTCTTGTCACGTGTTCATGGAAAATACACAACGAATATTGCAACGTGCTCTCAATCCTTGTTGCCTGTAATAGTTGAGCTGGAAATGCAGCATGGGAGGAGGTCTTATAGTCCAGCTCCCATATCTTGAAACTGGCAGGGTGAGGAAGTGGGGAAAGGTGAAAGGAGAGGAAGGCGCATGGTATGAAGATATGTAGTAGTTGCTTTATTGCAGGAGATATCAGTGACCAATACGAGTCTCAAATACATCGGCCGCTACGACATTAGGAGCAGGCATAGTCACTTTGATGTAAGTGATAAGTGTTTTTGAACTGGTGGTATTTGCTGAGTCATATACACTGGTCAGGCAAATACCTACCCTACCCTCCCCACGTTCCTTAAATACCTTCCACATATCAAGATACGGGAAATGGACTGTACTCTATTCTGCTTGACAGTCAGAATAGGGTTTTCATGAGTAAGAAGTGTAACACCTACAGCACAGGTAGGGTCTGCTCACCAACTGTCTCTGTGAACAGAAGCAAATCTGTTTTATTATATTTTATTATATTAAGGTGCATCCCTTGATCTCTGTTATGGGTGTATATAGAGTGGCTCTCTTTGTCAGTGTTATAAGCCTATATAAGGAGCATCTCTTGGTGAATCTAATTGGCATATATGAAGGGTTATAGGCATACATGAATGCAGATCTCTTGGTCTTGATTATGTACACATATGCAGGGCCATCTGTTGCTCAATATTCTAAGCACATATGCATGAGCGTCTCTTGGTCCTATATCACACATATATGGAGAGGTGCTTGTTGGTGCCTTGTGCCAGCATTGAATGTGGGATCAATGAATATGGACCATTGGTGGAAAGATAATAGAGGGAGGAAGCTGAAGTACTCATCATTGAAGAACTTGTCCCTGAGCCTTTCTTGATGCGTCATTACAGGACATTGGTCTGTTGCATTAATACATATCTTTCATTACATCTTGTGATGTAAAAGAAAATCCAAATTCAGTGACAGGTTAGATGTTTTGGGAAGTCAGAACACCATATTAACCCAAGAATGAGATGACAGTCTTTCCCTAATTCATCTTTGGGGGGGGGGGGGGGGGGGCCTGGTCTTGTAATCATGTACACATACAACCTGTTCTGTTCATGAATTTTCCTGAAAATTTAAGACCATGGTGGGGGTTTGTCTTATATTTGTCTAGTTCGTGAAGTTGGTGGTAGTGGTATTGAGCACATGGGCTCTGGTATGATTGCAGTAGTTAGCAAATTGAAGTGAATATTATATTTAAGGGTTTTATTGTGAAGTCCCTGTTTTCAAACTAGTGAAATTTACAAGCTTTGGTGATGCTATATGATGTGTTAGTTTTGAGCGTCCTATTCTGTGGTTCAAGTGAATTGGATATGTGGGTCCTGATAATCAGCCACACCTTATTCACTGAGAACAGCTAGCACTAGTTTCGTACAGATAGTCCTTAGGGTTTCAAATAGTTTACGTAGCACATGCTGTATAGCTTGGCTTCGGTTGATGGACTGGCCTGTGCAGTGTATGGACAGTGCATCACACTAAACACGTGCAACACATGGAACCGCAAGGAAAGCACATTACTGTAGCCTCAAAATCTCTGTAATATTTCAGTTTTGGATATACGTGTTTCTAGTGACTGATCCTCTGCTGTCGTATTAGTGTTGTCATGTTAGTGCCAATACCAACATGTGGCATAGGGAGCAGCACTGCAGCCCCATACATGTTAAAACTGTGACCAGAAAGGAGATGGCAGAACAGTGGAAATGTTACAGCTCCTCTGAGTTACTTATCACATGGCACATCACCCCCGACGCTGGTTGCATCTTGAGGTGGGCAAAACCGGTCTTTGCCGTGATCCAGTTCTTGCCATACACGTTCCCATGGTGATCTGTTTATTTAACCCATTCACTTCGTTTAGTTTATCAAACTAGCATGTAATTACATGCTAGGCCCAGATTTATAGGTTACGTCCTTTGAAGTAATAATATTTATTAACATGCAGCCTTAACAGCACAAGTGCCTACTATAAGGCCAGCACAAAAACACAAATGCAACACAAAAACAGCACAAATACATAAAATAAGCACTAAACAAACAAAGAGAAAATAATATGGCAGGAAAATAAATATAAAAGTACTGGGGCAAAACCCCTATACTTCGAAAAAAACACAGATAAGTCTATTTAAAAATGCCCCAGTTTAGCGCAAAGTCTGGTTTAAAGAACTGACAGGGTTCCTAAAAATATGGATTTCTTTGCACACATGGTTAGCAGCCGAAATACATCTCGCTGGTGGAGAGCTTCTACAGGTAGCAGTAAACAGGGAGGAGTTTCCAAAATTACGAGGAAGAACTCGAATAATAATAATAATAATAATAATAATAATAATAATAATACATTGCAGTGCAAATATACATTGCTGGGAAGTCACAGAGGGAATGTAGAGCAGAATCAGAACATTTTGTCTTTCGATGGTTGGCAGTTTTCCAGTAAATGCGGGATGGTTTACTTTTGCTTGCAGAACATCAATATTCCATCGTTCCGCACCACTCTATGTGTGTACGGCACGTAAACGTCGCGCTATTCGCATGTTAGTGTGACGAGCAGGGCATAGAGGGAACAAGTTATGCTGACGTGAACATCTTGTTACAGACGATCTCTTTAACACATATCGCGCAAAGCGAACTGGCAGGGTCGGAGTCCCTAGTGAGCGGCGTGGGTTAAGTGACTCATCAACGACAGAGGAACAGGGAACCGGTCAACGAGACAGCTTCGTGAACGACAGAAACTGAGGACTGGGTAGACACGCTGTCAGATGAAAGACGCGTGAACAACAGTGGAAATGGAACCGGTGAATCAGACGGGTCCGAGGATCCATGGGCTTCGTGAACGACAGGATAATGGGATTCCTGACTCCGCAGGTTAAGTAACTGGCGAATGACGTAGGTTAGTAAACGAAGACCCAAAAACCCCATGGACACAGTGGTGGTTCAGACCGGTCTGGATGAACGTAAATGACGGATCGGCAGGGCCCATACATAATGCCGTATTAAAGCTTACATTTATTGTGTATATGGTACTTGTAACATAAACGTCAATTTTAATATTCATGTTTAAAAGAGGGTCTTTATTTGATAGTATTAGTAAGAGATAAATTATAAACAGTACATGGAAACAAATGAAATGACGTCACTTTTTTACATTATAGTGAAATTAATATGATTTGTTCTGATTATGGCAGCCTTTCGGCATTTTACACAGTATAATATAGTTGGGCGTGCCTACGTTTTAGAGCAACAAACCACATCTAATGCATTGGGTAAACACTTAAAAGTACAACTATCAACTAAACAGCACTCACCGTAAAACCCTGGAAACTTACTACGATCTTTGTGGTGTTGTTTTCTAGCTTTTTCCAAAAAAAAAACATATAAAACAACAAAACAAAAGTGTGTAACCGAAGAGTGCATGCATCATATGCGTAGTGAAAAGAACTCGGAATGTGCTGCAAATAAACGCCTATAAAACTGAAGTGGAATCCTTACGTACTTCACTTGGAAGTGGCGAACGAGACAGAACCGTGGGATACGTAAACAAAAGGAAACTGGCGGACAAGATACGTCAGTGGACGATGACAGTTGAACGATGAACTAGAGAAACCCATCTGTGAAAGACGGGTTCGTGGAGCTGAGACCCGGATCTCACCAGCACGCGTACTGATTCGTTCATACTAACACATTCATTCACGAACGACACATCTCTTAGAGCCCGGTTCCTGACGAATAATGCCAGCAGATGTACGTATTATCGACATAACGCAATACTCAGAACAACGATCCCAATTTCACATTTATTGGTTCCCACGAATAGTTGGCAGCACTGCCAATTGGGACGGTTGCAATACGAACCGAAATAGGGACGAAAAACTGATTCGCCCTTTAGAGTCAAGTGCCCTACACTACCAAAGGATTGGAACCAAACCTGCACATATTGTAGAGCATGTGTATTCAGTGCTATGTTTGATGTTTCGGTCACCACGCTGTAATAAGAGGCAAGATACGGACGAGAAAGTTTCCGCCTCAATACCTACTTCTATCCAACTTGCAGTGCTTGTAGCATATGGGTAAGGAGTGCCAGGTGTGATGTTTGGGTCAGCAGGTTCCAATGTGAGGTGAGACAGGGACGAGACAATGTTACGTCATCTAGCGTAAAGTGCCCTCGTTTACCAACCGACTTCACCAATACTTGCACAGTTTACAGCGCATGTGTTCGCAGTGCTATGTTTGACGTTTCGGTCACCCAGCTGCAATGGAAGGCAAGATGTGGGGAAAAAATTGTTTTCGCTTCAAGAGTAAATTGCCCTTCATTATCCACCGACTTCAACATATCTTGCACTGCTTGTAGCGCACGTGCAGGAACTAACATGTGGTATTACCCCGCACAGCAATCCTAGGGGAGATACAGACGAAAAACTGTTTCGGCCCCTAAAGTAAAGTGCCCTCCAGTAGTGACCGAATTCAATCTAACTTTCACTACTTGTAGCACATGCTCAGGGATTACCATTTTGTATTACTCAGTGACCCCACTGCAATCATAGGTCAGATACGGACAGAAACTGTTTCGACCTGATGTGTAAAGTGCCCTTCATTACTGACCGACTTCAACGTATCTTGCACTGCTTGTAGCGCATGCGTAAGGAGTACCATGTGGTATTACTCAGTGATCCAACTGCAATCCTAGGGGAGATAAGGACGAAAAACTGTTTCGACCTCAAGAGTAAAGTACCGTTCATTACCGACCGACTTCAACCTACCTTCCAGTGCTTGTAGCGCATGCGCAGGGAGTACGACGTGGCAATACTCAGTGACCCCGCTGGAAACGTCGGGGAGATACGGACGAAAACTATTTCGGCCTCAAGTGTAAAGTGTTCTTCATTAGTGACCGACTTTAACGTAACATGTATTGCGTGTTGCGCATGAGCAAGGAGTACCATGATGTATTACTCAGCGACCCCACTGCAATCCTAGGGGAGAGAGGCACGAAAAACTCTTCCATCTTAAAGATGAAAGTACCCTTCATTACTCACTGACGTAAACGTAACTTTCACTGCTTGTTGCGCATGCGCAGGGAGTACCATGTGGTATTACTCAGTGAACCCACTGCAGTCTTAGGGGGGATAGGGAAGAAAAACCGTTTCGAGCTCTAGTGTAAAGTGCCCTTCATTACCGACCGAATTCAACGTATCTTGCACTGCTTGTAGCACATGCGCAGGGAGTACCATGTGTTATTCAGTGACACCAGTGCAATCTTAGGCGAGTACGGACGAGGAACTGTTTCGAATTCTAGAGTAAATTGCCCTTGATTATTGATCGACTTCAACCTAACGTGCACTCCTTGTAGCACATGAGCAGGGAGTACCATGTGGTATTACTCAGTGACCCCACTGCAGTCCTTCGGTAGATACGGACGAAAAACTGTTTCGGCCTCAAGAGTAAAGTGCCCTTCATTACTGCCATACTACAACGTAACTTCCACTGATTTTTGCGTATGCGCATGGAGTACCATGGGATACTACTCAGTGACCCCACTGCAATTCTCCTGGTGGTACGGACGAAAAACTGTTTCGGCCTCAAGAGTAAATTGCGGTTCATTAGTGACAGACTTCAACATAAGTTGCTCTGCTTGTAGGGCATCCACAGGGAGTGCCATATGGTATTACTCAGTGACCCTACTGCAATCCTAGGGGAGATACGGACGAAGAACTGGTTCGACCTCTAGTGTAAAATGCCTTTCATTACCGACCTAATTCAACTTACCTTGCACTGCTTGTGTCGCATGCACAGGGAGTGCAAGTGGTGTTATTCAGTGACACCAGTGCAATCTTCGGCGAGATACGGACGAGGAATTGTTTCGAACTCAAGAGTAAAATCCCATTCAGTACTGACCGAATTCAACCTGACTTGCACTGCTTGTGTCGCATGCGCAGGGATTATCATATGGTATTAGCCACTGACCGCACTGCAATCCTAGGAGAGATACGGACGAAAAACTCTTTCGACTTCAAGATGAAAGTGCCCTTCATTACTCACCGACGTAAACGTAACTTGCACTGTTTTTTGTGCATGTGCAGGGAGTACCATGTGGTATTATTCAGTGACCCAACTACAATCCTAGGGGAGATAGGGACGAAAAACTGTTTCGAACTGTAGTGTAAAGTGCCGCGCATTACCGACCGGATTCAACGTAACTTGCAGTGTTTGTAGCACATGCGCAGGGAGTACCATGTGATATTACTCTGTGACCCCACTTCAACCCTATTGGAGATAAGGACGAAAGACTGTTTCACCTTCAAGAGTAAAGTGCCCTTCATGACTGACCGACTTCAACGCAACTTGCAGTGTTTGTAACGCATGCGCAGGGAGTACCATGTGGTATTACTCAGTGACCCTACTGCAATTAAAGGCGAGATACGGACGAAAAACTGTTAGAGCCTCAAGAGTAAAGTGCCCTTCCTTACTGACGGACTTCAACCTAAATTGAACTACTTGTAGCCATGCGCAGGTAGTACTGTGTGTTATTACTTAGTGACCCGACTGCAGTCCTAGGGGAGATACGGACGAAAAACTGTTTCGCACTCTTGAGTAAAGTACCATCCATTGCTGGCCGACTTCAACCTAACTTGCACTGCTTGTAGCGCATGCGCAGAAAGTAACATTTGTATTATTCAGTATTATTCACTTCATTCCTAGGGGAGATACGGACGAAAAACTCTTTCTGCCTCAAGAGGAAATTGCCCTTATTATTTTATTTCTTTATCCCAGTGGATTCGAACTGCTGGCCCTCTGATTACCGGTCCGCTGTCTTCATCACTAGACTACCAACACACCCAACACACCTTTCTATCTTCCCCTGTGCTTTTTCAGCCATTTAAAATGACAGAAACCTTTTTCGTAAATATTCTTGAACCGCAGCAGGTTTGAACAGCCGACTATTGTCGTACTAAACCGACAGAATTTAACAGAATTTTTTTTTTAATTTATGGACCCCAGTTGTTTCGATCTGGCGACCTTCCGGTTGTCAGATCTTCTTCTTATCTACTTTGAATTATACTACGAATTCGTTTAAAATCTGGTTCTATAAGCTCGCTACATGGCGGCTTCGAATTTGAAAAGGAAAATTACAGATGGGCGCGAGATACAATGTTTTGAAAATCAGTTTTATTTTAACAAAGTGATCGAAGATGATAACAGGAAGTTCCGAAGCTGAGACCGGCACCAACAACAGTGGAGTAGTGGGTAAGACACTAGGCTACAATTCACAGGTTCATCGGTTCGAGTCCAGCCGGGTCAAGGATTTAAAATTGCAGTGAAGGCAGCAGCGGCATCGGAGGACGAAGCGGAACAGCAGCCAGCAGCCCAGGGGTCGCCGGATGCAACACAAAGGGATCCAGCAGCAGCAGCGGGTGCAGATACAGACCAGGCGGACAGACCGGGAACCGTGGGCCTAGAAGGAGCCCTGTCGAGACGGGGAACCAGGAGTGAGGAGGGTCCAGGAGGAAGAGGGGAAAACCCGAGAAACCTCGAACACAAAAAGATTCTGCAAGCATTCCCCGACTTCAGTCTGCTCTTAATTTCTTCATGAATGGAGTTTCGATTCGCTAGGGTTGCTCCTAAATATTTGAATTCTTCCACCCTTTCAAAGGATTTATTATCTATAATTATGTTGTGATTTTGTCCTGCATTCTGATCTCGAGACATGACCATGTACTTAGTTTTCTCAGAATTTACTTCTAGACCAATCTCCTTACTAGCAATCACTAAATCTTCTGCGTTTTTCTTTATACTATGTATGCTTCCGCCCAATGAAGCTGATGTGTACCATTCAATTTCAAGCCCCCCTGGTTTGCCTGAACCCTCCTAATGGCATATTCTAAAGCAAAGTTGAAAAGCAATGGCGACAGAGCATCTCCTTGTTTCAAGCAGTTCTTAAAATGAAACGTATCAGACAGATGTTTGCCTACCCGAATTCTGCTATACGTTTCACTTAGGCACATTTTTATTAACATTACTAGTTTCATCGGGATACCGAACTCAATGAGAATATTATTAAAGACCTCCTTCCTAATTGAATACACTGGAACGCCGTCTCCTATTTATCAATATGTGATCGATCTGATTGTGAGTCTTCCCATCGGGAGAGGTCCAGGTGTATTTATGAATGTTTCGGTGCGGAAACATAGTGCTGTTAACAACTAGATTCTTTGATGTGGCGAAGTTTACTACACTAACACCATTATCGTTACTATCCTGATGTAAACTCTCATTCCCAATAGTCGGTTTGAAAACATTCTCTCTCCCCACTTTTGCATTAAAATCTCCTAACAGAATTTTCATATGGTACTTAGGAAAATAATCAAAAACCCCTTCTAATTCCTCATAGAAACTGTCCTTTGAATCACCACCTTTCTCTTCTGTTGGTGCATGCGCATTCAGAACAATGATATTACACCAGCAGCCTCTCAGCACTATGTATGACATCCTAGCACTAACAAACTCCACTCTCTTGATTGCTGATACTATTCTGTGGTGTACAAAAAAACCTGTTCCCAATTGATGATTTTCCTGCCCTTTGCCATAGAAAAAAGTATACTCCCCGGCTCTTACAGTCCCTTCTTTGTTCCACCTAACCTCCTGTACACCCACTAAATCTAACTTATACTTAGCTAATTCCCTGGCCACTGTCATAAGTGACCCTGACCTATACAGGCTCTTAACATTCCATGTTCAAAAACTCATATCACTTTTCCGTAGCTGGGGTCGTACCAAAGAATCGGTCCAGGTCCGAGGCATTGCGTAATGTTTCGTAACATCATAATTTTTTACGGTGAGAAGTTGTTAGAACCTCGCCAAACCCAACCCGGAGGACCACCCATTGTCGGCTATCCGCGACTGCTTATTCAATGTATTCGCACCTACCCTCCATAACTGGAGGCCGTTCCTCCATTTGCAACCTGAGGACGCGCCATGCCGTGGTTACAGGGACCCACTTAACACGGATCCTAGGGGAAATACGGACGAAAAACTCTTTCGGCCTCAAGAGTAAAGTGCCCTTCATTATTGACCGTCTTGAACCTAACTTCCACTACTTGTTGCCCATGCGCAGCGGGTACAGTGTGGTTTTACTCAGTGACCCCACTGCAATCCTAAGGGAGATACGGACGAAAAACTGTTTCGACCTCAAGAGCAAAGCACCTTTCATTACTGACCGACATGAACCTAACTTGTACTGCTTCTGTGAGGGAAGTACCATGTGCTACTACTCAGTGACCCCACGGCAATCCTAAGGGAGATACGGGCGAAAAACTGTTTCGACCTCAAGAGCAAAGCACCTTTCATTACTGACCGACATGAACCTAACTTGTACTGCTTCTGTGAGGGGAGTACCATGTGCTACTACTCAGTGACCCCACGGCAATCCTGAGGGAGATACGGACGAAAAACTGTTTCGACCTCAAGAGCAAAGCACCCTTCAGTACTGTCCGACTTCAACCTAAGAGGCACTGAAAATAGCGCACCCGTAGGGAGTACGTGGTGTTACTCAGTGACCCCACTGCAAACCTAGGGGAGATAAGGATGAAAAAGTTTTTCCAAATCAAAAATGAAGTGCCCTTCATTACTGACCACTGGAACATAACTCGCACTGCTTGTAGCGCATGCGCAGAGTATCATGTGGTATTTCGCCGTCAACCTACAGCAGTCCTAGAGCAGATGGGATGAAAAACTGTTTCGACCTCAAGGGTAAGGTACCCTTCATCACTGACCGACTACAACGTAACTTCCACTGGTTGTAGTTCTTGCGCAGGTAGTACGATGCGGCATTACTCAGTGACCCCACTGCAATCCTAGGGGAGTTACGGACTAAGAACTCTTTCGACCTCAATAGTAAAGTGCCCTTCATTACTGAACGCTTTCAACCTATCTTCCCCTGCTTGTTGCGCATGCGCAGGGAGTACCATGTGGTATTACTCAGTGACCCCACTGCAATCATGGGCGAGATACGCACGAAAAACTGTTTCAAACTTAGGAGTAAGGCGCCCTTTGTTACCGACCGACTTGAACCTATCTTGCCCTACTTCTAGCGCATGCGCAGGGAGTACAATGTGGTTTTACTCAGTGACCCCACTGCAATCCTAAGGGAGATACGGACGAAAAACTATTTCGACCTAAAAAGTAAAGTACCCTTCATTACTCACCGACTTCAACGTAACTTCCACTGCTTGTAGCACATGCCCAGGGAGTACAATGTGGTTTTACTCAGTGACCCCACTGCAATCCTAGGGGAGATACGGAATAAAAACTCTTTGGGCCTCAAGAGTAAAGTGCCCTTCAATACTGACCGACTTGAACCCAACTTGTACTGCCATAATGCATCCGTAGCGAGTACCATGTACTCAGTGACCCCACTGCAATCCCAGGGGGATACTGACAAAAAACTGTTTCGACCTCAACAGTAAAGTGCCCTTCATTACTGACCACCTTCAACCTAACTTGAACTGCTTGTAGCACATGCGCAGGGAGAACCATGAAGTTTGACTCAGCTACCCCTGCAATCCTAGGGGAGATACAGTTGAAAAACTGATTCGCCCTCAAGAGTAAAGTGCCCTTCATTACTTACCGGCTTCAACCAACTCAACCTGAGTGACGACAACTCATGGCGCATGGGCCATCTACAAGGTGTGAATCCATGGGTTTAACAGGGAGCATTGCAGTTGTGTGACTGTTTTGCTTTAATTTGAATAATCTGAATATTCCGAGTGAAAAATGTATATACACTTTGTGTTCATCTCACACTTTGTACAAGTGTACAGTATTCATTCTGCAGTGTGATTAGTTACTGAACACGTAAACAGCATGACTACTACGTCAGAAACCGGCATAAAATGAGGTGCTAACAACTGAAGAAAAGGTGGACAATATATAAGTAAAGTGACTGCTACTTCAAAGGATCCTCACAAGAAAAAAATTGCTGAAGAATGCTGCATTTCTTAATCAACTTGAAACATGATACACAGCACTCAAAACAGCCCATATGTGAACGGTTGATCCAGAGGAAGCTAAAAACAGCAAAACATGGGAGGCAAGAATCCATAATTATGGACTGGTTTTCACAAAATTGTCACTTCATCTACCAGATGTGCTCACAAAAAAGAATTTGTTCTGTGTTCAAGAACATGTCAAAATCACCAAATAAATTAGGGCTTAAAAGTGGTCTAACGGTAAAAATTAATTACTGAATTAAGAAATTATATAGAACAATATTAGTGTAGTGTAGTGGCTTAGAACAGGGACTAAAGGCAGGCTGTTGTGAAGATGGTTATGAACTTCTGGATTACATAGAATGAGTAGCTGGGGTATAGTAGCTTTTTGAAAAGGAATCTGCTCGAAGGATTTGGATACAGATTTCTTTAATTGGTTCGAAAGTTAATGAGTTGATATGTCTGTTGGTACTGAAGACCAACACGTTACTTTACATACACTGAGCAGGAACGTTAGAAATAGTCTACGTGTTGAGCGACTGGTCAGAAATAAGTGTTATAGATGAAACACGCGGGAATATGGGTGGAAACCGGAAGGGCAGAAAACACTTGAATATGTACATGTAAGAGTAGAGTAATATTAAAATGTGTCTCAAAATGTTGTGTGAATGTGTGGACTTTATTCAGTGCCGACGAGACAAAGAGAAGTCGGTACAAATTACCGGTGGCCGGCGGTCCAGAAGTGGGCCCAGGGCCCGCATATGTTTCTTATGTTTTTGTCTTTCCCGGTAGTATCATTGTTTGCCGACTGTAAAAATTAACTCTTTCAGACCAAGCCAACGTCACTTTGCACCTGACAGTCAGTCTTTCCGATTTAGTCTAAAGATTTTTAGCCGATCTGCCATGCTGGGGTGGTCGGGGGGCAAAAATATTTTCTCTTGGGCCTGAACCCTCTCGACGGCCCTGGATTTATTCGTATGGCTCAGGAAAGGCATGAATGAGGGGCTGCTGTGAACAACCTGCGGGAACATTCTTGAGTACCCGAAGGACAGTCAGTTTCTGAAGGAGTGTCCTGCTCCATGGAGTCGGTTAAAATATACAAGCAGTCTTATCGGCTGAAGCAGTGTTCACTGCTAATCTAGGAAATGCATTCCTACTGTTGAGACTAGAAAGTTAGTAGCCACGCTCCGGCCGTTTGAAACAAAAGGATCCTTCCTTCAGTAAGTAGATCCTTTCCGATGTAGCGGTGGAAGGCCAGAAACTGTCTGTCGTGGTACAGCAAGGAATAGGAGCGACTGACAAAAATAATAATTTAAGTTTTTTTACCATTTCTTGTTTATTTGACGCCGTTTGCTGTAGTTAAGAGTACGTCTTGTCTGTTGGGGTGTGTCTAACAGAAAGGGGACAGGACATGAAAGATAACTGTCATCACACTTGGCCGGGGGGGGGGGGCCCCCCCCCCACAGCCCCTTCCCCACATCGAAATTAAAAAAGAAACATTTTGTAGATCCGATAATATCAAAAGTTTTACATCATTTACCCTTCAGGTGAAATGAGCTGCTGAAATCGGCTGATGACTAGTACATTAGAATTTTGAAAAATAAATTCATAAAATTAAAAAAAGAAGAAGATATGACACTGTGACTGGGTTATGGAACATGCAGTTATATTTGTGTGTATATACTATAGCTATCAGGGCTCTGAATTTGGAGTATCTAGATAAGATTTTAGATTGAGGTCGGAGTCGAAGTCTGTACGTTTTTACCGACTCCGACTCCACCTAAAATTCCTTCTGACCCTGACTCCACAGCCGTGGTTGTTACACCGTTTATGTCGACAAACAGCTAACGACTGTAAGAAGGGTTATATCGCCTCGATTTCAGGACAAGGCAGTCCAAGATGGGGAAGTCTACATTGTCTGAAATACCCTTTGCACACCCAGATGAGAATACAGGATAAAATATTTACACAAAGTCGCTGTCAGTTGATAATCATACTGCAGTTTATTCTTGTATTTGTGTGGAGGCAAGAGAATCTACATAAAGACCACCTTCTTCTGGATGCGATATAGTGTATTTTGGAATCCCTGAAGATGAAAGATGAAATTTTAATATTCGCTTATGTGAAAATATCAAATTTCACACAAAATTAAAAAGTCCTCAGAGTTTATCTTTGTGAATTTGATGGCAGTAAAATACTGAGACTGATTTAATTGTGCGTGCGAACAGCCGGTACTCTACGTAGGCTGGGAAGGTACTTGGTGCTGGCAGTAGAGTGTTGACAAGTGCTCAGAACTGCGTCACAGCTACTCCATTGTCGGTATGCCCTGCCTCTTGTCTGGTACAGGTACGCCTGCAGCTTCCTGCGGTACTCGCCAGTTCATACAGGCAGTATTGTTGTAGTACCTGAAAAACACATCACAACCGATTACTTACAAATTCTATACACGTTACCATGCACAAGTCATCCTTCCATTACACGATACTAAGCACAGGCAGTTGTAGTACCCGTGGTTTCATGTTTCTGCCACAATATTGATGACATACGCTCTTTAGAGACATTATGCAGTGTCGTGTAGTAATTCTTTATGGACGTTTCGGGACAACAAGTTTGTCCCATCCTCAAGGGTAAAGAGTTGCAAGAAGACTTGGCCTTCTTGACCTTTGAAGATGGGAACTATACGTTGTCCCGAAAGTCGGTAAACAATCTTAAAATGTCATGACGTACAAGCACACTTGGACTTCTTTACCCTTGAAGATGAGACTGATACGTTGTGCCAAACATCGGTAAACATTTACCACACAACACTGCGTGATATCTCAGAAGAGAGTGGATCTCATTTGTAATAGCATCGCTAAATATGTCACACATCACTAACCTTAACACTTATCATTTATCCAGAACGTACCTGAAACACGCTTGAGGTATGAAGTAACTTAGAGCTCTGGCCAGCTGGTTGTGTTACTGTACGCCATTTACCGAGACCATCGACACACTGCAGACAGGGGGCGACCACGGTAGACATTCAGCCTGGCAGTTATTCATCACGCCGAGCAGAATGGATCAGTGGTGAGCACAGCCTTGAAAAGAGAACAGTTATTGTACATTAACTCTTGTGGTACAAATAATTGCCACAGTCTTGGGCAAAACTTGCCATTTGAAGACTGAAAGTACAATTATGTATCCTAGAAAAACATCTCAGAACACTAGGTGCTAAACTGAAATTTTCACACTAAGTTTTACAACACATGATGTAACCGTGCGTACGCTCTGCCATTTCAGTTGTCAGATTAAGATGGGAAATTAAATAAAAACGAAATGCTCACTTATAATAAATCTGTGGAAGGAAGGGAAACGGTTACAACGAAGTCAAAAATTCAGTTTTCAATGAACGCCTGTCCCTTCGATTGCAGCAGTCAGAAATAAATATACACGCTACGTTTTACAACACATGATGTAACTGTGCGTACGCTGTGCCATTTCAGTTGCCACATTAAGACGGGGAAATTAAATAAAAACGAAATGCTCAAATATAATCCACCTAATGCAAGGAAGGAAAACAGGTGTAACAAAGTCAAAATTGCATTTTTCAAAGTAGGTCTGTGCCCCCTATTACAGATGTTAGAATAAATGTTCGCGCTAAGTGTTACAACACATGGTACAAGTGTTTCTACGCTATGTCCATTGCAGGTGCCAGATTAAGACAGAGAAAAACATGAAATAACATACTCAGTTATAATCCACCTCATGCAAGGAAGGAAAATATGCATAACGAATTCAAAATTGCAGTTCTCAGTGTACATCTATGTCTTCAATTACAGAAGTGAGAAATAAATATTCACGCTAAGTTTTACAGCACATGGTATAACTTCGTACGTTCTGCCCTTAGGAGTTGTAAGATAAAGGCGGAAAATTAATGAAACAAAATACTCAGTTATAATCAATCTGTGGAAAGAAGGAAAAGCCCTATAACGAAGGCAAACATTCAGTTTTCAATGTAGGTCTCGAAATCTTCGAAAAGGAAAATGAAAAGGGTTGTTTATATCCCCCAAAAACAAAATTAGACGGGATCTTCTCATAGAGAAGTAAAAAAGTCGACGGGTTCTTACCTTCGTGAAATCAAAAGTTTACGGCTGCTGTCCGCGCAGAAAATAAAACGTCGAGGGATTCTCTGTGCAAAGATGGAGAGTCAAAGGCGTCTCCTCTCCGATAAGTAAAGTCTTGACGTCTTCTTCTGTCCAAAAGATAAAAAACGGATTCTTGCCCTTACAAAATGCAGACGGCTCATTCTTTCAGAGAATCAAAACTTAAAACGAAACGTGTCGTGTTCGAGAGACGCTCCGTTCGGTTCGTCAATCAAGCGCTAACAACAAGGCTGTCCAACCAATGACGTTCCGTTTCTTCGCTTTCGCTCTTATGGAAGCAGTTCGCCACTCTAACAGGAAATCTGCCGAGTGTAAAACAGCCTGGCAGCTTGTCACAGAAATGTGTATCGCTAAGTAACTCGTTTTCACACTAGTTGTGACTACATCAGTTAAATTTCCTACATTTCAAAACTCAACATCGACATAAATTCCACCATCCTTACCGACACCTGCAACACAGATGCTATCGGTGTGTTATTTCGGCCTTTGTAACGATGTACAAAGACTCGCCTTCGGGTGCCACCCAGATATCCGTGATCCAGCTTCTGCTGCTGCCGCTCGAGGTATGGCGCCTGCCTTTAGTTGTCCATCGGAGTCTGGTCCGGGTGCTGAAACTTGAGCTTACTATACACATCGCATTAACAACACATTCACAAGAACATACTTATCATGTCATTACATATATATATATACAGTATATTTATATATATACAATATATATAACAGTGTCCAGTTTGTACATACTTATCGATTCAGACACGCGTCTTTGAACACTGAAGTTGAAGACACCCTACAAGCAAAAGAAAGTTCTGTTTTATTGAATCATTTTCCCTGCAATGCGAGTTATTCACACGGAGAAAACATGAAAGTACTTTTTCTAACTCTCTCCCTGTCGTATCGATATTATTGGTTGTGCGGACCGAACCCCGCCAAGTTAACGCCCTGCGGTGTCAAAACAGCATACATAAATACTTAAAACTAAACAACCGTACCTGAACGGCCCTACTGTCACATGGCGCTAATACACGCGAAGTATCCTACCTAGAATTCCTAACTGAGCACCTAACAGGGAGGGCAGGAAGGACGAAGTTTACAAACAAAGTAAAAAACTCACAACCACAGGGTTGTCAACCCGACCTTAACCTACGCCCCCAGTCATGGCGGCTACCGCATCAAACACAGTTTCTGACGCGGCGGTGTTACCATCATGCGCAGCCTGGGGCCGGACTGACGTCATGATAAGCTCATGTCGGTGTTATGGCGTACCTGGTTTGCTGCGGGTACCCAGCCCATCCTCTTGCGGATGGGTCCTAACTGCTACAATTTCAACCGACACTGTTTTGGTTTATAACGTTATGGTTTGCGCGGTGCTCCTACTACCATGGTCCTGGGTTCGAATTCCTTCTTCGGATGCAACTGCTATAAGCACCGAACTGTTACGCCGGTCATAAGACCAGTGCACGTTTAAAGCTAACGAAGCTAATCCCTTGGCCGGCTGCTGGCTGCGCCCGTGGCCTGTAAGTTTATTACCTTATTGCGCTCGATAGCGGCAGATCTCGAGACATGAAGACATTTATCGAAACGTGCCGTGACACAGTGAGACAAGCCGTGTATGCAGGTGCTACCAAATGCTACAGGTATCAGTTTTGCGCCTTGTCGAGTGACTGCTACACTTGTGTGTTGCACACACTATAAAATCTTAACACATGAATGTAATTAAACACGGTAACAGCTAAACAATGGGCTGTGTGTAAATGGCAGTGTTGATCATTTGCAGACTGAAATAAGCCTGAACTGTGGTTAAATATTCAGTTCGTACCGCGCAGTAAACACATTCCCTCTGCGTTTAAAATTTCCGAACATTTAATCAAGTATTATAAGAAAATAATCGCTGTTTTTTTCTGAGATCCATATAGGACACATAAATATACGGTGTGGGCAGAATGTAGAAGGGTCTCTGGTACGTATTGGAACCACTAGGCTTTAATTGGTTATTTTGAAACAGTAGCGATAAATTACAGTGAAAACAAGACGTTGCGGAGAAATTTTCATAGGGTCAACTAAAAGAGACTGAGTGGGTAAGAGAGCAAATTACGTGTGTGGAACCTTCTTAATATATGGTGTGATCACAGGATTGTTACAAAAAGATTATCGCGTGCGTAGATAGCGAAATATAATATGCATACAAAATTTTGCGGTTGTGTCTGTTGAAACAGAACAGCGTATTTAAATATATGGGAATATGATATTAAAATGGTATAAGACTTCGACAAAATTAACAAGACTTACGTCATTCAAGACGTTCAATTGCTAATTTTCTCTCAGAGATTTAGTTTAACTTTTCCGGGTTGTCAGATTGTCAGGACGTTGTCCGAGCGGAGCGGATGCCATTTGTCGTACGCTGCTGTATGTGACGCTAAACACTTGCAACAGTTCTACCGCACAGTACCGTACAGGACTGTATAAATATTATTCACAGACTTCGTAAATTTAACTCTCGCCTTGAGCAAAGAAGGGTGAACGATTCAGTCCTATAAAATATCGCAGGAAGTTTAACACCGTATCAACTGGACGTCATAATATTCACGGAGAAGTTGGGAGTAATTAATGTTGTGTTGATATTCTGTTGTGTTAAGGTTACTGAAGTATACCACGATAGAAATCAGAACAGCTGAGATGACGGTGATAAACAATCGAAAACGGTTTTATTTTGAATAGTGTTGGTGAAGAGAACCACAATGTGTAATAAAATAAAGAACGCCTCAGAGAGAACTAATATCAGTATCGAAATGGAGTTTTGATTTGGAAAATATTGCTGAAGAAAACTAAGACCAAAACAGAAGCTCTTGGAACACCATATAGAGAAACCGGATTACCAGTTTGCTGGAACTTTATTTCGAGAAACTAAACCACAGAAATAGCACGAGAGCTGACACCGTCTCATGAGACAGCTGTGTCCATTTACACGCCTACCAATTTCCCCACTGACTGCTAGTGCTAAGTCACGGGCAGCATTTTGCTTTGGGACGCGCTGAGGCCGGCTCTTAGCGCCAGACAAGTGATCAGAACAAACACCGTATTTAGTGTACCTGCAGCCGCACCTCCACGCCCCCGCGTTCTGCTACGAGAAGAGAGCTTTTTGCCATATTTAATTGTGTGTTACTGTTATTCTTACAACAACTGTTTGCTTTTCATCATTACACAAAGGGATGTAACGACTAACACCAGGGTTGCTGCGGTACACGCCCCTTCCATTTTACCATGCACTATCACATACATTACAGGTGCAGACCGTCTGCCATGTGGCCACTAACACCAGGTTTCTGCACTGCCCATTCCTCAACTTAAGTTTTATATTCTGCATCTAAACTTATGAATATTTAATTTATCCATCTTGCATACAAGATCGTCTCTTCTTTCCTTCCATCTCTAGTTCTAACATCATTCCCTTGTTTTCCCTACGTACCTTTACGTTTACACAACATGATATCCATATTTGACGACGCTCCTGTCTTGTCACTTGCCACTCGTTATACAGTTATTTTCTTGTACGCTATGCCTTCTTCCGTCTTTAAGGTTTTGTTTTTGAAAACAGTCTGTCCATCTCTGTCTCTCTACATTTCATTAGTCTGTGTGCCTCGCTCTTCGCCTCTTTACACAGCGGACATCTATGCTCACTGTCTCAATTTTTAAATTCCCAGTTTAAACCATTTTATCCTTTTCGTCTCGTTCATGTGTGAGGATCCCCCTCCACCGTTTTTTATACCCCAATATGAAAATTAAGACCCCTTTTCCCTTATTTCCTTCATACCGCCCCGTCCTTGAGTACCATTGCACCTAGTATCAATTGTTTCGTATGGACAATTATATCCCGCCACTCTGTCGAACCAAATGTTTCCTAACCCAACCTGACGCTGTTCGTCTCTACACCTTTCATCCAGCATCCTCGCTTGCGATATCCTGCTTGCCACTCCTAGCAACGTCTTAACAATTCATTTTGTTCCATCAACAATATCCTGTATCAGAACGTTACGACACTTGAAAGAACATTGCCTCTGCTACTTTCTCTACCAAATTCTCATTCTGCTGCTCTATTTCCCATTTCTCCCTTCTATCTTCTATTATTCTACCACATCTCATTCCGCAGTCTCAGTATTTCCTTCTAATATCGCAACCACTCCTCTTTCTGAACATTTTTGAACCTCCCACCCCTTCTTTCTCTACACTGGTTACTGAACCAATGTTTATCTCTCGCACCCTTCCTTTGCATTGCTCCATGTCGCCTCTACCCTCTTTAACACTACATCTAAACTCTTGTTGCTGCATTGTTGTCATTATTCCGTATCATTTTTATTCCTAAAGAACTCAGCTGACTATCGACCTCGTATTTTCTGTCCATGAAATCGGCTCACTTGTCCTCCATATCCTTATATTTGTTTATCACATTGTTTTCCCTTCCTTCCTGAATCTCCTTGTTTCCCTGTTTTAATCGGTGCTTTTGTTTTGCTCTGGGACCTTCTGAGTATGGCTGCTACTGCCTGACAAGGAGTACCTGCAGCTGTACTTCAACGCCCCCCCCCCCCCCCGTTCTCCTAGGATGTCAGTTTCTCTACTGCTTTATTAATAACAATTTCATCTATTATATTTTCTGAATACATTGTGATATTCTGTCTAGGACAATTATGAACAATATTGTTTTGGATGATTCAGGTCGTCTGCTTCTTGGATGTGACACGTGGTGTTTGGTTATAATGCATCACGTTACGAAAAAAGTAACACGTTCACATTTAAGAGTCCTAGGCTTTGGAGATAAAGGCGGTACAGCCCTTCGAAACGTCGAAAAGCGAAATGAAGTCACATCTCAGAAGAGCAGATTTCTGTGAAACAGCTGTGAGAAGCTCCAAATTCGCAACATTTTATCTGTCGTTCACAAACGGTTAGTGGGCCGACAGCAACAGTTAGAGCAACAGTAAAGACACGGCAGCTCCGTCCTTCCGAACACGGCATAACAAATCAAACATGCGGCATATTTAAACATTCTGTTGCATTAGAAAAGAAAAGGTACTTCCGCAATTGCCGAAACCGGCGGCCGCGCAGTCTAAAGCGTGGGTCTGCGGCCTTTCGCTTGGTGGGATTAGGGGTTCGAATCCCTCCGGAGGCATGGAGGTCTGTCTCTTGAGTGTGGTGTGTTAACCGGTACAGGCCTCTGTGTTGGGCTGATCACCCGTCCAGAGGAGTCATACCGAGTGTAGTGTGTCTGAGTTTGACAGGATAGAAGCATCTGTGTCGGGCTGATCACCCATCCAGAGGACGCCTACCGAGTGTACTGTGTCAGTGTGAGTAGGTAGAGGCCTCTGAGTCGAGCTGATCACCCGTCCAGAGAAGTCCAAGTGTGATGTGTCTGAGTGAGAGGGTAGAAGCCTCTGTGTTGGGCTGATCACCCGTCCAGAGGAGGCCTACCGAGTGTACTGTATCAGTGTGAGTAGGTAGAAGCCTCTGTGGCGAGCTGATCACCCGTCCAGAGGAGTCCTACAAAGTGTGGTGTGTCTGAGTGTGAGAGGGTAGAAGCCCCCGTGTCGGGCTGATCTCCCGTGCAGAGAAGGCCTACCGAGTGTACTCTGTCAGTGTGAGTAGGTAGAAGCCTCTGTGTCGAGCTGATCACCCGTCCAGAGGAGGCCTACCGAGTGTACTGTGTCAGTGTGAGTAGGTAGAAGCCTCTGTGTCGAGCTGATCTCCCGTCCAGAGAAGGCCTACCGAGTGTACTGTGTCAGTGTGAGTAGGTAGGAGCCTCTGTGTCGAGCCGATCTCCCGTCCAGAGAAGGCCTACCGAGTGTACTGTGTCAGTGTGAGTAGGTAGAAGCCTCTGTGTCGAGCTGATCACCCGTCCAGAGAAGTCCTACCGAGTGTGGTGTGCCTGAGTGTGAAGCCTCCGTAATGAGGGGGCCCTGGCCCAACAGCGGCTGTTGCGCCATTGGAATGAAAGAATTTTCAGAATTATGAGTATATAAATGTTTCCTGTAACCCGAAAAGCTGTGTCGGCTGGCAACAGATGCATGTGGATGTACAGATCGTGTTAAGGTGGTGTGTGCCGGCCATGCAGGACAGACAGGAGAAACCCGCAACCAGAAGAAAGGCGTGTTCGTTTGGTTTGTTAGTTAGCCAGGAGTACAGACAGGTGATTTGTGCCATTCATACGCATGTTGCCAACGTAGGATTGTCATACACACACTTAAAGGCCCTGCTTGGCAATAGCAGTGTAATTCAAACAATTGTGCCACACAAATTGTGGGGGGGGGGGCACCGTAGAGGATCGTGGTGGTACCAACAAACTTAACATCACACCCTTAAGGGTCGGATATTTAAAACAGAATTTTATTTTTGTTGTGGTGGTATCAGACATGGATGACTGCAAGGCTGTACAACCCATATTTAGAGCAAACATTTTACAGTGCAAGGCCCACGTTTGGACATTGTTACAGCCTTGTCACCTACACATCTGCTATAGCCGCATTTACTTGACTGTTTAACATACAGTCACAGTGACTACAAAATAATGCGAAATGTGAGGTTCTCACAGCAGTACTGCTGAGGGGCTCAAGTCTTCTAGGATGTGACGCTGTCTCTTCAGGGTGCGTGATGACCTGCGGCCCGCAAGCCCTTTTGATGCCACTTTATGAACACTGGTGGGCTAAACTGCTGTCCCCAGACACGAAAACCCCAGCACTCTTTGGTCACTGTCTGAATGACTAACCAACTAACCAAACAAACAATCACCCAACCACTCAACCGACCAAGTAAACAGACAATCCATGGAACAATTTCGTCATTAAAGCCCAATACTTTCTCAGATATTCTACAAATTCTCCCAACTTCATAGAATATGGTGGCTTATTACCATGTTCACAACATCTTGCCACTTGTTCCAACCCTAGCCACACGAACCCAATCAAAGCCCTCACATATATTAATATTATCCTCAAATCTACGTCTAGGCCTTCGACGTTGTCTCTAACCTTCATTCCTCCAACAAAACATAATATGCTTTCTCTTCTTCCCATTCCTGCCACATGCCTAGTCGATCTGCTCCTTCATTTGACCACCCGCATAACATCAGGGGGATTACAATAAAGCAAGCTCCCCATTACGTAATTTTTTACAGGTTCCTTTTACCTCCCCCTAGGCCCAAATATTTTCCTCACCACCCTCTTCTCGCACTTTCTTCCTCTATTACGAAATCAATACTTATTACTTGCTGCAGTCAAACTGTAGGAAAGGCTGCGTCCGCTAAGGCCAGGTTTCTTTACAGTTCACAATCTCTCTATGTCTTACTCTGCACACTATTCTTAAACATCCTGCAGCTCAGTCGACCTTCCTTATTTACCAAAAGCATCACTACAAGCCTTATAAAACATGTAACAGTTCACATGTCTTTAACATTATCACTTTCCACCTTCGCTTATATATAAATATTAGCTACTTGGTATCTCGACTTCTGCATGATAACATTTCGTTTCTTCCACTTCATTTAATATTTCACCTGCACCATTCTAAAACCCAATAAATTCTTCTCCATTACCCTATTGCATGCATAAAGTTATAACTTGAAATTTCCCCACCTACTTGTACCTGGATAAACTGTGTTGTAAGTTCTCGAGTTTATCTGCCAAGAATACTTTCCCTTCTTAAGACAGAACAAATTCTCACCTATATAAAACAAGTTAAGATATGCATATTTTAACCTAGTAAAGAAAAACTCTTCATCAAATATATAAGTCACTTCATCCAATAAAATAAATTCAGCTGTTAACCGCTGTAAACTAGTCAGATGTAAAATTAACGGTAACGAACATTAATTGCACAGTACATGGATTAGAAGATCAGAATATTTCGACTATGCCAAACCCGGATCTTCAGGATATGGAGTATGGTCTGACGACATGATGTAATTGCAGTGTCTTGGGTACAAATACACACTGCAGCAACACACAAAACAAAAGAAACAGCCATTGAAACGTGTTTTATTAGACAAACAACGGGACTTTTCCACACACAAAATATGTTTCAAAATTTTGTTCCCACATTATATACGAACATTTCTCAACAAACTTCCGGTTGTATTCGTCTTACATACGATTCTTAGTTACTTCTGAAGATCCAAACAAAGTAAGGAGAATGATGCATATAAAAAAGTGCAGTCCATCAACTGAGATGTCAGGAGTACAAGAAGAAAACAGCGATCCTTCCACAAGTCTTAAACCGTAAACACTCACACTCACTCCTAAATCTCAAGACTCATTATGCGGCAGTTGCCTAAAGAGGAAAAATTTACATGTCACTTTGGATTTTTCCTGCCGACCAAGGCCTATATTCTAGAACAAAATTAAGCATTCGCCATGACTTTCAAGTCTCTACAGATGCCATCATTTCATTCAGAGCATGAAGCAGTAACGGGATCCAGGGGCTCGGGACCAACCTACCATCGAGTATGCCCTGCATTGCCCCATTACAAATTTTCCGTCAGAAGCTAACAGTCTCACTCACTCCTAAACCCCAAGAGTCATTACACGGCACTTGCCTAAAGGAGCAAAAATTTACCCCTCATTTTCGATTTTTCCTACAAAGCAATGCCTATATTTCGGAAAAAGTAACCATTCGTCATGACTTTCAAGCCTCTACAGATGCCATCATTTCATTGAAAGCATGAAGCAGTAAGAGGGTTCCAGGGGCTCGGGAGCAACACTCCAGCGAGTAGGCCCTGCATTGCCCAATTACATACTTTTCTCTCAAATATGAACAGCCTCACTCACTCCTAAATCCAAAGAGTCATTACATGGCAGTTGCCTAAAGCAGCAAAAATTTACCTGCCATTTGCGATCTTCCCCACCGAACAATGCCTATACTTTGGAACAAAATCAAGCATTCGCCGTGACTTTCAAGCCTCTACAGAAGGAATCATTTCATTGAGAGCATGAAGCAGTAACAGAGTTCCAAGGGGTTGGGAGCAACACTCCAGCGAATAGGCCCTTCATTGCCCCATTACATACTTTTCTCTCAAATACTAACAGTCCCACTCACTCCTAAATCTCAAGAGTCATTACACGGCAGTTGCCTGAAGTAGCAAAAATTTACCCATCATTTTGAATTTTTCCTACCTAAAAATGCCAATATTTGGAATTTCAAAAACGTCTTAACAGGGTTTTACTCTAGTAAAAAGACATTTTTATTAAGAATATCGTGCTTATTATAGCACAATGCTATGTAAACTACGAACTTAACTGAACATGGATGAGTAGAGCATATGGATGTACCAAGAGACTGCAGTGACACCACAACTGGCGAAGAGTTCCACACCAACAAAGGGGATCTGGACGTAGGCCAGCATGAAGCATCAGAAGTCAGGATGTAGTGCCAAACTTTTAATTTCATGTTGCTGCCAATTCCTGGAATAATAAAAACCATAATTTAATACAAAAATCTGTCACTGCAAAACACTGCAAGCTGATCAAGCAAATATCTAACAGTCTAACAATGTGTCAATCAACTCATCATTTAATATCACTACCATCAAAGTACCAGTAGTGGCACAGTCAACATAATATTCCCTGCAATCTGTGAGTCCTTGCCAACATCACATTCCCAACCATGTTGCCAGATTCTTGGCCCAGGCTGTGTCAGTGGAGTATAGATTGGAAGAAAGCTAAGCATTCGCCATGACTTTCAAGTCTCTACAGATGCCATCATTTCATTCAGAGCATGAAGCAGTAACGGGATCCAGGGGCTCGGGACCAACCTTCCATCGAGTATGCCCTGCATTGCCCCATTACATACTTTTCCATCAAAAGATAACAGTCTCACCCACTCCTAAATCCCAAGAGTCATTACGCGGCACTTGCCTAAAGGAGCAAAAATTTACCCCTCATTTTGGATTTTTCCTACAAAGCAATGCCTATATTTCAGAAAAAAACTAACCATTCATCATGACTTTCAAGCCTCTACAGATGCCACCATTTCACTGAGAGCAGGAAGCAGTAACGGGATCCAGAATCTCAGAAGCAACACTCCAGTGAGTAGGCCCTGCACTGCCCCAGTACATACTTTCTCTCAAATGCTAAGAGTATCACTCACTCCTAAATCTCAAGAGTCAATATGCAGCAGTTGCCTAAAGCACCAAAAATTTACCGATCATTTTGGATTTCTCTTACCGAGCAATGCCTATATTTTGAAACAAAATTAAGTGTTTGCCATGACTTTGAAGCCTCTACAGATGCCATCATTTCATTGAGAGGATGAAGCAGTAAGAGGGTTCCAGGGGCTCGGGAGCAACACTCCAGCGAGAAGGCCCTGGATTGCCCTATTACATACTTTTCTCTCAAATACTAACACTCTCACTCACTCCTAAATCTCAAGAGCCATTACGCGGCAGTTGCCTAAAGCAGCAAAAATTTACCCCTCATTTTCGATTTTTTCTACCGAGCAGTGCCTACATTTTGGAACAAATCTAAGCATTCGCCATGACTTTCAATCCTATACAAATGCCATCATTTCATTGAGTGCATGAAGCAGTAACAGGATGCAGAGGCTTGGGAGCAACACTCCATCGATTATGCCCTGCATTGCCCCATTACATACTTTTGTCTCAAAAGCTAACAGTCTCACTCACTCCTAAATCTCAAGAGTCATTATGTGCCAGTTGCCTAAAGCAGAAAGAATTTACCCGTCATTTTGGATTTTTCCTACCAAGCAATGCCAATATTTTGGAACAAATCCAAGCTTTCGCCATGACTTTCAAGCCTCTCCAGATGCCATCATTTCATTGAGAGCATGAAACACTAGCGGGATCCATGGTCCTGGAAGCAACACTCCAGCAAGTAGGCCCTGCCTTGCCCCATTACATACTTTTCTCTCAAATGCTAACAGTCCCACTCACTCCTAAATCTCAAGATTACCCTGCATAACACTGAACTGACAACATACACAAGAAATAAACACAAATATAAACTTTAATGTGATAAGCAGTAGCCTTCTGGCAGTAACCTACACCAAAAAAAATTTCATTGTCATTTTGTTGATGTCCCACTAAACACTCCCTACACTTTGGAGGAACATTAATCACTTGGAAGTATTTGCAATGAATGTGCTTACCTCAATACATAGCCTCTTCCGTTAAAAAGCCATCAAACAATGAAGAAAAATTGCAGGAGGAGGGGAGCAAGAATAAATCAATCTGGAAGCAGTTTGCAAGTTCTGCTGGATTACGAGACATGTGCATATGGCTGCCTTCTCCAGTGGCGCTTGCTGCATTTCAATCCATCCTTCACTCATGTCTCCTGGGCTGTCAAAAAACCATAACCTATCATTATGGCAATTACAGAGGCACATGCCTCATTCAAAATCAAACACGAATTCAACAAGCGAAAGTAGGGATGGTAGGCAGTCATTTAGGAACCCCTCTAGCCGAGGGTATGCAACCTATCACATACAAAATGTACGTCGGGAGGAAGGCATTCTGAAATTGGGCACAAGATATAATTTGAAGAAACTGACACGTTAGCACGCCCCCAAAGATTAATTGTAGGAACCCACAATGTGATTACACATATTGAAGTACAGCAACAGGAAGCAAATACTTCAAACAGTATCCGGAGTCTGGTTAATCATGTTCCAGCACAAGGTATTTAATAACAAAACAGGAAAAAATGATGGAGCAGAAACTCTCCAAAATAACTTAGACATAACAAAATCAGATAAAGGCCAAATTTTAATTATAGCCAATAATATTACAGTCTCCTGAAAGTAACTAACATGCTGGCAATCCATACCCTGGGTCATGTGGGAGGTGGTAAGGTGTGGAGTGGACAGCCTGTAAAGGGGTTACCATGACACATGCTGGTTAACAGGGCTCTGGTCTACCCAAGCCATGGTGGAGGGTATCATGTTGAAGGCTGTAGGGCACTGGGGTAGTCAACAGCAGTGTCTAAAACGATCCCCTTGGGCAACCAGGCCACACCCCACTGCATGTAGGCCTTCCATCTGCATCGGGCTTCGCGGAGGATGACCGTATTCCTTTCCCCATGAATGAATGAATGAATTGAATTTAGTAAGGCTCTGGGAATGGCATATCTTTCCATTGGGGCCCCATTGGGGAACCAGGAAGCGGGCTCCTTTCCTGGGCCTCTTAGAGATGAGTAAAGGCATGCTCTGGAGATGGAGTGTCCCTCTCTATGGGAGTTCCTGAAAGGGGAACCTGGAGAGGGGGCTCCTTTACAGGGCATTCTGAATGATACATGTAGAAGACCCTGGTGATGAGCATCTCTCTCCATAGGGCCCAAGTGGGGAACTTGGAGGGAGGGTCCTTTACTGGGAACTCTGAGACATATGAATAGAAGACCCTGGTGATGAGCATCTCTCTCCACAGGGGCCCCAATGGGGGACCTGGAGGGGGGGCTCTTTCACCAGGGACTTCGAGAGACAGGTAGAGGAAGGCTCTGGGAACGGATAGTCTATTTCTATGGTGACCTGAAAGGGGAACCTGGAGGGGGGCTCCTTTTCTGGGAACTTTGAAAGATACGTAAAGACGGCTCTGGAGACAGAACATCTTTCTGTATGTAGTGGCTCCATAAGGGGAACTCAGAGGGGGGGTTTCTTTTCTGGCGACTTTCAGAGATATGTAGAGAGGGCTCTAGAGATGGGAAATCTTTCTCTATGTAGGGGCCCCATAAGAGGAACCTGGAGGGGTCGTTTCTTTTCTGGGGACTTTGCAAGATATATAAAGAGGGCTCTGGAGATGGAACACCTTTCTCTATGTAGGGGCTCTGCAAGGGGAACCTGGGGGAGGGTTTCTTTTCCGGGACTGAGAAACATGTCGGGAAGACTTTGGAATGGAAGCATCTCTCCCTTATACGGGCTGCGTGAGGGGAACCTGGAGGTGGGACTCCCATTCTGAGGACTCTGGAAGACATGTATTAGAAGGCTCCAGAAAGGGAGCATTTCTTTTGCAGGGGCTCCATTAAGGGACCTAAAGGTTTTTAGTGAGGGAGGACTCAACCAGTATGTTTATTGGGCCGGAACCTGTGCGATATATATTTCTGTGTTATGTATAACTTAGAGTGTTTGTGTTCTTATTTTGGGCCAGAACATTCTAGGAAAGCATTTGTGTTTTTAAGGGTTACAAAGGGCTTGTTAAAAGCCTCAGTGCATTGGCATTTAAGGGCTCGAACCCATTGTATTCTATTCTATTCTAAAGTAACAAACTCATGAAATCACAATCAGACCCTACACAGAAATCCAAAAATGGGTGCAACAGTACCTTCGTCATGCAACAGGATGGTTAATACAGAACAAAAAAGATTAATTCCAAAGCCCATATACTAACAGCTCAAACTTACATTAAAATAATTCACTTTTAAACCAATAATGAAAAACACATATGTTTTGATTATGCATAGGTAATGAAGTGGTAATCTTTAAAATGAAAGCCGAATGTAAGACTAAACTCTAGACATCAATGGCCTGCCTCTACATGATGAACCAATATAATTCTGTAACAATGGTAAAAGTGGATAAATAATTATGCAAGATAATGTTACTACATCAAAATTAGTTTCCATAAGGTCTACAATTTTTAAATCATCAAAACATGAGGCTATGAATTAGTCAGCAACATTTTAATGGTCGTGTTTCCTTCCTTTTACAGAATCAGCAGGAAATCCATGCAAAGCATACATTATACAACCTTCCTTCAGTAATTAATTGCTTAATCTCAAGATAATATGAAACTGAAATATGTCTGCAATTCGTGACCCATTGAATCCCATTTAAATCTCCAAGTATGTAATAGCACAACCAGAGTTACAGAAATTTTTAATAGCCAGTAATATTTTCGACTCTGTGGACACAATAATTTCGTGCTCCCAGCTCCTCAACGAAGCCTCCAGACTTGCCTAACGACCTGGTCATAACGACTAAAAACATACCCTACGATCGCCTGAGCATCAGCCACCAGCCACCATCAACTACCAACCACCTCACACGAACTGCGGAGAGCAACTGCACAGTGGCCAGTGCCACAGGGCCCGTAAGGCATGCAGTCTCCCCACTCCTATTAAACTGCCTGCGCATGCCACTGCATAATACGGCAAGGATGTCAACACGCGTCCCGCAGAGCTCTAAAATGGGACAACTGGCCGTTTTGTCACTTATAAAGTTCTAATGTAACATTTTACATTAAATAACAAATTATTATTTAATGCAAATTTATCACAACCGGAGTTTTGCTGTATATTATCATAGTTTTTCACCTAGTCATCATTTGGACGCATTAGTTGTGAAAATTTTCAATTTTTAGGCACATTCGCAGAATTGCGAAAAGCTACTGTTAGCTTCGTTATGTCCGTCTGTCCGTCCACATGTAACAACTTGGCTCCCACTGAACGGATTTTCATTAAATTCGATATTTTCAGTATTTTTCGAAAATCTGTCGAGAAAATTCAAGTTTCATTAAGGTACGACAAGAATAATGGGTACTTCACATGAAGACCTAGTGTAAATTTATGACAATATCTCGCTCCCTTCTTCTGAGAAAAAGATGTGTTTCAGACAAAAGTTGTGATTTGCATGCCGGGTATCTAAGGCAAGAATACAGGTGCACCCTCATAACATTTAATACTTATTGCTTCATAACTGATTAATTACGTCTGATCTCGTAAAATGCTTTACGGCAACACTGACAAAAACTGAGAAACTGAGCAACGATGTATTTGCCATTACGATCTGTTCAGCCAAATTATACGCCTAGAGAAGGCCATGAGCAAATGAACACTATTTTGTTTCAATGCAGCATCGGGCACTTTACATGAAGACGTACGTACGTTTTATTATTGCTGGCGCCACAAATATTCCATAAAAGCATTATGTACAGCCGACGGTGACGCGTAGCTGAACAGTACACACAGAATGCACTGTTACGTTTGCCACTGCAACAATGTCAAGCGAACACGCCACAATGTTACGCCACACGTACATTGCCTACCTTGCTGTACTTGTGACTGCAAATTTTAGGTTCCAATAAATAAATAAATAGTGCTTTTGAAGAACTATGTTATTCTGTTACTCAATATTTAAATACATTTTCAAACACACAAACTTATTATTTGTATGCACAATACACCCAACAAATCCCCCAAAATTAGATACAAATACATTAAACACGTCAATGCGTTTCCTACATTGCAAAATTTACACATCAAGTACGAAGAGGAAGTGCGGCATGATACGAATGTTGCGGCCCAATATGTCAAGTTGGATTTCGCATTTGACCCGAAACCTGCTTGGAGTTTGACAGGCCTGGTAGAGGGGAAAGAAGGTGAATCGATGTATATGGACACATCGTTCACATATTTAATGTAAATAGCAACCACAGAACGACACTTGCCGTACAAAACACACACACACACACACACACGCGCGCGCGCGTGCTCATCGTAAACATCAACAGGTCACAGCTAACGTCTCTGAAGTGGCGAATTTTCGCCATATGCTACACAGGGTAAAGAAGTTACCATCGCACTCAATAGACGAACAGTTCGAGACTAGTTTATATATACATATACACATGCAAATAATGGGTACAAATGTACGTTAAAACCAACTTTAAAGAGGATGTGATAACAACAGCTGACCAAAAAATACGATCCGTACTACAAGCATAGTAGAGAAACGCAAAAACAAAAGAGGGTACAGCGGTCCCTATGTGAGGATAACCACGGTCCAAAAACACACGTGTCACAACCGCATTCGAAGCAGATTTTACAATAAACAAACAACGAGGCACTGAAATTCAGCAGTGCCAAGACATACTGTGCGTATTCTAAGCGGGCACACATGCCGTGCAATTGACAACAACGAAAAACCCGATAGGGCAAATAGACGAAACACAAAACACAGTAACACAAAAGAGCTTCTGGATATTTACGTAGGCTAAAAGCAGGGAGACTAGTTCATGAATAAAACTGATAAATAGTTCATTTGGTGTCGCTTAATATATTGACAGCTACTTCAATTATATGGAGGGAGGCTGTGGGCGGTGGCTTGACGTAACATCGACCAGCCAGTACACTGCACTAGGGTCTGAGTGCAACTGAATACGAATCACCGTGTGGCTTAAAGTACAGCACGTTCTAAGCGGCCTTGTTAGAGGCACATCACAGTGTTGAAATAATAAACTCTACGACCAGTTCTTAAAAATGACCAATAATTTAAATAGACTTTCGAATTACCAAAAATATTAATGAACCACTTGATTCATCACGGGCGCACCTAAGGGGGGGGGGGGGTTGTCCGGCCGCAGCCCGCCCCAAAGCCGCAATTTAGAAAACACAGATTTTGTAGACATTACGATACTAAAAGTTTCACGCGATTTCCCCTTCAGCCGAAATCGGCCACTGAAGTCGGCTGATGACTAGTACATTAGAATTTCGAAAAATAAATTTAAAAAACAAGAAGATAGGACACTGTGATTTAGTCATGGAAACTGTAGTTATATTAAATATCTTCCTTGTAGTTCACCTCCTGACAATGTGATGCAAACAACACTATAAAAAGAAACTACAAAACATAAGTTTTGGGGAATTAAACGGGAAAACTTAACTTCCATTCCACGTCATAAACAAACCACGTCATCCTGTATTTGTCAGAAACTTAAGAAATAAGACGGTGAATTTTATAATTAACCAACAGATGCACAACCTTTGTATTTACACAGTTATATTACAATAAAACACCGAAGACTCCCACATGCTTCGATCTCTGTGGGATTATCATCAGGCAGTATGTATATCAAACGAATTTGCATAAAACATTAATTTACACGCTGTTAATTCCTGTTATCTTGAACAGCACGTAGAAGAATTACAGCAAGTTGTTTCTCAGTGTAGAACACACGTATATAAAAGAATGTGGAACTTCGATACACAGTGTTTCGGGGCAGCTTGTGTGTACGCGTACCTTCCGCCAGCGCAATAAAAACAAGACACAGTTCACTTCTTGGATAACAGATGTAACCCAGCATGGCAGTTTTGTGATCTTTTCTACCGATTTCTTTTCAAACTTGTCAATTAAATACAAGTAATCTAAATAGTATTTCAGTACTACGCAAGTGGATTACGTAATATAAGATCACGTCTAACGTCTAACTGTTACAGACTTATCCCTGAGCTCCATCTTTTCATTTACTCATATATTAGTTCCATAATACCATATACAGCCGAACTCGATTATCACATCAAAGGGGCCGAATATTTTGTGTCGTTATAACCGAGCAGAATAATGTTACGGTTAGCGGTGTGAAATTAATTCGTGCCACAGAATACTTGACGCTATAGACGAGATATCATATAAACCGATGTCGTTATAACAGGGTTCGACTATTTTTGATTCTGTACCAGAATGCTGCATTCATATGCTCAGTTTTATGCATTTTCACCATATAGCGACTATGCCATATGTTTCTTCAATAAAGAATAAGAATATTCTTCTGAGTGTATAGCAGACTTCCATGCGGGAATGATTTCCCTTGTGAAATATGGGTGTGGAACAATGGAGGAATATAAGTTGATAGGCAAAAGCTGAAGTGCTTGGAGAAGATCCTGCGCCAGTGGCACTTTGGCTTCCACAAACTCACATGGCCTACCCTGTAATTAAACCCAGGCCTCCATGGTGAGAAGCTGGCATCCCAACTCCCTGAGCCATGGGTGTGGCCTACCTTCAGAGTCGCTACATTGTGTAAGTAGAAAGGGCTGGAAATTAAATCAGTGGCATACCTTCCCCAATTTTGAGACAAAATTCAAAGGAGCAAGTTGCTTTCCAACTTGTATTTTGGAGGTGCCTGGTTCAAATCTCAACCCGAGATGCCAACCATCCTGATTTTCTTTCTTCCTCACTACTTCAGGCAAAGACTGGGATGGTACTTTTAAGCCACAACCACTTTCTCCCACAACCTTCATTTCACCACTTCATTATCATCCAATCACCTGATACTGTATTTATGAAAATCACATTATACTTTATGTTTTTAAGTGGGGCTGTCACAGTTAATTTTTAACTGTCAATAAATACTTCAGTTGATTGGTTCAGACATGCAAATTTATATTACTCTGTACTGAACCACAAAATTTGCCGTAAGACTGTGCAAATATTTGCTGCGCTACTATCATATAAGCCTACACATTCACTTCCTACTCAGCTGTGCCCTTAACCCAAATACCTAACCTGGCATCTACAACCCTGTCCTTGAGCTTCTGCAGTGCTACGTTGTAAAGCACCTTGCATCATATGAATTTTTAGACTTTTGGAAGCAGTTACTCCAGAACTCCATTCTTCTGGTATAGAATGGCCGTCCAACGCACGTGCTGTGTTGCAAGGCAATTTCAACATCACACCACACAAGGCATATACATCACTTTGCGCCAAAGGGTTAACTCACAGACCAGAAATCAACAGAAATCATGACATTTTAACCGGGTCAATATCCTAAAGCCAGCTGCCTGAAGTGGGGAAGGATGTGAATAGTTATTGATATCCACATTACATGTGTCGACTATGTCCATTACAGACCATCCTTTCCCATGTCCATATGCGAGGGTTCAAAGATATTCCAAAAATCAAGGAGATATCTCCAAATTCTAGGTGCCAGAAGGATGATATATAGCAAGTTCCACACTGCGGAAGTGACCTGCGAACCTCAATGCTACCTGTCACCTTGTGCTCAGTGCAAGCAAAAAGATGCATGAATTTATATGTACAGGGAGAAAGAAGAACTGCAATAATTATGCTGAGAGTATTGCATGCCACCATATGGAATTTAGCTGCCTGGATGACCAGACACCCGGTATATTTGCAACCCTGTCCTATCACGTTTTAATTGCAATATCACATCTCTTCCACCTGATCCTTAGTATTCACACCAGTATGCTTTTACTAATTTTGTCATAGCCTGTCAGAACCACACCAGAACCAATGACGTCCTCTGGCACTTGGAACAGCAGTTTGTTAGATGATGCATCTCCCGTGCTGTCAGTGAATAAAATTATGACACAAACAATTCACTTATCAATGCGTAAAACAATTTGCACTACGCACCTTAAAATGAAAGGGTTCACAAAAGTGTCATTAATGTACATTCACATTGAAGATTCCCATCTCACTTTTCATTTCAAAAAACATAATAATTTCTGTCTCACATGACGCTCACCTTAATTACAGGGATATTTTACAGTTCATGTGCACAATCAACGTGTGTGTATTTGGGGGGGGGGGGGGCGCTGGGGTACTTTGCTTCACCTAACCTGCAGACAGTAGCTGAGGAATACCTCAATCCTTCTTTCTCACTTTTTGTTCAACATCCTTCACCACTCACAACAGATGTTTCAGTGTTTCCATCCCACCCCACAAAAGTAAGAGAAACAATTATTAACACATTACTCAGTTCTCAATTATGGTCCACCTACAGCCCAGCACACTAAAATTCCATGAATCAATGAACTGCACTATCTATCAAAATATTAAATTTGCCAACATAGCCAAAAGTAAGTGCCCATACACGAGTTCCATGTGATGAGTGTGCAGGGAATCAGACTTATGGGGTGCTCCTCGCAGTGGCCACAGCTGGAATGATCAGCACCAGGAACAGTAATTTTACTGATGCCAACAAACCCCTGCCAAAAATCAGTAACATTTTTTCAGCTATTTGACACAGTAAACTACCTCACGTGCAGTGCATCCTTATGTTGCAATGACACGCTAATACAGCAAAGCAGCTCACACAAATGTATATCACAACTTTCACTGAGTATTAATTATAGAAAAAGTCTTAAGAGCTGTATCAACTGTTTAAAGAAGTGCTGGTCACATCAGTTTCATCTCTGTCACAAACACCTGTTATCAAAATCCAGTCCCAGTGAAATCATCACATGAACATCAACATTTTGGTGGAACCTCTTGTCTCAGTCTTCTACATAGAAGATGAAGGCAGCAAGTTTCACCAAAATGTTTGCACCTAAACTACGAGGCATTACACCTCACCAGATCATAATCTTCAAATGATATGAGAAACTCACATCTCCCATGCCTTCAAATAGCTTCATGAGTGTAAAATGTCAACTGGTACAGATGTCAGGTTAAGGAGTAAATTGTTGTTTTCTGGATGACACTGTTTAATCTGGTAGGTGGATAGGAAATGTTGAAAGGAAATATGCTTACGCTTCATGGAAGGAGAAAATAGAGGCACAGGAAGATATTTCATCCACATTTGGGATACACATTGAATGCAGTGTGAGCCTTGAAAGCACTGGTAACTACACACCAGACAACATCGTATCATAACTCCGAAGATTCAAAAATATCCATGAGCTATTTTAAACTATTATGCAGATATATGCAAGAGGAAATGAGAAAAATTACAAGTACATCTGCCGATTTTCATGAAACTCACACTTACTTAACAGCTTTTTGTACGAAACGCCCACACTAATTTTATGATTATCAGACAAAAGGCAGAGATATGGGTATAACTTGGGGGTGGGCAATGGGGGCAAATACACCTCCAATATTTTTTCTACCTAAGAATAGTTCTTTTTGGCTACTGAGTTGAAGAAGGGCAAATAAAAAAAATGGGGTGAGAATGGGGGAAAGCGATGTTCAAACCAATCTTCCCCCTCTTTCAAACTTGACATCCCTAATACCAATGGATGATATTGCCCGCCCCCCCAGTGTTATTAGCCAAGTAATGCCTATAGGTACACACACTGATAATAACATAAGGTAGGTTGAAATGCGTATGTCAAGAAAAGTTTATGTGAACAGCTGTAAAATAAATGCTGATTGATTTTATAAATTGTAGATCTTACATAAAACAACATGCTTATATATCACTCCCATCATAACACAGTACCTTTCTAATGCAGTAGATAAATGGCAAGCCAGTTAGAAACTGAAATCACAACCTGCCATTAGTAATAAGCTGCACTAATCATTTACATTACTGTATTACGCAAACGTACATCATGAAGAGTGCACACCTTAAGGTTAAATTAACAGACATGCAACCAGCAGTCACTCTCGCCACCAGTTTCTCATTTGTCAAGTTACAGCCCTGAAGCAGGCAAATAAGGATCTGTTGATGACACTGTCAATGCCAAAGAGCATTTAACCTTTTAAAGCCTAGTGGTAACTTTACATACCACCAAGTTTTACATTCAAAAATTCTACGTGGTGTTCACATGGCGTTTATGTGTTTTGTACGGGTCTCAGAATAAACGGCAACTTTTGCCTTATAAAACATTACGAGACTGGTTTTTATAACTGAAGTGGAGAGTGTTTACAGCGCAGTACACACGGATTCCTTATATAAAACAGATGCACTTCGTCTTTAAAGGGTTAAGGTAAATAAACACTGCCATGAGGGTCTAAAACTTGGACTACGTTTTCCCAACCAGAAACAACTTAAAACTGTTCTTTATACGCAATATGAAATGTGTATATATCCTTGACACTCTTCTCCAAACTCCATTATTATAAAGAACTGCCACATTATGTTATCCAGCCTAAAACTTTCTAACAAGTTCATGGTTTTAAGCCAGCAGTAAGAATTGTAAGCCATTACCCTTACAGCCTGCTTTCCCATCAGGAAACTGACCTAAACTATGGTACATCTGAAGTGGCCTTAGCAATTTAAACACTTGGAATAAAAACTTGATGTCTGTCCCCACTGGCATGTGTTTGCAGTTTTGTTATTCGTAAATCATTCAGAGATACAAGCACTTGAAATTGGTCAGGATTTTTTTAAGCATCCTGTAATCTGTAAACTGTAACTTGCAACACTTGGAATAAAAACTTGATGTGTGTCCCCGATGGCATGTGTTTGCAGTTTTGTTATTCGTAAATTATTCAGAGATACAAGCACTTGAAATCGGTCAGATCTTTTTGAAGCACCCTGTAATCTGTAATTTGTAAGTTGCAACACTTGGAATAAAAACTGGACATGTGTCCACGATGGCATGTGTTTGCATTTCTGTTATTTGTAAATTATGCAGAGATACAAGCACTTGAAATCTGTCATATCTTTTTGAAGCACCCTGTAACATGAAATTTGTAACTTGCAACACTTTGAATAAAAACTCAATGTTTATTCCTGCTAATATGTTTCCACAGTTTTGTTATTCAAAAATTATTTTCAGAGATATCAGCAGTTGAAATCGGTAAGATCTTCTTGAAACACCCTGTACTAAGATCATAAACTGTACTTCATCTCAACCTGAACTACATGAGTGGCTCAGTGGTATATTAAAATATATACTGCTACTTTGGCACAAAGTAAGAGTTTGGTGCCTGTATTTTACCAGTCACTGTCAAGTACATTAACATTGACACAAATTTTCTTTTTTTAAAAACATGCTTGTCTCTGTTCACCTGACAAGGTGAATTCACTTCTAAAATGACAGCACCCATGACAAAGATCCCACTACTTCAGCAAATATACAACAATATTTTTAAAAAAGTTGTCTGATTATCCAACTTTATGTTTACTGTGTGCATTCAAAACATGTACGTTGCCATCCATATAGGTTAATGTAATCATCTTTATTCAACAACATGAAAGAACAATTGCTAATAATACTCAATACTTCATGATAATGAACAATTACTGTACAACAGATATGACTAATATACACAAAACAAGATACTAACATTAAATTTCTTGGGTTTGAATTGGACAAACATGCTGAACTGGAAGAATCATATTTTAAAAATACTGCCAAAAATGAGCAGTGCATGTTACGCAGTTAGATCCATGTACCACTTTAGCAGTTTGACTACACTCAAGAAGAAATTCTTATCTAATATAAAATTATCACAATTAGACTTTTGCTGTATGTTATCCCACTTTCTCACCCAGTCGTCATTTCAAGTCATGTTCAAATTTAGCATTTGTGATTTTACATTTTAGGGTCCAATAAACGAAGACGTGTTTCCTGAAGAACACATGTTATTCTGTCAGTCAAAATTTAAATACCTTTTCAGACACACAAACTTACTATTTTTACAACATAATACACCCAACAAATCCCCCCAAATTAAACATAAATATGAATTTACATCCATGCGTTTTCTACATTGCAAAATTTACACATACTGCACAAGGAAATGAGAGAACGTTTTACAATGTCTATTCCAACAACTACACAAAATTAAGACACAAACTATACACTCATACACTAAGCATCCTACATGTTTCAGCTTTTTTCGACCATCTTCAGGAAGGTATTTGACAAAGAAAAACACAACATTGGCTAAGTACGTCAACAGACATGGAATTGTAGAGTTAAAAACATGTTAAAGTTGCGTAAAAATTATTAAAAAGTGAAGTGCAGTTTGCAATGTAAGTATATCATAATGGTGTCGTAAATAACCACAGGAGACATAGGGACAGATCCCTGAAAACAAGCACAACATTCTAGATGTCTGTTTGCACCCAAATTATAAATACTCTGAAACACATATACGCAATCTGTGGCATACAGAAGTGACTGTAATGTCAGCCAACACATCACAAAATCGTCATTCCTCTACACAGCCTTATCGCAAAAGCGAACCCGACACACTGCAGGCCACTCAAGAAGCCTAAGTAGTAAAAACCTACATCCATGATTTGCAATCGAATGCTAAGAGAACGATGCAGCTAAAATCTGACGCACATCACATCTTTCAGTGACCATTAATTACAAGAAACTTCATCAGAACTGAATGATGTATTGAATGCTGTGATAGTTCCACAAGACTTATCTCTGTTGCAGACACCAGATGTCATCAAAATCCCATCACAGGTTCTTCAAACTGGGATATAAATTTCAAAATCTTCCACCTTTCTAGTCACAAAATGATTTTGAAACCAGAACATATTTTCTGACTTCATTTGCAGCATATAAAACAATTCAGCTACAACAATAAACAGTGTATGCTGAATGTCTTGGTTCATTCAATATAGTAAAAAATTTTCTACTGATAATTATACAGATGGTGGTTACAAAACCAAATGACAATATGAAGTATTTTAAGAGACCCATGAAAGATGACACCAATCTTTTCAATGAAATTAATGTCCTTTGTTTATCATTCTATATTCTGATGGTCACAATTGAACATTACCTTGCATACATCCAAACATTCCAAGCAAAACTTATTACCAGGAAACCAAGTAATTCCACATACAAAGCATAAGTATACATACGTATGATTTTCCCTTCTACATGCTTTGGCGGTCAACCGCTATCATCAGGAAGTAACACCTAAAACCTAAACTGTTTAAAGCCTAATCATGCCATTATTTAAGTAAAATAAGTTAAAACAACATAACCCAGTTATTGCTTCTTGTAGAATAGAACATATGACACATTTGGCTTAAAATTTGTTACCGGTTTTCCAACCCCTTAAATATATAGTGCGTACATTTATTACAGCCTGTTGTACTAAACTATAAAAAACTTATGCACTATATATTTAAGGTGTCGGAAAAACTTCTAGAAAATTTCAAGCCAAACATATAGTTAGTTAAAAATAGCTTCATTAGGTTTTGAACAAGTGTTTGAACAAGTTTTAAGTGTTGCCCCTCATGATGGCGGTCGACCGCCGATACATGTAAGAGGGAAAATCAAATTTATATATATTATACGCTTTGTATATGCTATGACGTGGTTCTTTAATAACAAGTGCGATAAGTTGCACGGAATGAATAATATTAAAAAAAAATCCAAGCAATATACAATTACGCAGGTACAGTATACGCAACGCTACAACACTTGTTGCGTTTTAGTCAATTAATTTTACCTGCTTTGTGTCAGGCGACAAAGGAACACAGTCTCTGAATGGTCCCACTGTGTGCAGTATTACAGGGCTTGCCTCACAAAGCAACAAACAGAACGGTATCGTCGACGACCCCGAAGCCAAATCAAACACGCCAATTCTCCAAAAGAAGCATTACGCCCTTGTAAAGAACTCAGAAAGTTAATAACTTGCCTATATACACAACAAACAATCGTCCCGCTCTTCTAAAACACTGGTCGAACTTACACAACCCACGTGCATTACAAGTAGACGCGTTGTGATTGGCTCAGACGGTCGGCATCCAGATGACCACGTGACTAGATACCACAGATGATGTATATGAAGATTGCTGCACACACAGAACGCGAGACATCGAAGCCATATTGTGACGTCTTGATATTGCACGGCCATGACTATGGCGGCCACTGATTTAATATGTCCATGCCGAATGTGGCGTCCACTCTGCCGAAAGTTCGTACTAACGTGATATGTTTAATACGACGGTACACCAGCCGGTCAAAAAGCTAACTGCTACTCCACCTTCACGTACACCCTCGTCGAATATTGAACCAATGGACAAATATGTAATTGGCATCTTCGTTCCGCTGCTGCTGCTGGTGGCGGTTTCAACTTCGGATCTTCATGATATCATCTTCGGACGACCACTTTGTTAAAATAAAACTGCTTTTCAAAACTTTATCTCTCACGCCCATCCATAATTTTCCTTTTCGACTTCGATGCCACCAGATAGCGAGCTTAAGAATCAGTTTTAAAAGAACTCATGCGGCCTGTGTGATATGAGGACGTTCCAGAGGTTCAAACCCCATGAACAATTCTTGGCCTAGTAGATAAGACGAAGATCTGGCAACCGGAAGGTCACTAGGTTGAAACCACTGGGGTCCATAAATTAAAAAAATATATTTTCTGTTAAGTTCTGTCTGTTTAGTACAACAATAGTCGGCTGTTCGAATCTGCTGGGGTTCAAGAATTTTTATAAAAAAAAATTCTGTTATTTTCAGTGGCTGAAAAAGTAAAGGGGAAGATCAAGAGGTGTGTTGGGTGTGTTGGTAGTCTAGTGATGAAGGCAGTGGACCAGTAATCAGAGGGTCAGCAGTTCGAATCCACTGGAATGCAGAAATAAAATAGTAAATACAAAAAAGAGAGAACAGGATGGGAATGAAGAGGAATAAAAAAAGATAAAACAGGATGGAAAGAAAGAGGAATAAAAGAAAAGGGTTAGATGAGAAGGGGATAGGAGAATAGAGTAAAATAAATTCAAGATTCACACACATTCAAGCTATTCAAAGGCAGAAGATATCTGTGAGATATTATTATTATTATTATTATTATTATTATTAAAATTCTGACCTTTATTACAGCAAAATGATATGTAAGTGAAGCAGATGGCAGTTAATACAAGACCCAACACATTTATTTAATAAAATACAGCACACGGCAAATATTAACCTCCTCCATGTTTTGGCAACGGGGTGCCATCATCAGGGACTTACTTACAACAAGGGAGTACAAGCTAATCTAGCTAATCTAGGTACTGCAGCACTTTTATTGGAAGTATTAAAATTCTAAAACACGTGGCGTTCATAAGCATAAAGTTACGAAGTTGTGATACTAAAAGTGAGCCTTTCCCTGTATAAGTTCATGGTGGTTTATATTCTGAATGGAGTATGCATACAAATACTTGTCTTGACCTTAAGTGATCTGGAAAGATCATCTCATCCTTTAAATATGTTACTGTCACTTTTAGATGACTTAGTATATACAAATATTATCCAGAGGAAGAATTTATGGCACTGTACTGTGGAAATATGGAGGATAATACTTGTCATCAATTGTACCTTATAACAAGTATACGTTTACGAACAAATTGAAAGAACATACACACTATGAATAGCACAGACTTTACAAATGGAGATCGTAATTCCACAACAAGCACAGAGGATCAGCTTCTCAAAAATGGTAGAAGGGAGATATTTTCAGCATAATTAAGATTCTTACCTTACTTCACCTACAGCAAAAACCTGTTGTAATATTAACATAAATGTGATAGGATGGTTCTCATATGGACTTGGGACATTCCACATTTATTTGTACAAGGAAGACAGGGCACACCCAAGGCGGGGCTGCCAGGCTGCAGCACCCCTCCCCACAAAACCAAACTTAAAAAAACATAGATTTTTTAGATACTATATCAAAAGTTTTACATGACTTCCCTTCAGCCGAAATCAGCCACTGAAATCGGCTGATGACTAGTACATTATAACTTTGGAAAATAAATAAAATAAAAAAACAAGATAGGACACTGCAATTTAGTCAAGGAACATGTTGTTACATTCATTATGTATATAAATGCTGTTGCAGTGTTACGCTGCACTTACATGATTTTTATAATGTAATTTTTGATATCAAACATAAATTGTGTATAGCCTCATGTACATAATGAGACATAGAAAATAAATCTGTTTAGATTTCAAACATCAAAAATACTAATCTTATATGTTGTGAGTTTTACACTTTATCATAACAAGCCTGCATTAAAATACAATCTCCTACAGCACTCCCATTCTGTTGATGAGATCCCCTCAATCGAAATTCCTAACTTTCATAAGGACACACATAAAATGTTTCTTGCACTAGCACAAAGTACCCTACATCCAGTCCCGGCCTTAGCAAATGTGGGGCCTGACTGCAATCTGTGTGGCAGGCCCCTGAAACTTACTTTTCAGAGCAAAAAATGGACTAACATTTTAGAGTATTAATATAAGTTCAGACTAATATTAAAATCACCTATTTTTTATAATTTGTAAGAACCACTAATTCACAAATCCCCCACAAGCATGGGGCCCAATAGCGTCAAATTGCTTCAATCAGCCAAAGGCTGGCCCTGCCTACATTGGCTCCTACCATCTTCATAGCTTCTTCACTTACACAGCTGCATGGCCATTAAACATTGCTACTGGTATCACACAGATTAACTAACTTCTTCATTCATCATACCTTGTACATTGCTTGTATATGAACTATATGAATAAACATTTATATTCATAACTACATCAAGCAGACACTCCACCTTTGCTTCACAATATGCCATCAGCAAACCAGCCCCAAGAAATGCTGTCTATGCTATCCATTACATATAAACAAATTAAAAACCTTTCAAACATTCATACTTAATATTATACATTATCCATGCAGTTGTTTTCCATATACAAGTTTCAGCTGAACTTCTCAGCCATCAGTTGGGAATCATCTTCTGTTGACATAAGCAGCATGCAGCATGTTACTGAATAGTAAAATGTACATATATTACAGTCATAGGTACTGATTGTATAGTTTAAATTATATTAAAATCCAGTTTGTTATTACATACAATTTTTGAAGTATAAATATATATCAATTATAAAACACACAGTTTTAATCTGTTTCCAAATATCTGTTTTGTAATCACTTCCAGTTTTATTGCATAGACACACATAATAGTATATTATAAAATCAATATAAGTAATGAAATTAATTTTCCAAACAATTTAGAAATTACTACTTGTTTTTATATAAAGTATATGTCTATATATACCCCTATCTGTGGTCCCTGGTCTTTATTCTTAGTGTGTTATCTCAATACTGTGTCCTGTGAACAGGTAGCTAGGGATCAACACTGGCTTCGTTCTTACATGCATGCACCTTAAAATGTAACATCATGTGCTACACTATATTTTTCTCCTTGCTGCTGTTAGTGTTACTAATGATACTGTAGTTGTTGTCATCACCGTTGTTATAAATGGTTGAGGTTTTGCTGAAGATTAAAGTCTTCTCAAGTCGCGTGGCCTTTCTACATGGTTCACACATTGAAAACTCCCTTGCTTATCCACTTGGGATGGGACTGGGTACAGGGTGGACAAACAATAGAGATTTTGTGACAAAATTACTTTCCCTGGACAATTTTGAAACCATTCACTTGCAGACACCAACATAATTACATTAATTTTCAACTCTTTAAAGAGAATAAAAATTAATTGGACAAACACTATGCCACGTTCAGTTCAGTCACTCTATCATGTATCACAACCAAATTGACATAGATTATGGTTGAGGCTGCCAAGCTTACTACAAGAGGCTACATCTAGTAAAAACATACTAACTTCCATTAAGACCACAGAAACCACAGCACACATAACCATAACCACAACCACCACATATTACTATGAATATCATACTCACTGAAAGAATTCAGAGCAAAGGCAAACACAATCATATAAACTTACAACCCCATAAAGTGTACCAAAAGGACACTGCCAAACACTGTGAAACAGGCAAGTTTAGTTCAGTCAGTCATTCAGTCAATCAATTGGTCATTAGTTAGTAAATGCATAGTCACATCTGATAGAACTACAGCAACCACCACACACATACAAACCACCACCACCACCACTGTTAGTATCACATCTAACATGCAGCCTAAATCTCAATTTTGAAATACAAACTTTTAAAAATTATCACCATGAATTTTAAATACTTTTATATGTATAGAACATTTTTGATTATTCCTTTACACTTCTAATGTAAAATCTGGCAATGGATGTGTTTGAGTCACCATAAAGCCTCTCCTGCTGAACAGCAGTGAAAGGACAAGGGAAACTAGCAGGGGGACTGATAGAAAGTCAAATCAGTCTGGAAGCAGTTCATAAGAACTGATCAATGGCATGAAATGTGTGTATGTCTGCCTTCTCAAATTCTGCTTCCTCCATTTCAGTTCAGCCTTCATTCTTTGTAACATTTCATTATGGTAAGTTACAAAAGCATGTTTCCAGCTTCATGGCTCTAATATTTGACATGATACACCATCCCACATTAAAAGTCCACAGCGTTCCATATGCTGCATTTGTCTCCTACATCTTCAGTTCCATTGTTGCCCTCCTACATCTTCTGTTTCATCAGCGCAGCAAGGACACACCCTACCCACACACACTGCTTACAAAAACTAGCCTCAGTCCCAGGATGCTGAAGTGAGCTTGGACTAAAAATCTTGATACAGAAGGTATGACATCACCTGAGGGACAAAAGTGAAGTATGTTATGTACATATAGAATGAAGGAACTTTAAAAATTTCACACATATCAAAATACACCAGGGTAACAATACCTTAAATGGTTATGGAATGATAATGTTTAACAAAATTACTATCCCGCTGGCCAATAAATCTTCAATGTTTCTCACACACTCAATACAAACTTGCAGTACAGCATAGCTGGCCACATCAACATTTTTGACACTGAAAAAGGTTCAATTCTTCAATCCTATGTGGCTGTAGTGCCACAGACATATTGCACATGACTTGCAAGTTACAAACATTTACAATTAAATTTTTTTGATACTGGGATGCAAAAATGGTATCATCCCTTCTGAATAGCAACACAGTAGCGGAGGGACATGTTTTTCAATGGTTTCTCCCAACAGTGAACTGTAAATGTTCCTGCAAGGTGGCTGATGCATCCCTTCTTCCCACCAAACTCACTGAAACTACAGCATTCACACTAAATAATTCTCAGTATAAAACATATGCATATGAGACATACAGTGGTGGTATGTCCCACATACACAGCAAATTTTATACTGTCCCACTATTTCCAAGCCTTCAAACCCCCATAGCACAAATGTGGTGCACTTCATTTTGTAAGTGATCATACCATAAGATAATGATGAATACAGAAGCGGATGAAACAAAGACAGTAAAAAGAAATTAAAATCTTTTTTTGTGCATCTGTTGTTCAAAACTATTCAAAAGATGTCAACTCCAACAGGTGGCAAAGCACAAGCGTCCACCCATACTGAATCACAGCCACCTTGGGCAAATGTGCTCTCCAAAACCTGCCAACAATGAGCATATTCAAAGTTACAGTTACAATTACCAGCACATTCTCTCTTATTGTTTTCTGCATTCCTTAATTTATACAGTCCTCACTTCATACTCCCACTGTTTTGTTTCCTGTCTACATATACTCCGAACCCTCCACAAGAAATGAATGGCATAAATTTGCATGCTACAGTAATCATGAAACCAAAGCACTGTTCTTGGCATTTTGTCAAAATAACAAGACTGTAAAAAGTGTAATATCGAACAAAATGTACAAGCTGCTATGTAAAATGGACCGTAACACACAGGATGTAGTATTGATCCATCTGGACCAATAAACAAACCAGAGCCAGGCCCTACGGGATGGAACACTACTCCGCGTGTTTGACACAATACAGACTAGTCCTTAACTAGCCCAGCAGCTATCACCTTGTTATGTACTTGGTCTCTGTATCAAGTGACATAATGCAGCTTCCAAACACACAAAAGGCTTACTCAGTAACAGCGTATTTCAGAAGCAGAAATCGGACCATAAGCCCTCTCTTCTTTTGGTTTCATCTCTCATTGTATGACATTAGATGCAGAACGGACACCGTGACCTTCTGTGCCCCCTGATGATGGTGGCTTGATGACCGAAACATGCAGGGGTGACATTGATACAAATATACAGAGTGACTCATGACTCGTGGACATTACTACACAAGGTGATTTCCTAGGTCTTTGTGATCAAAAAAGTTCATATAAACATGTGTCCGATTTTAACAATTACGGAGTTATGGGAATTTTTTAATTCCCGGACACGTCCTCGTGTGAACCGCGTCTTACGAAACCAGCTGGCGGGTGATGTACTCAACTTGATGGCTTATCGTTTGCGTCGCAAGCATTATTTTTGCCACCTGACTCGCCCAGCCAGCTACAGTCCAGTTCACGTATCTTGACACTTGGAAGGTATTCAAGGAATGCGGGGAAGGTGAGGTGGGTGGGTATTCGTGACGTTAATCAAGGCGTCGATGAAGAAGAAGACATTATTCAGATGGTACAGAGCAGTCCACGTGCAAGTACGCGAAGAATTGCAAGACGTTTTCATGTTCCCCAAACGAGGGTGTGGAGAACACTGCATGCAGACGGCATGTATCCATAGCACGTGCAGCGAGTGCAACATCTCGGACCTGGCGATTTTGCTCAGAGGCTGGAATTTTGCAAGTGGCTCAATGACAGTGGCGGGTTGTATCGTTACATCCTGTTTACTGACGAAGCGCAATTCAATGGCAACGGTGTCAATAATACAACTCTCATGTGTGGGCAGATGAGAATCCCCACGCCACTGTGGAAAGCAACTTTCAACTACGTTTTTGTGTCAATGTGTGGAGTGCAGTTCTGGACGATCAGGTGATTGGTCCTTTCAACTTGGAAGGCCGTCTTACAGGAGAGGCGTACCTCCGATTTCTGCAGGAGGAATTGTCCCGACTTTTGGAGGGTGTGCCTTTGAATAAACGAGGTCTTATGTACTTCCAACATTACGGAGCTCCTCCTCATTTTTCACGTGAAGTTAGAAATTTCCCGAACTATCGTTTCCCTGGGCGATGGGTCGGACGTGGCGGCCCCCACAATTGGCCAGCCAGGTCTCCAGACTTAAGCCGCTGCATTATTGTGTATGGGGATGGATGAAAGAACTGGTTTACAGTGTGAAGTTGAGAACGCGAGATGCATTGCTTGGTCGCATTTTGGATGCGGCAGACCGCATCAGAAACAGCTGGCGGAAGCTGCAACGAGCAACTCGCGCAGTTCACAACCGAGCGGCAGACTTTGTTGCGGCTGGCGGTGGCATTTTCTAAAACCAGCGTTAAGCACAGATCAATACAAATTAAAAGTAATTTCGCGGCGTTAAAGTTATATTTATACTTTAAATGGATCATGTGTTATGCTGGTTTATTATCTTTTTCCGTTTATTTTCAATAATCGTTACCCTCTATTCTAAGTTTCAAGCGGTCGTAACTCCGTAACCGTCCAAAATCGGACACATGTTTATATGTACTTTTTTTTATCACGAAGTCCTAGGAAATCGCGTCCACAAGTCATAAATCACCCTGTATAATTGTAAACAGTGTGCGTATTTGTTGGTCTAGCTTAACGGTGTAAAACAATATGCACGATATACAACGTACAAAAATATGTAAGAGCATCTACCTCGGATGTACCGACACTGCCAGTCATCGATGCTAACATAGTTTTCGAAGAAGCATGACTCACCGCGCGGCATTCTCGGACCTGTGCAACTGCAACCAATCAGCTGTTTATCGGGCGACTTCCTATCCCTTCCCAACCGCCCAAGCTCCTACACGACGTGAAAGTAAATCGTTCATGGCCTGGAGCGGGGCCGTCTATTCGCTGAATGCAAGAAGGACTTAACTGCGCCCGGCTTTGAAACGTATGCCACTTTTACATTTATGGCCACTCAAGGGTCGGTATTTAGAGCTCACTGCGATTTACATACAGATGTAACAGTCCTGGACGTTCAGGAATACTCATTGATGGTGGTGTAAAAAAGAGACAAATGCAGAGTTAACATGGCTACAGCCACGAAGAAAGAGAACGCTTTCAGCCTCGAAGAAAAAGTTACAGTGATACGACAAACAGAATATGGAAAAAAGAAAGGTGACGTGTGTAGAGAATTTGGTCTCGTTAAGTTCCACGATCCAAACGATTTGAAAAAACAGGGGCAAAATTATTAGTGCTTTTGAAGAGAACGGAGCGAGAAAAATATTTCGAAAGCCTGAACGAAGTGACGCTGATGACGCGCTGCTTAAGTTTTTTAAGCAAGAGAGAAGTGACAATGTACCAGTCAGCGGTTCTCTTCCCATTACAGCTCTGGTTCTTCCTAATACTAATTGTAAATTACTGTATTTTTAGCGTGAACCTGTATGGATATTTACAATTATAAAAGTGTAGTTTTTATTATTTCTAAATTTCAATTGCAATTTCAATTTGAAATAGATCATAGCATTAACAGTAAGGAATATGCCTGAAGGCCTGTATTTTGTCTCGAAATATTTTCCCTTCACTTTTGCCATACACGTCGCTCACAGCGACATCCGGTTACAACGACACACAAGTTTCGGTCCCTTCGATGACGTTATAACCGAGTTCGACTGCATATTGATAATTTTTTCGGTTGTAATTTTCCCTGTAACCTAAGTAGATTCCGGCTCGGAGAGTTTGACACAATTTTCATAGCTTTTAAAAATGAAACATAAATTATATATAGCCTCAGGGTCGGGGGGGCCGGGCCCCCCCCCAAAGAAAAATTCTGGGTGTGCTTGTGTGTCACACCATACAGTACTTGCTCTGTAAGCACCTTCAGTATCAACTGGGATATAACACTTAGTCCAAGGTTTCTATGCAAAATAAGAAAAGGTGGCATAAAAGATTATATATGATATTCGGACTTTTTTAGGTTAAACCTAGAGCATTTGGACGAGCCGAGTGTAGATGGAAAGATAACATTAAAATGGATCTTAAAGAAATACGAAGAAAACCCTATTCTAGTGCCATTTTTCCACCACAAATCCCCATGGACTGACATGGGATTGAAGCCTCGCCACCACGGTGAGGGGGCGACGACTAGCCACCTCAGTCATGGCACCGATGCGATCATGCATACGTCATTTATGTTATTAACCTTTTAAAGCCTAGCGGTAACTTTACATACGACCAGGTTTAACATTAAAAAATTCTTCGTGGTGCCCACATTGCGTTTATGTGTTTTGTACGGATGTCAGAATAAACAGCAACTTTTGCCTTATAAAACATTTAAGAGACTGGTTTTTATAACCGAAGTGGAGAGTGTTTACAGCGGGGTACGCACTGAGTCCTTATATAAAACAGATACGTTTCGTCTTTAAAGGGTTAACTGGCTACTCGTACAGATATTTGGTCTCTTTTTGCCACTGGCCAGAATTTACTAAATCAGAGACACCACAGTGACCCTTTGCAGAGGCTGATAATAATACATAGTGATCTGTAACTGCTTAGAATACACCCTTAACAACTGGCAAGAATGCCACAATATTTGGAATAAAACATAGGCCTACTGGCTTACTACTACTACTATTACTACTACTACTACCACCACCACCACCACCACCACCACCACCACCGCCACCACCGCCACCAGCACC
>BLKM01004550.1:0-15185 GCA_013340265.1 Coptotermes formosanus
GCGTTTATGTGTTTTGTACGGATCTCAGAACAAACAGCAACTTTTGCCTTATAAAACATTAAGAGACTGGTTTTTATAACCGAAGTGGAGAGTGTTTACAGCGCGGTACGCACTGAATCCTTATATAAAACAGATACGTTTCTTCTTTAAAGGGTTAATGCGACACCTCGTCTATAGCGTCAGATATTCTGTGGTACCAATTAATTCCTCCCCGTTAACCGTAACGTTATATTGCTCGGTTAGAACGACAGTCGTTTATAACGCCACAGAATACTTAGTCCGTTTCATCACGTTGTAAGCTCCAAAGTTCGACCGTCCTGACTGAGGTTTTCTTGGTTCTACTCAGTCCTTCCAGGCAAATTATGTGTCAGTAACTCAAATTACGCCACGGCCACTCACAGTGCTGCAATTCGACCCCATAAAATCTGAACTACTGACAGAATCGGTAAGTGAGCCATTAGCAGAGACCTAGGAAGACGAACTGACGAAAAGTTCGTCACAGTTCGGCTCCAAACGTAGCGGATTTTGTCTGTAGCCACCGAGCACCCGAGATAGGATAGCCGGTAAGACGGTCGATGTTATAATCGAGTTCCTCACGAAAACAAGTAAAAGTTACATGAACCTACGTGATGTGCTTTTGACTGTGATATTCAAAACCAGAACGAAAATTCCTGTTACAAGCCAGGAGTTCGTCTTCTCCCTCCACAACAGTTTAAATTTTTCAGTCTAAAAGTTCAACGTATTTTTATTTTGTAAGTGTCCTCGGAAAATTTAGCACTCAGTTGCACTCCCTCTGCGTTAATCAGTAGCTCAATGCAGTTTCCTTTATGTTCACTGTCATACCGTTTTATTCACAATTGGCACAGTTCAGCGTCCATTACAACACTGTGTGTTACAGAGTCTTGCACCTTGCCTGTCATGTTTCGAAACTTTTAGCTCATCATCAGGGACTTCCTTGGTTTGGAGGGGTTGAACACATTTTCCTATGGCACACGATATCACTTCCTGCTAGCCAACAACAGGACATATCAGTACGTGATGTCCTTTAACCTTTTAAAGACGAAGCATGTCTGTTTTATATAAGGACTCAGTGCGTACCGCGCTGTAAACACTCTCCACTTAGGTTATAAAAACCAGTCTCTTAATGTTTTATAAGGAAAAGGTTGCTGTTTGTTCTGAGATCCGTACAAAACACATAAACGCAATGTGGGCACCACTTAGAATTTTTAATGTTAAACCTGGTGGTATTTAAAGTTACCGCTAAGATTTAAAAGGTTAAATATAAGAAAATGTAGCCAGGAATTTATTCTGCAATGTCCCATGTCTGCAACTTTTCAAAATATTTTACTTTATCTACACAGCTACTTGAAGCAGTCTGCTCCATATATTTATGAAAATATTAAATTTTACCGTGATATTAGACCGTATTAATTGATGTAAGAAATGTGAGCTCTCAACTTGCATGTTAGTAATTACAGTTGTAAAATGTTATCTTTTCAATTTCTGTAGACAGCCTGATGATGGCTTAACTACAAGTCGAAACACGTAGCTGATTTGCTAACTTTTAAATATATAGTTCTGTTTGACAGATAAGTATTACAAGAAAATATTTTGAAATCCGTTACAAGAAACCCAACGAAGCCCCTGCTGATGTGTCACAAGTTTCTAAGCATGCAGTACATAGCGCAAAGAAAATGTAACAGCGTTGTATTGAACGGTGAACAGTGCGAGTTTAGTGAATGTAGCTGTCTGTTTGATAATTAATTAATTAATTAATTAATTAATTACGGAACTGTGATAATATTTCAAAGCTGATGCATACTTGTAACTACAAATACCACGTAGTTGTACAATCATTATGTAACACTCACCTCCCTTCCATAACTGTGACCCTGTATTTTCAGTTGGTTATATTTAGGCGTTAAGTTATTTAGTCTGCAGATTTTGTTGAACCAGTGTGGTTCAGCTCAGTCCCTATCCTTCGCTATACAGTGGTACTTAGATAATACTTCTTCTTCTTCTTAGTCCTGCTTGGTCCTTCCCTCTTGTACCTGCTTGTTCACAGCAGGTGTAGAGGGTTTTGATTTTTCGCTTGATCACACTCAGACACAAACCACAGTCGGTAGGACTCCTCTGGACGAGGGATCGGCCCTTCGCAGAGACCGCAACCTGACAACATAAACACTGTACAAGAGACAAACATCCATGTCCCCGGTGGGATTCGAACCCACGATCCCAGCAAGCGCTCGGCCACAGAACTACGCCTTAGACCGCGCGGCCACTGGCATCGGCACTTAGATAATACATGAGGCTAAATATTGTCGTTGAGGTCAGTTGTTTTTGCTTATGCTTCTACATTAGCTCACACAAGAAGGTTTAGAAATTTCTTTTATTGAAGACCCAAGTCTTTGGGATATGACCTCATGTCAGTTTATTGATTGTTAGCTATGTTTCGGAGAAGAATGCTGGGACCATATTCAAGTATTAAATCGCCCATGAATACGGATAATGTAATGTCCGAAACGTAGGTGGAAAATTTACCAGTCGACATAGCATCGTATCCCAGAAGACTTAGGTCCTCGTCAGCACCGCTGTGAGAACCTCGCGTCCAGCATTTGTCTTGGTTTTATGTAGGGCCGGCCTTAGGCCGATTGAACCTGACGCAATTGGGCCCCGCGTTTGCTAGGGCCGGGAGTGGTTTTATGGCCCGTCAACCTGCTTCAGAAACTTGATTAAAGTTCCAGTGTTCAGAAATGTGCTGCACTACGTAATGAACAACAGTTTTATAGCGCGATATGCGTTTTCGGGGCATAAGTGATTTTTATAATCACGACGGAATGTGTTTACTGTGTGGTACGAACTGCAGCAGCTTTGAATGTAATTCAGGTTAACCTTGTCTTTAAAATGTTAAATCCCTGATTTCGTTTGAGACCTGAATTGATTTTCCTCCGCGTTAAGTACAGTACTTTCGTTTCGTAGTCCTTCCCTCTTCTACCCACTTGTTCACAGTACGTGTAGAGAGTTTTTTGTGATTTCATTTGATCACACTCAGACACACACCACAGTCGGTATGACTCCTCTGTACGAGGGATCGACCCGTCGCAGAGACCTCTACCTGAAAACACAAACACTGTACAAGAGACAAATATCCATGCCCCCGGTGGAATTCGAACCCACGATCCCAGAAAGCGCTCGGCCGCAGTCCTACGCCTTAGTCCGCGCGGCCACTGGGATCGGCGTACAGTCCCTGCCGTAGAATTAAATGTTGTAAGATGTGCCTCTCGCTTGTCCAACCCCCTGTATCGTGTCTGTCATAACTACACAGTATTTCATTTGGCACCTCATAAAGCCAGCCCAGCGTCTATTACACCCTTACTGCTGTTTGTACAACTTCACAATATCAGTTCCGTCTCGTTTCGAACGTGAGGAATTACAGAGGCACCCTTAACTTGTCTTGTTCGAGTATTCAGCGAAAGGGGAGAGAAGGATGCGTCTTTATTTTCACCTGACACCAGTCTTTATGGGGCCTATGTATAAGATCTCAGACACGTCATGAACCCGTGCAAGGACACTACAGGAATCCTCTTCACTCCACATCCTTTCAACAATCCATAATTTTCGTCTCACAGTTTTGACACGTAGAGAGGAAAAACACAGAAATTTAACTGCTTAATTTGCTAACGTCCGACGTAAAAGGAGACGCTTTGCCATATAGAGAGTGAAGCTGATGTATAGTTGCTACCGTTCTGCTGTGGTAAGGCAGAGAGACTTGCATGAATGTGCTGCAGGCTGTGTGGGCCTGCATTGCAATTACTACGAGCAGGTGACTGTTTCTATGACTTCATTTATTTAGTGTTATTCTGTGTTCTGTTTAGCGACGCTGTCGTATGCTGAAATTATATAGCATCGATGTTAGAAAGATAAGATGTAACTGTTTGGAATTGGTGGAATGAGTCAGGGGATGACTGAAGTATTCAGACCCCGTGTCACTTTACCCAACACCAAACCCACCCGGGCCTTGGCGGTGCAATTTATTTAATTGTTTCGTTTCGTGGTCCTTCCCTCTTCTACCTACTTGTTCACAGCAGGTGTCGAGGTTGTTTATTTTCACTTGATCACACTCAGACACACACCACAGTCGGTGGGACTCCTCTGAATGAGGGATCGGCCCCTCGCAGAGACCTCTACCTGACAACACAAACACTGTACAAGAGACAAACATCCATGCCCCCGGTGGGATTCGAACCCACGATCCCAGCAAGCGCTCGGCCGTAGATCAACGCCTTAGACCGCGCGGCCACTGGGATCGGTTTATTTAATTGCATGTGCCCATAATTTCACCTATAAGGAATTGTGTGGTGCTTTATATACTTGCTTCACATTAAAAAGTCCCGGATTCGATTCTTGTGCTGTAGACTAGCTCTACTGAGACCTACAATAATTTTTCTGTCTTTTCAGAAAAATGCTACAATAGTACCAAACAAGTCATATATTGTGAGGTATACTTGTCCTTAGTGCGATGCATTATGACCTGTGTAACTAAGAAAGCGTAACTTAAAAAATAAAAAAGACAAGAAAAGAAATGATAAAAAAATTTCGAGATATAGCGGCCAACACTCGTGCTTTATATTTAGAGTGTTACGGGTTCAATCTCCGGGTCCGACGCTGACTGTACTGACTGATGTGTACAAAGTTTCTGCTTTAACCTTTTAAAGCCTAGCGGTAACTTTACGTACCACCAGGTTTAACATTAAAAAATTCTACGTGGTGCCCACATTGCGTTTATGTGTTTTGTACGGATCTCAGAACAAACAGCAACTTTTGCCTTATAAAACATTAAGAGACTGGTTTTTATAACCGAAGTGGAGAGTGTTTACAGCGCGGTACGCACTGAGTCCTTATATGAAACAGATACGCTTCGTCTTTAAAGGGTTAAACCTCTAGGCAGTTGCTATGAACATACCTTAAGCATACGAATTTTGATAAATCCTATTCATAGCTGCGGTTTCCACAGAAGACTCCTTCACTGATCGACTGTGAAACGTATTGTCCCTGAAGACCACTGCGAACTCACACTTCCGCTGAATATGCAGAATATGAACTTCACTGCTTCACCGAATGAACACGAGAACACAACACATAACGGAACAGTTTGGATAACAGTAATAACAGTGACATCTGTGACGGCGTTTCTCAATGTTGTGATTCTGGAACACTTTCTAGATGAGCGGTCGGGGTTAGTTTTATTTTGGGCCACCTCTTGTTAATATTTTCAACCACCGTTCTTTCAGGCGGTGTCGTATCGCAGTCGGCAACTAATTCGCATCGTTACGCGATAAGGAAAAGATACATTAAATTTTCTGATCACTAAAAGCAAAACTGAAAATTAATTTTCACTCAGTTTCCAAATCAAATTTTAAAATATATGTTGTGAAATATACCAAACGAAAACCTAAATTTTTATTTTTTAAAATAAGTTAAGTAAATAAGGTTATCGCAGGGCCATCGGGATTTGCTCACGTGCTTTGAGGAGTTCTAGCAGTTTGTGAAACCCTAGCCTAGAGGTACCATTTTTGGGAAAGGTAGGCACTGTAGTACCGACTTACATATTGCCGTTTGTTTATGCAATATTCTGTCTGGAGTTATAAGTAACAGAATTATTTCATTTTGTTTCCTGGATAACGACGAAACCTCCCGACAAACGTTGCCTTGATTCGACAAATGTCAGACCACACAGTCAGCTGGGGTGATGTAGTTGCATGTAAGCTGTGATTGTAACTTGACTGTCACTAATTTTTAATTTATTAATAAATTCGTGGTGTAATTTCATCCTTAATTAGACAGCCGTTATCGTAACCAGCCGGCCAAGGAGTTTGTCTGCTTTTAAACAACCCCAACGATCATTATCGTCGTTACAAAAGCTGTGCAGCCTGTATTAATTCAGTTATATCCAGTTCCCACAATTGGCACGCCACTTATTTAAGACAGGCCTAATTTTAATAAAGAACTTCCATCTATGACTTTAGTTCCCACGCTTTGTTTTCAGGTTTCGTGCTTGCAGGGAAACATCTTATGCTGATTTTACATGTGCCGCATGCCGCCTTCAAGTCTTGCACCTTGGCGCAGTCAAACAACAGATGGTGCACACACAGACTGTGAAGCGCCGTAGGATGTAATTGTCTCCAGTCTCGTATTATTTCATCTTTATTATGTAATTATTCATTTATTTGTGGTTTATTTAACAAAGCCGTTACTAACTCAGACATTATATAGTAGAATGATTGAATCGCAATGAGTAATGAAATGAAAATTATGTAAAGTAAATGGCGGTGATCTAATATCAGGTGTTATCCCGGAATTTGTCTTTAGGGACTGAGATGAGCCATAAAATGTCGCGGTCACGATAGTTGGTGTCCTTAACCCTTTAAAGATGAAGTGTGTCTGTTTTATATAAGGACTCATTGCGTACCGCGCTGTAAACACTCTCCACTTCGGTTATAAAAACCAATCTCTTAATGTTTTATAAGGCAAAAGTTGCTGTTTGTTCTGAGATCCGTACAAAACACATAAACGCAATGTGGGCACCACGTAGAATTTTTTAAATTTAAACAGCATAGTACGTAAAGTTACGCTAGGCTTTAAAAGGTTAATGAGATTCGAGTGGCTGCCATTCCGAACACAGGATCGCGTGATTTACCTTGGTTGGTACTTCGTCTTATGTCCATATATTCTCATCATGTTGGAAACTAGTAGCTTGAGCTTGGGAAATTTATGTGAAATCTGAGACAACAGCTGAAGACATGCACAGTGCGTGTTTTCGAAATTGTCAAAGGAAGCATGGGCATTTTTTGCATATATATGCGTGTGTGTGTGTGTGTGTGTGTGTGTCCTTATGAATGTGTGTGTGTGTCTCATTATGTGGGTCAGATGACAGCATAGGTTAGGGGGCGCCAGTCTAATGACGGTGCATACCCTATGTTGGGTCCGTAATGAATTATGGCTTCTGAATATGACAAATATCCCAGGCGACGCTGACAACAGGCGAAGAATGCAACACGCCGCCCGCGAGATGGTAGCTGACGTTCACAAATTAATTCCCCTCCCAATCCCTGCAGGCCCTGTTCACGGCTCCCTCTTAGCATTAGGAACAGGATGTTGGGAAAGCGTGACATCTCTCGGATAGAGAATTTTGATTTCAAAGTTGTATACCAAACCACGTCAAAGTTCATTAGTTGACTCCACATTATGGTGTGTTATTGAACTGCGGATGGCGAAAACTGGCCCTAGATGCGTATGCCTGCCAGTGTAATTACGGTGTAAGCAATGCGGACAACTTGTTGGTATTACGAAATTATAAGGGCTTGGGACGGATGGGTGCAAAGGTCATATAGTTTGCCTGTTGTTTTATATGGATATGAAACTTCATCTCTGAATCTGAGGAACGAACATGCGCTGAGGGCCTCAGCAAACAATTCAGATGAATTGCTAGACTTAAAGGAGAGGAATAACAGAAGGATGGAATAAGTTACACAAACAGGAGAGTCATAACTTGTACATCCATTACGGTCCGCCGAATAATATTGGAGTCAGGAGATCAAGGACGGCGAAATAGGTGGGGACATGTAGCTCACCTGGAAAGCACAAAAATGTATACAAAACGAGTTTTCAAAGGTAGCTAAGTAAATGGGCGTGCCTAGCCTGCCCGGGTCGCCGGGCACCAGCATACAAGTGTATACAAAATTTTAGTGAAGACGTGAACGGAACATAATCTTGATAGCCAGAGGCTTTAGACGGGAGGATAATATTAAAATCGGTCTTACAGGTAACGGTATGAGGGATATTTGAACTGACTCGATAAAATGTCAAGTGGACGGGTTTTATGAACACTGTGATAGACCTTCGTGTTAAGCAAAGTGCTCAGAATTTTTTACCAGCTGAGTGACTGTCGGTTTTTCAACATTATACTGAACTCAAAAAGAAATTACATGGTAGCACAGCCAGTTGAGGGTGAAGACACTGAAGTTTCATCTGTCGCGATGCGCAGCGACCTGCCCACTACTCAGATTAGTGCCGTTAATGTTTAAGGAAGCAAACTGTTGACATCTCGCTCGCTGGGTAATACATCGCAGGGTATTACAGCGTCCGGCGACAGAAATGAAGCTGAACGTTGACTACAGAATTCCACGCTGCACTGTGAACTTCGTAGTTCAGCACGTCCTAATAACATGCCTGCTCATATTCATCTACAGGGGTGAGGAAAACATTCCAACCCGTAGCTCGCAGAATCTTATTAATTTAACAATACAACACTTTTATAAGTGTTCATTTCGTCACACAAAGCAGATGCAGAAAACGTATTGATATGACAGAAATTAACAAAATTAAATTTGGATAGAGATTTAATTTTCGGCTGCCTGAATACACGCATTTACTGCTTTTCTTTAACCTTTTAAAGCTTAGCGGTAACTTTACGTACCACCAGGCCTAACTTAGTCAATTCTCCATGGTGCTCACATTGCATATATGTGTTTTTCACTTATCTGGGAACAATCTGCAACTTTTACCTGACACGTCCTCAAATGATTGGTTTTTTAAACCGAGGTGGAGAGTGTTTACTGCGCGGTACGCGCTGAGTCTTTATATTAGACAGAATACGTTTAGTCTTTAAAGGGTTAATACTGTTCAGAACAGGCATGAGAAATTTGTGTGATATTCAGTGCGTATTTGGTTTATTGAACGCATTGACGTGTTCTTTAGCCAACCAGGTTTTATTTTATTGATTATTGAAAGTGGTAGGTGTAAGGACATCGAAGTTTCAAGAAGACAAATTGATAGTTTCCGTCTGTAGTCACAGTTTCCACAGTAAAAAAAAAAAAGGTAAAGCAGTCCCATTACAGGCCTGGACAGGCCCACAGGGTTCCAGGAGGTTGAGGCTCCCAGATTTCTAGACAGTCGGCGCATGAAGGTGGTAAGGTTGTCAGCCCTACGCACCGGCCGCGTTTACCCCCCAGGAAATATTCCTGGTACTCATTTCTGTTAGAGGCTGAGTCGACCCCAGGGCCATAGTGTCAATGAAAAATCGACTGACACCATCGGGAATCGAACCCGCGACCTGCCGGTTTGTAGCGCAGTGCCTCAACCAACTGCGCCACCGCGGCCCCCTAAAGTTTCCACATTAGGCTGTTTATTTGACTCTTATACAGTATATGGTGACAGATGCTGTTGATGGCAAGAAATGCTGCTGGTTGCCACGCAACGTCTGTACACGTTTTACATGGTTCTCAGAATAAAAGGCGTGTGTGTCGTTATACAGGTTTAACTGACTTGTCTCTGATGGTGGCGGCCTCTGCTCTCTGTTACTCAGCAGCTGACTTTCAGTGTGTATTTTCTATTTACTTTAGCCTTCAGTGGTTAATACAGGCATGCACAAGTTCCGGGGCCCTAAATTTTGTACGGTGGTGCCTAACATTTCTGGCTCCTCAGTATGGAACTTGATTCGTGTCATCCTCCTGACATATAGAATTTTGAAGTGGCTTCTAGGTTTCTGGAAAATTCATGCCCCTTCGGGCTAATTTAACAAAAGATTTCTCTATTGAGGCTGCCAGGCTTGTAGTGAATTTGGAATAGACCCATCTGGTTTCCCGAGTAAAATTACTTGGCCATCCTTGTTTTATGTGGTATATTATCTTTCACTTCAAACGACGGTATCCAGTAATGTCAAGCTGCGTGGCGCACTAATACCGTATACAAAACCGCGAAGCAGTTAGTATCTGCCTCTGGTCGACAGGGCGACCCTGGGGCAAAAACACGTTGTCGAGTGAGTACTGTGCACTGGGCCGTTCGACAGCAGGGGACACAAGGTCCTTTAACCCTTTAAAGACGAATTGTATCTGTTTTATATAAGGACTCAGTGCGTACCGCGCTGTAAACACTCTCCACTTCGGTTATAAAAACCAATATCTTGATGTTTTATAAGGCAAAAGTTGCTCGTGTGATTAAAGAGACATGACCTACAGTGGCGTACCTTGCAGTAGCATGCAGCTTTTCACTGTGCTCAACAAAGTGAACGCGTAATAGTGAGCAGGATTTATGTTTTGTTTCTGTGTCGGTCCGTGGCCTGCACTGTAGTACGTAGTGGGTTTCGATTAAAATTTTTATTGACACATTTGCATTAAAAGTTTTCACAGCGTAATTTGCCTGTCTGAATGCCCGTTATGTGTCAACGGATTTGTGGACAGTGAATTCTAAAATCAGACAGACGGCTTGCAACGTATGAGAACTGAGGTTCATGTAACTGCAGATTGGTAGTTGGATACCGCGTTTCGGAGAAACCTGCTGCCGCTTTGGCTGGGGTAATGCCCTGAAGATGGTAACAACAATATCTTCCGAAACTTTTGTACCAGTCTGCCAAACTACACTTCACAGTTGAAAACCGAACTTTGTATGCCAAAGCTGAGTTTAATGCTGGTATGACTGAAACAAGCAGTACATAATTACTGGTTCCTTGGCGAAATCCCTAGAAAATCGTTTACTCGGAAGATTTAGGGTATGGAAGTGTAACGTTATGGCACATAAGACCTGTTAGGGTAATGCATTGGAAGCTTCGGATATAAACGACACTGGCCCAGAACTGTCTTCAGTGACAGGCTGTGGTGTCAGTAGCGTTCAGGCTTAGGATTGAGTTATTAAAGACGTACCTTAGGGCCGATCCCAGTGGCCGCGCGGTCTAAGGCGTAGGTCTGCGGCCGAGCGCTTGCTGGGATCGTGGGTTCGAATCTCACCGGGGGCATGGATGTTTGTCTCTTGTACAGTGTTTGTGTTGTCAGGTAGAGGTCTCTGCGACGGGCCGATCCTTCGTCCAGAGGAACCCTACCGACTGTGGTGTGTGCTGAAGTGTGATCAAATGAAATCACAAAAACCCTCGACACCTGCTGTGAACAAGTAGGTAGAAGAGGGAAGGACTGCGAAAACGAAGACTGTACATTATCGTTTTAAAGCCTAGCGGTAACTTTACGTACCACCAGGTTTAAAATTCAAAAATTCTACGTGGTGCCCACATTGCGATTATGTGTTTTGTACGGATCTCAGAACAAACAGCAACTTTTGTCGTATAAAACATTAAGAGACTGGTTTTTATAACCGAGACGGAGTGTGTTTACTGCGCGGTACGGACCAGCTCCTTAGATATAAAACAGATACGCTTCGTCTTTAAAGGGTTAATTACAGTAACATAAAGATGTTATAACATACTCTGATTGGACTCGCACGCCACTGAAGGAAGAGAAAAAGCCGAAGGCCCAATATATTAACTGCAACACCGTTCACAAGACACCAAGTCGATGTCAGTGTGCATATAATTTGTAAGTCCCTAAGTACTGTAATCCTTGTTAAGACATAGCTATCTCTGAATTGTTAACAGCGGCTTGCTAATGAATAGTTGCCCATATTTTAGAGGCAATATATTGCACAGTAGACTCTTGGCTTTCTCTTATATATGCTCCACCCTTAACTCAGGCAGGCAGTCGTACTCTTAATGAAAAGCCTTCCCCCCCCCTCCTACCCTACCCACCCTCTATGAAGTTATCTGAAATACATACTACAGACACTGTTCCACCCTCTCCTCAACTCCTCAACCTCTTAATACCATTTTCTGATATCTACTAGAAACATTAACCTTACAATGTACGGCATTAATGTCTCTTTTAAATAAAGACGTTTTCAAATTGTCCCCAAGATCTCTCTGAGTCTCGGTTCCTCCGTATTTCGCTGTGCAGAACATTGTTTATCTTCTGATTTTGCAGAAGGGATTATATTGAGGAATAATGGGGGAAGGTTGCATTTATTACAGAGTTTATCAATTGAATCATTCATATCAGGTAGGCCATGCCAACTACTGACGTCATAATTCTACAGCCTTTCTATTCATGTCGCCTGACTCAGTTATTCAGAAAGTTTGAGGATACGAAGCTGTAAGGTTCTATGATTCCAGCGTCACCCATCACGTTAAACACTGACTTCTGGAGAACAGACACGTGCCTTAATGCTGTTATATAATTTCTGAAGGAACAAATTAAACTTATCTGTCTGTAGCAGATTTAGTTGTAATGAAGTGAATTGCGTAAGCAGATCTGGTCATCTTGATTCATGTCATCCCGTTGTGCTTCTAACGATGGACAAATAATTAGTTTTAGACGGTTATTTGTAGATCTGGTATTTCTTTATCATGTACGTGTTAGGTGCGTAGGTGGTTAACCTTTTAAAGCCTAGCGGTAACTTTACGTACCACCAGGTTTAACATTAAACAATTCTACGTGGTGCCCACATTGCGTTTATGTGTTTTGTACGGATCTCAGAACAAACAGCGATTATTTCACTACACAGCATTAACTGTTTCGTGTTTATAACCGAGACGGAGAGTGTTTAAAGCGCGGTACGAGTTGAGTCCCTATATTAAAACAGATAATGTTATGTATGTAGCATGTCTGTTGCTGAGCGTTCAAATAACTATTTCAGAATGTGTGTCTGACTGATGTAAGGAAAAGTAAAGTAAGAAACGTGAAAAAACAGGAGAGAAAGGAAGGAAGGAAGGAAGGAGGGAAGGAAGGAAGAAAGAAAGAAAGAAAGAAAGAAAGAAAGTGGGGAAGAACAAAGGTAGGGCATAAAGCAAAGTGAAGAAGAAGTAATAAACGCTAGAAGGCAAAGAAACCGATGAAGGAATTGAAGAAAACAGAAGAAAGAAGAGAAGGAAAATGGGACGGGAAGGCAAGAAAAATCGTCTCGGCATTGAAGATTCTGTGTAAGCCTATATATATACTTATGCTGTCGGATTGTAACACACTTCGGGCGAGTGTAGGTAACACACAGCCAAACAGCGCACTGATATTCCATAATTGGACACACGGACTACGCATAAAGCAGGAAAGTTCGTCTAATGGACAGTCCACTTTTCCTGTGGGCAGTTGGCCTATCGTACCTTGTCTCTGGGCGGCCATGTGAGCAGACTGGGTCGGTTGCTTGTTAGTGCTTAACCAAAGATACTGAGCTGCAGATTCCCAACAAATTGGCTCGTCAAAGACGTGCACTTATCTGGACCTTTGGATGTGTCTTGCATTCATAACAAAGAACACTGTGGCGATGCTCCAATCCATAGCCAGTGCTCGAATCTATTCCAGGTAACTAATAGGCAGCGTGAGTTAGCGTGGCGTATGACGGCCATGTTTTTGAGGCGTATTGAGGCAACCCGACGTGGCGGGAACGTGTGTGCATGTCGTTAACACGCAGGCTGAAGTAAGACAGGGAACACTAGTCCACCCTGGGCACACCAGCCTGCATGCATGCAACGTGAAGTCCATGCAGAGAAGTAGGACGATAGGGTATCACCAGGTGAGGTGGGAAACTGAGAATGGCCAGCTGGTAATGGACGTTGCCCAAGGCCTTGACCAGACCCCGGAAACCCGCGGCCGATAGCGTCTTCTCGTAGAACGTCCCACACACACTTTTACGAGACCGACCAGGTGCGGCGCAGTGCCGCGTTTGTGTCGGTACTGGGGCCCGCTGACTCCGCATACGGTCCTTATCAGCTAGCCAGTCCTGTCAGGCACACTTATGCGCCAATGCGAATGCAGTGTGGGTTCCCTGTCCTGGCTTAGGTGTGGACATGACGCGGGCGTCCCCATTGTCATGCGTAATAGTTCCTGCCGAGGACCTCCTGCAATAAATATTGCTCGCATGGCAAGGTGTTTCAGGGTCCTGTTCCGGGTACCGTTCAGGCATGGGGCCTTGCCAACCTTGAGACCCCCACATCGTCTTTTCGACGTCAGCGGCGTGGTTTTACTTCGGATAACTCGTATAGTAAGAGTGTACTGGATACTTGCATCGCCTGTTAACCTAAGTCAGTCACTGCCGACGAGACTTTTGCTCACTGAACTGCAATAATAAGGATATTTAACTGGTGCCTCAGCTGCCTCACAATAACGGAGAACCAGTTCTCCCGGCACTTGCGTAAATGTTGTATAGTTCATTTTGTCACACGTTTGTAATCTGGATTTGAATTCCAACAATTCATGCAGTTAAAATGGACTGTGAATTGCGTGTGTTACTTCCAGTACTGCAGGCTTGTTTACCGTAATAAATGTTCAGTATATTTCTAACAATGTTTCACAAAATATTGGTATTTATTAACCTTTTAAAGCCTAGCGGTAACTTTACGTAGTACCAGACTTAACTTTAATCAATTCTCCATGGTGCTCACATTGCGTTTGTGTGTTTTGTACTTATCTGGGAACAATCTGCAACTTTTACCTTACATGTCACCAAATCATTGGTTTTTAAACTGAGGTGGAGAGTGTTTACTGTGCGGTACGCCCTGAGTCTTTTATTAGACAGAATGCGTTTCGTCTTTATGTTATGCAGGCCTGCAAATAATAGACTTCTTGAGTACGTATGCTTTGTTTCAGGTTGATCCTATTTGTGATACTCCAAACACTCGTATTGCTTCACTTATTTTTCCTGGTTTTTTTAATATTTATTTGTTTACATATTTCTGCCCCTCCATTTCTCCGTTCCTTCTTTCTTTCTTCCTCCTTTTCTCTCTTTTTTCATTTATTTCCTTCGTTGATCGCTTTCTTTCCATCCGCCCCACTGTTCCGATTTTTTGTTTTATTTGCGCTACAAAGGCAGTTGTGCTAGTGTGCACTGTGATACGAGTATAGCGACCCACTCTTCTTCTTACAGACAGCCAAAAGAGCGTCTTCCCATGTTGTACATGCCATATCGTAAATAGCCAGTAGCACTGGCTTTACATATCTTATATAAGCTTTTGTTGGTATACAGTAAATTGTAGGAGGTGCTTCGACATTAAATGGCCCGCGATCGGAAGTTTAGGTAACAGAAACACGAGAGTAAGGGTCCACAAATATTGCCACAGAGGAAACAAGAAGGAACGACTCGTTTGAAATTCGGGCAGGTGGCCTGAACAGGTTGTCATTCGTCATATGAATTGCAAGGTGTTGTGGGAGGCCAGGCGCCACAGCAGCTGACCTCTGCGCGGTGACCACGCAACGAGAAAAAATAAATAGACCGGAGATGGGCAACCGACGGTGCTCCACACACACACACACACACACGCGCGCGCGCGCGCACACACACGCACGCACACACAAAAGCACTATGTGTTGCACACAGGC
>BLKM01004552.1:0-26145 GCA_013340265.1 Coptotermes formosanus
GTTAGTTAGTTAGTTAGTTAGTTAGTTAGTTAGTTAGTTAGTTAGTTAGTTAGTTAGTTAGTTAGTTAGTGGAAGATATAAGCGTTGTATCAAATCGCCTTTAACATATTTTTCATTTGCGTGTGATTGAACCGTTCGCTGAGTACGCAGCCAGTAATGAGCTACAAGTAACGTGATTTCGGAATTAGATGTGAGGCACTGTCTGACCATTGCATCTGGTTTTTGGATGTTCACACCGACACAAATAGGCATGTCGTAGAAATTAGCATCTTTCCGTCTTCTAGTCGGTCGAAGGTCTGTGTATACGAATGAGCTAAGGATGTCTGGCATTCAATCCTGCACTCGTCGTTGTACGCATGAAGATTCATCTTGATGAATTTCGGTAGTTTGTATACACAAAGCCGCTTACTTAGCGCCACTGCCAGTAGAACTGTGTTTGTTGTTGCATGAGCGCCTTGCGGTGGCAAACGGGTCGATATGTGATGCAGCTATTTCTCTGCTGTTTCAAGGAATATTACGACAGACTTATTAATTAGACTGCCTTACAATTATTTCTACTAAATCAGTTCAGAATTACTTTCGCTTTGTCGCCTGTCTAATAACGAAAATAATGAAATACTGAGAATTCGATAGACATTCTCGGGCTGACGGCCGCTGCGGCTGGTTCAAATCAACAGACGTTTCAGAACGCAGATATTGGAAAGGTGTGTATCTCTGAAACGTTGACTGATTTGAATCACCTGACGCGTCTGTCAGCCAGATAATATTTTATTCAATTCTGTTGCATGAAATCTGGAAGAATATTGTCATAATAGTTCATTACTTCTTTGGCCTACATAGGCATGAAACTTTGTCCGTCAGCTTAAAGGAGAACATGGCTTCAGGATAATCAAATAACAGGATGATGAGCAGAACACTAAGGGGGGAAAATAGCAGGAAGATAATGAGGTTCGTGAAGTGGTACAACCACATGTTGTTACTGCGCCTTACCTAAACGTGCTTGACAAGTGTACTCCAGTTAGGGGTACGGATATTTGCCGAATACGTTATTTATGGTTTTGTGCGTGCCATTGGATTCGATATTATTTATTGCAGATGTAAGAGGGGTTTGCTGTGGAGATGCTAACACTACAGTAACCAGTGCACATGAGCCACAAAATATTGTTATTGTATTTTGTTAAATATCCTTTTCATCGAAAAAAGTGAATCTTTTTGCGATCCATGTTTTATACTATGCGCGGGTTTTGTGTAGGTATTATGTTACAGATATGTGAACCAAAGTTCAGTTACTTCCACAATTTTGTTTGCACAGTCCATTACCAAATTTAATAGGAATCCATCGTGTAAGGTTCAGCCGGAATTTACTCACGCGGGATCACAAACCCGTCCTCCTCATTCACCTTACATTGATGCACCTTTACAGAACACGTTCAATGTAGAATGGAGACATGTCCAACAGTACCTACCTTGATGTTTGAAAAGGACTGTCACAGGCAGAATGAGACCCTAGCTGAGGCTGTACTAACAGACATGCACTCTGCAGATGCTGGCTGTTAGTTGGTTTGTGTGATATTGTGTGTGCATCAAATTTTGTTTTGTTTCAAATAAAATTTGTAACGACAACTCGAAAACCATACAGCAGTGGTCAGATTATTCTGTAATGGAACAACTGTGTAGAAATGTCTTTAGCCTGTGTGGTTTCGAACATACTAGTATTTCTACACTGAGAGATTTAAGGTTCTAGCAGCAGCGTTTCTGAAGATTCAAGTTTTCTGCGAAGTTAGCCGCGTCGACTTGCAGCGTAACAGTTTACCAGTCGACACGGCTTAACATACCACAAGACTTGTGTCTTCACGTTCCTACACATTTACCGGCGTAAACCTATTATGCTCTGGGGTAATTCGATTCATGCAAGGAATGAATAAAGAAATTTTTGTCTGGACAAGAGTTTAATTATAGAACAACTGTTTTATGGCTGAAGCAGTAGTTTTGTTGATGTAATTTTGTTGAATGCTTTGCACATCTTCCTGAATCTGAAACTGACATGCCTGTGCGTCAAGTTATTATTAGCTAGTAACACTGATTGCTTTGTATCTGAAGTAATCAGGTGGTCATATTTATGTATTTCTTCTTCCACGGATTAGGCAGTCAGGGGAGGATTCATTAGATGAGAGCTGGGTCTGTCCTTAAAGGCTCTTTTGTCAAAGACGATTAAAGAAGTGTTTTGTGCGGGAAATGAACTCTCGACCCAAGCTCCCTGTTTGTGTATCTTGGCTGAGCTGATCATGAATTGAAATTATTTGTGTGACCACGTCTGTACTACGCTGTGCTACAGGTGATAGGCCCACAGTTGTAACAGGTCACATACAATGCCTTCCTTCTCTTCCCTCAAATTCCAGCGCGCGTCCTTGGGGTCTAAGATCCCCCAGAGCACAGAACGATAAATCTGGCGTCTTGCATCTACCTGCACGATACCTCCCACGACGTGCACCTATTGGGTCGTATACGCCGAGAGATGCGCTTGTTTCCTTCCCGGGACAGGGAGCGTTAAACCGCAGCGTAACTGTGCTGGGTATTGTTGACAGAGTCTGTATATTCGTAGGGACTAGGCTAGGCGCTGGCCGATCCAGGAACAGGGGTTCGATTCCCGGCAAGAACGAAGATGCTTTGTTCTGATCTGTTGTCAGACATTCTTGGTGTCGGCCAGGCCTATCCAGTGCTTACTGGGGGCCTTCCCCTCATGAGTCAATCGATCGGGGCGTGGAGCTGATCACCGACTGTCTGCAGTCTGAGACAGATAACTTGAAACATTGGAAGTATTTAAGAAATGCGGGTAGTGTAGGGTGGGTTTCTGCCTGTGGTATGTATTCAAACAGGTACTAAATCGTACCACCGGCTTCCGTTAATACGCCTTCTTTGACCCGCTTTTCATCTCGCAAGTGTCAAGTTATGAGTCCTACACTGTGCTGCTGAGGTTAGTAATTCGTGGAAATATACCGCCTTCCTGCCATACATTTTCATGGCTTGGCACGTGGTTGAACTTACCCACTTTACCATTTATGTCACATCAGCGATCGTTATTGAGCTGGCTGGAACAAGCTGGTGCTTTCAGCGACTTGTATTTAGTAGGCACCCAGCTTGAATATCAGCGTATGCAGTCAACAGTTTTCCTTACCTAAAGACGTCTGCCATCTGTTCAACAAATGGCGTAGGCCACGGCCACGGCCACGTCATCCCTTATCCCTAAGGATTTATCATTTGTGTTTATAATTTCATCGTATTCGACGTCTGTAACCTGTGGTTTTTGAAATCCAGCTGTTACGTATTGTAAGAATCAATCAAACCATGTTCATATTGGCAGTCCCGAGTTGACGTTCGAAGATGAATGATTTTAGGCTCTTGTGAATTGTTAGATTTACTTATTATGGCTGTTTCCGGGTCATAAATGTGAGACAGTAGGTTCCTCTGTCGCTAAAGTTTAGCGTATAGACACGCTATTAATATTTAGAGGGCTGTTACGAGGAATATGGAAAGCCATGAGCAAAAACCTCATGTCGTTGTTTTTCATAGTGGAAACAGCAAGTAAGCATATTGGTTAAAGGTAAAGACAACATTGTCGTTCAGCCCCATGCCATTAGACCTTTTCGAGAAGTGGAAGGTGAGCCCCATCTTCATGTACTCCTAATCAATCAAACTGGAGAAAGTGGGTCGTCAGCCTCACATTCCGGTCGCTTTATCCCTCGGAGAAGAACCACGCTGTCCGTTGAATAGCTGCTTGGGTTCCCAGAATCGGTCTGAGAGGTGCTGGAGAAGAGAAGAACGTCTTTGCCTGCACCGAGAGAACACTGGTCAGACTAACAGCATACATTGGCATTTTCGCAGTGCTGAACAGCACTTCTGTCTGATGCATTGTTGTTACGGAACCATTAATAACGCTGTCTGACCACACCTTACCTTAATGTGGCCGGTGGTAAGTAATATTAAACATTTCCGCAAGCATTTCATTGTAAGGTCTGGCCAATGTGAAATACCAGACTTACGACTGTCGTTCAATCAGTTGTCCTCACCCAGTGTGAAGGTGACAAGGGTTGGGCGTGTGCAATGTGCAGCCTGTTCTCTGGGTGCACCCACCCAGTGCAAGGTCAGTGGCTCTGCCGTCTTCATTGTGACGTCAATTTCTTTACCTTTTGAGAGACAGAGGATGCGAACGTGGCAGTGTTCCTGTCATTCCTCATGAGGCCAGAAACCTTAACGTTATTCAGAAGCACGTTTTCACATTGGTGAGGTCAATTTTACAGTTTTTTTGGCAGTGTAACATGTGGTTTTTTGACTCTACGTTTGTCCTTCAGAATGTTTTGTGTGGATGCCATTGATAAGTGAATTTATAATGCGGAGAACTTGTGGAGTTGCCAGTGTTCACAGTCATACTTAACTTCGCACTGAAGTGTGGTTCTGTGAACACAGTTCCGTACTGATGATTTCAAGGGCGCCATGCTAAGGGTGCTGGTATCGTTGTTTCCCTGTGTTTATCTTTGTGAAGTATCTTGCACCGTCTTCCCCTGTTTTCTTGTACTTCTTCCTCCTCTTTAGCGATCTTCTGAAATATTGTGTTGTCTTCCTCAATTTCTCTTCTGCTGTGTGAGAAATTGTGTCATCTGTCTGAGAACAGGAATGCATTACGGCTATGCAACACGATGGTAGCTGCTGGAAGTCATATTTCTTCGTAGACGATGATGGAATTATCAACGTCATCTGCTGTTACCAATTCTTCTTTCTTTCCGTTACGATGCTGCGAGACGTTTATTTCTGTACGAGTCTTTACATTTTACGAGTAAATTCGAGTCATATAGATTTTTAGTACAAATGTAAAAGAAAATTGTTTGAGGAAGCTATAAACAGAGGCTGGACTGTTGATATTATAACGAAATGGTATAATTTACTTGTTATTGCCTCTCAGTCGGACGACATTCCGTGCGTTTGGCGTGTATTTGAAGTTCATTCCGGATTGTGGTCTGATGAAAAAGCGTTGCTGAGTTTGTGTTTCTGATGTCAGTAGCTTCTTTAAGGAACCTGTGTGTCTCCATATCGAAAACGAAATGTCTTGGATTATTCTAATTTTGTAACGTTACCCAAGATTCAAGTTACGACGTCATGTGTAGTTCTTTCAGTGAAATAAAATTGAGTGTTATACATAATGCCAATACTCTTCGGATATTTTATATTTTTTATAGTTTTTCTTTGTCTCCCGTAGGTTTCCAGATTTGGGCTGTGTGGCTTTTTTTGTATTAGAGCTGTGGATGTTTAGACATATGACAGGAGTTATTGGGCAGATTGTCCAACATTGTAAGGTCTGTACCCGCATAGGACAAAGAAAAGCATTTTGGTTCGCACGGGTAAATTCGGCGAGCTAATATTAAAATAGGAAGGTGAGAACGAGGAACTGATCATGACGGGTTTAAGTGTTTGTACCATCTAGTGTGTGATGCAGAGGGGACACACGTGGACAGACTGAGGAATCATGCACAGTTAGGATGCATAGCGTTATAGCAAGAGAAGTTTTTGATATCGAAATAAAGCTGAAATCAGTCACAGGAAAGTAATCCCCTTCTTCAGAAGACCTAAGAGAAGAAGGTGTGAAGACTGCGGAACTAGCTGGGCGAGTATAGTGACGGGTGGCTGATTACTTCCTTTTCTTTTTAGGCTTCATGACCCTTGAAGATGGGTCGGTACGTTGTCCCGAAATGTCAATAAACGATTGCCATCCGACCCTACGTAATACTGCAGAAGGGCGCAGGTCTCATTAACATCGCGGCGGAAGCCTGAAATCAGGGATCTGTAACAGCAGATCATATTCTGAACGCTGAGGATCTCTGCACTGCCTGCGCAGGGCCCGTATGGGGCAGTTATTCAGGGTCGGGAATGGGATGTCGTGGAGCCCCTGTCATAGTAGTAATGTAGTAATGCCAGCTGTTTCTGGGATGTTAATCAGTTTCCATAAAAAGCACGGTGGAGTGAAGATAACATAATTAATTAGTGCGATGGAAATATATGTAAATTTGCGATTCTGTGTTCCTGGATACGAAATAACAGCCGAGCCAAGGGAATATATATATATATATACATACATCGGATTGTGAGTTTTTATGAAGACGTTTGTCTGTCAACGGCCACGACATCTTCAGACTATAAAAATTACAGCCGTCAGACTTGGCACTTAGCGTCAATCTGCACAGCAGCACCTTTCCAGTTTCCATGTTTATTGAAGTAGAGAATGTTTAAACCGTATTAAAATTTTTATGGGCCGTAATAACACAGTTAAATGTAACTTGGTGTGTCAGTGGCGACAAAGCAGGACGTGCTTGTCTTCCTTTTCTTCGTGATTCTTGTACTGTAGGTTGTTATCTATACAGAAAGGTGGTTTTGCTAGCGTTCTTCTCAGGGTTATAGTCCGTCTGTCATGATTCATTATCTTGTCAGTAATGATGTCCCTGTTATGTTAAAGTGCCTGCTAAATGTTTGCCTTACGAGATCTTTAGTGATCAGTGAATATCATTTGGGATGTATTGTCTACCCCCTGAAAATGACAACAACACGCTCGTCCATAACGCCGGGACCTACCATATGGAACGGCGTTACCCTGCGCGGGAACCTGCGGTCCCACATTTAAGTCCCCACCTTTCATTAACGTGTTGTTTACAAGAATAGGCCATTGGCGTGAAATGAATTCCTTCGCATTCTCTTTTTTTGAGATGTTAAAGTATGTAAAATGCTCATGATGTGTAAGTAAGACGCCTCTTCAAGCCTCAACGTATTTGTTTTACACTGTACACATATTTGAGTAGCGTATGAAATACGTCGACGGAATAAATAGCGTAACGATGTAGAAGTCACGCAGTAAGATATCTTATGGTATTGTTGTTAGAGATCATTTTGTTTTCCTTCTGCAGTAGTGCACTTTAGCGCACTTTCCTCCCATGCTAATGAAAGCAGACGTTTTGTATCAACATGTCAGTGTGTCTGTCCCGCCAGCACGACGAACTTTGCAGACTGTCTGTGTCCTGTATTTGCTGTAGCCAGTACACTTACGTAACTTGAGGTCACTCAACATAAGTAATTCCTTGTGATTTATTCAAGCGACTGTGCAGTAAACAGAGAACTATTTTGGGGTCTTGACGTAACGTTGTAGTAGAATCATTACTTGGGATGGGACAGAACCGAGCTGCCTGTTTTAAGCCGTAACCCGCTGCAGAAGTAGTGGAACTAATCTCCACTGTTACGTCGCCATACCTACCACGTGGCCAAAACAGTTGTTTTTACTACGAATCATGTTTGTTACCGAGGGTTCATTAACGTGTTCACAAGGGTCTGTCATTGGTCCTTTCCTGAGCGAGAAGAATCCATAGCATAGCCCCACTTCCCGTTTCTTTAAGGTAACAGTCATAAATAGGAACAGAGCTGCAGAGATGTAAAGTTATCATGGCGGTGACTATAAAAATTCCCGTCTTTTAAGATGTAATAAGTGCCTACGTGCTGCCCACTACATTGTCACTTCCCAGAATGCAGTAATATTCAGAACGATATATTTTGCCGGAAGTGACGGAAGATAACCAAGAGAGGATTGCAGCGTTGTTGGGCGAAGTGGATTTTATTTCGTCTGTGAGGAGTCTGGATCTTTAAATGTGGTACTTGGGGGGGGGGGGGGGGACTATGTTGAAAACATGTATGAGAAGGGTGTCTTGGAAGTGCTGTACATTTGTCTTAAGAGAGGACAAGAGGAGGACGCAGAGAAAATACCGTACTTGGAAGTTCATATTGAAAGAGCCAATGGTTTGACAGGGGCAAATGGAATCACTGCGTTAGCTGAACACCGCAAAACCATGACTTAGACCTAGCAAAGAATAAGAGTTACATTGAGGTTATATGTCGTTGTGTCTTTTTATTTTAGTTCTAAGCAGATTAATGTAACATAATTAGCTAAATTATAACCGTGACGTGTGCTGTTTGGTTTACGTTTCTCCTTCATCAGTCAGGTTGTAATTTGGCAACGTGTTGCACTCATATTAGTCAGCTAACTGTAAGAAATCTCAGAAAGTTTAAACACTGGTGATACAGAAACCTCCTTTTTTGACTGAGGTCCTCAGTTCACTTCAGTCATTATTCACAAAGTGAATCCACACTCCACGCAGCCTTCCACTCTTGATTCTTGGGTGTCTCACATACGACACGTAGCTACAGTTCCGTGACAGTTAACACGTCGTGCCGAGCGAAACCACGGCCCTTGTTGAGGCAAATTGCGTCACGACTTTGGAAAGGCGTTAGGGTTGACAAGTCACGTTTGCATGCATTAATGTGACCCACATCCGTTATGTTGATTGAAAACTACCGATAATAAAACTTACATAACGTTATTGTAATTTTCGAACGGATGTCCGTTATATGGCTGTTACATGCATCTGGGAGTTAAAAAATCGGACTCTGAAATTACGTACCTTTTTTCTGTTCCAGTCTGACATATTTTACTGGAGCAGGGTTGTTCCCGCATTTTTCCTTTCGTGTGCTGTTCATCAGTCGATCGACGGAAAGCACTTGTTTACCACTACGGTTAAGATGTACGACACACCAGGCCAGACGGCACGTTCTCAAGCTTCAGTGGGGGGTATCACTACTAACGCGGCGCTGTTGACTGAATTTAGGGGAAGAAAGGTAGTTTTATATCCACTCGGGCACTGCAGCGTGGGGGACTGGAATGGTGGAGGGTAAGTTGCCCCTGTGTACGCAATTAAGCACATGGGAAAGTGTCTTTTCTTTTTCCATGGCGCAAGGGCCCCTAGTGGGCCAGGGCTTCCTCACTATCGAGGCTTCACGATCACACTCACTTAGACACACCACACTCGGTAGGACTCCTCTGGACGAGTAACCAGCTCGACGCACAGACCTCTACACCTGACAACACACAACACTCACAAGGGACATGCCCATGTCCCAGGCGGGATTCGAACCCACCATCCCAGCAAGCGAGCGGCTGCAGACCCACGCCTTTGACCGCGCGGCGACTGGGATCGGCAGTGTGGATTTGTAGTTCCACTACGTCTTAACCCTCGGCCCTTGGGGGAGGTGAGTGGTCAGCGGCAGGCTTTGACCGCTTTACCCCCGGGAAATTAGCTCCGTGTACTCATTAAGTAGGGACTGGATGGACCCCAAAACCGGCCTAGGCGCTCTCTTACCTCTGCTGTGAATCGAAACAAGGTTCGGTGGGCGGTCAGACCGTAACGTGGTTGCTATACCGATTGAGCTGGACCGAAACCGGCACTTACACAGGTCTTCATATTACCGGAAATGCCTTCTTCATACTGAAAACGATTCCGTTGCTCGTGTGGCCGTACTTGGAAGTGTCCAGTTCAGATTTATGTTCGGTTGGAAGTCACTGTGACCGAGGATTTTGTGCTGCTTGGCAGTCTGTCCAGAAGGGTGCGGAATGCAAATAATACAAACCTGTCTCGTTCCGAATTTTACCTGCTCGTATATATGGCTCCAGATCTGTGCTGTTGAGCGTCTTTTCCCTGTTGTTCGAATGTTTTTACAGAACTGTTACTGGAAGGTGTGTTGAAATACTAAATGCAGTCTTAAGAACACAGCGTCTGGATTTATGTATTTTGATGCTTGTTAGTAATTTAAGACTTCTTTTTATCTTGATGGCTGGGATGATTTGTCGAATAATTTACAGTACGTAAGTAAAATAATACCTAAGGGCGAGTGTTTGAAATTATACAGAATATTAGTTGAAACATGAACAGAATATTGAGCCTCTACACTGATGTCAGATGAGGAAAATGGAAGTAGCAGGCATGAGAAGTTTGTAATGCGTTCGCCTGAGTGTAGCGTCCACACTCCGAGAGCATTGACATACGTGGGAAACTTAAATCGATAGTGCAGTTGAAAATGGCTACATATAGCAGGAGATGGAAAGACCTCGTAGAGACATTGGGTGAAGACAAGTGGGCGAAGATCTCTTGGAGTTGTAAATCTGCAGGGCGAAAAATAAGAGACGTAAAATAAGGCGCAGGAAGCAAAATTTTTGAGCTGGTCGGGGCAGCGAGCATTAAAACACGTTTTCAAGGCTGGTACAAACATCAAAACAAAATTTCGAGACTGATACAGACATTAAAATGAAATATTGGGACTGACACAGACATTAAAGTGAAATATTAAGACCGGTAGAAATTACAACAAAATTTCGAGACTGTATATAAATTACAATAAAGTCGAGAATGATGTAAGCATTAAAACAAAGTTTCGAAGCGGGTACAGAAACTGAAACGTTTTTGAGGAGAGTACGAATATTAAAATCCATTTCTCGCTCCGTTAAGACAATAACACAGCATTATACACTTTGATATATATATGTATGTATATATATATATATATTTTTAAAGATTTTGTTAAATTGTAATCGGTTTTTGGAATTATCACATTGTTCTTTGCCTAATGCGGTTTTGTTGCATTGCCCGTAATCACACAGGCAACAAAGGGAGGTTGTAATAAATGGGATTGTGCTTTTAATGTGAGCTTAGGATCCGCCATAATTAAGTCAGAGTAACGAAGGCCTGCCCGTGGTTCGGTTTCCAACAGGAGCAGCGATCCTTGTATTCTCTACAGCGTCCAGGTCGGCTCTGAACCTACGCAACTTCATGTCGAATGGCCACCGGGAGTCTTTTGCAGGAATAAAGGGGCCGGATCCTGAAGCTGACCTATCACCTCCATCTAGTTCTGAGGTTAAGGATGCGTTACGTACCTCTTCTGTCTGGAATACGTTCGTAGCGTCGTAGTTACTTTAACACGGAGAAACTTTACCATTTGCTTTTGAAGTAAGCCTCTGGAGGTGACCCAGCAGGTTAGCAAGTTAACAGTAGCCTAATGAACCAATTCTGTATCTGGGACCGTGCCACGAAAGTGAATTACAGATCGCGGAATGAAACTGTGCAAGTGACTTCTCAACACTTCAAGCGCTGACGCCAAGTAACACTATGTTTGTGTATGCCGAAGCCTTGTTATATCTTATTCTTCGTGTGTGCTTCAGTAGCTTATTCGTTTCGAAGAATTTTATCCTCCATTTATGTGGTTAATAAAGAGACAGTATCGCATATAGGATTTTGGCATGGAAGTCTGGTAGATAGATGCTACGTTGAAAATTGGGAGTGAGATTTAAATCCTAAAAAGATATGATGGAATGTGAATGGAAGTTGTGCAGGCGTGTGTTCTGTGGCGGCGTTGTCATAAAGATATATTTTTGTTCTAATATAAGAGGGTGTGCCGATTCCAGTGGCCTCACCTTCTAAGGTGTGCGTCTGCGGCCGTTCGTTTGCTGGGATTGCGGGTTCGAATTCCGCCGGCGGTATGGATGTCTGTCTTTTGTGAGTCTTGCTTGTTGTCAGGTAGAGGTCGCTGCGTCGGGCTGATCACTCGTCCAGAGGAGTCTTACCGAGTGTGATCGTGAAGCCTCTGCAGTGAGGAGGCCCTGGCGCACCACGGGCTGTCGTGCCACGAGACAAATCAGAGGGTGTGGTTAACTCAACTTCACAAACTGATTTTTGAAAAGCAGAAGTACACTTACGTGTATTCCTAAGTGCCAGGCCATGAAGACTTATCGAGGTGCAGTTTCACTCATACTTCTGGTAGTGTTCGGAAGTTAGTGTTAGTTTTATGCTGCAGCCATTTTATGTGCAAGTTCTTTGGCTAAGAGGTCACAGGATTCGGTCTGGCTATGATGGTAAGAAGTCCCTAAAACTATTGTAATTAATGTCTCATTATTTGTGTGACTAAAACAGTGTATATTCACCTCGAAATTTTGCAGAAAATTCGTAGATGCTGTTTATATATACTGCGGAGTTCCGTGTTCTAGAATGCGTTCGGCAGAATATTGTATCACACTACGTGTTCACCATATCGTATTTGGCTTACACGAAGAAAATTGAGGGAATGCAGTCCTTTATTTACATTCGTAAAGGTCGAAAATTTCAGGCGGCAGAAGCAAGTTTGAAATCGATGGCTCGTATCTTTTAACAGGTCCCCATACACCGCGCTGAGCCGCTAGTCTGTCGATACGGCTTTGAAGTAGCAATTCAAAGTACGTGCTCTGTGTTGGAGGGGGCACATGATTGCTTCGCAGTTGCTAAGCCATCGCTTCATATGCTTGCTGCCTGATATCTGTGTGAATTGCGGCATGTGCTTCATTGCACAAACGGAACTTTGTAAAAGACCTACCTTATTCTGCTGAGTGTTCAGCGAATGTAAGTCAAATGTGCCGCTACGGTGGGGCGAGAAGGAAGTATCGTCGGTTGGAAATCGCGAAAATTAGCTCAGGTGGAATAACACCGCAAATAACACCGCAACTTTTTGCAAGACGTGTAGAAGAACGTTCTGTTTGTGTAAATAGTATGATTTATTTTCTCCGATCACATTATTCACACTGGATTAATTCAGTTTATGATAGTGACGTTAATTGTTTGCTTGAGAATACTGGTGTTATTATTTAGGCGTAACATGTTACATTGCGTGAGACACATGTCAAGTTATGCCATATAAAACAGTATAATATGCACGAGGTCATGCGTTTGAAAGACAGTGACATTCTAGAAAACATACAGGCAATTTTTTTATTTAACATAAACAGTAATCCGAAAAAATTGCAGGTACTTCAGATTTTCATCGTAAAAGCTTATTTTTATCAAAGTACCAAGTTTATGTTAAAATTTTAGGCCTAATTCATGTTTACTGGTCATGGAAATGTAAGATTCTGCACGCGCTAAAGATATCAAGCGACAGAAAGATGAAATCTGGGCAGTCTCTGTACTCAGGGTGCAGAAAGAAGTCTCACAGTTTGACCACCTCTCGTCTCCCTCATGCTTGTACCCTTCCCCGTCCAGGATGCTTCCTTACATTCCCTTCCAGTAGTCAGGCTCTTCTGTCACAGGGATGTTGAAAGTGATGCCCACGTGAAAAACCTCGCAATCGACAAGCGCTTAGGACTGGTTTTTGTAGGCGTCAGAGGGCCGGAGGGGATTACAGCATTAGGCATAGAGTGGGAAGTCTCAAGCCGTGTCGTGCACACCACCTATAGCACATTTTCCCATGGCCACACTAGGCTCCTGTTGCTTTACTACACCTTGTACTGGAAATAATTAACATTCTGAAATGCAGTGGTGTTGTAAGTAACGCACATCATGAATTTTCATTGGTTCAAACAGCAGTCCCGCTCTTCTGTGTGAACCCGGGCTCTTTAGAAAGGCACAAACATCCATCTTCAGCGAGATTTGATGCATGACCTCCCGGGAATAGAATGCTATTACCAGCGCAGCGTGTTAAGTACCCATGGGACGTGACACAGTATGACTAATTCGTGGGTTGATTAATGTGCAATACATAATTAGTTAAAACTGATTAAATGAGTTAATGGACAAAGCATAATTAAACAACGAAGCGAATTATTAACTGTGTCGGTGAATTGGTGGGCAAGCACGTGACAGATCAATGAAGTAGTGAAAATACGGAATTTGTGTTTTGTTTGGTTTGTATGAAGCGTTACTCTTCTGTGCAATCATAATTTGTCTAAATACACGGTTTGGTAGGGTATGGACGAATAGGACATACAGAAACGTAATTTTTGTGAGTTGTCTTACGACGTTGTCAGCGACTCATACTGTATACAGACTGTCGGTGGTAGGATGGCTGGTGAATGATGAATTGTAAGGATATGGAGGGAAACCGTCGTGGCCTACTCGAGGTATTATCCTCTTATTTGTCTAGAAGTGCGGAGGTACATCATGATGAACCTCAGTCAGAATTGCTGGTCTCCCGGTGGAGGTTAGAACCGGTAACCTCTCGAGTGCGTCTTTATAGCGCTGCTGCTGCTGCACTGTTCTGCTTGGTAGTTACAAAACCTCTGAAGGCAAACGTGGTTTTTATTGTGACTGTTATTTGGAGTGCAAGCTGAAGTATCTGTAGGCTTTGTAATACACAATATAAGAGGGAAGCGCCCGTTCATGTATCTGTCAGTCCATCCCACCATGTTTCTGGCAAAAAATAAAATAAAATAAAATAAAATAAAGCACATATTTCGAAATAGGTAGGTACCAAAGAACTTCTGTTTGAAAGGAAACCCTGGAAAGATCATTTAATTTTCTTCTGCTCCAAAAACTAGCTCAGGGCGCTGAAAAATATTTAAGTTACACTCGGGGAAAATCGAAATTGGAGCCTTTGTTAGGACACGGGGACAGTGTACGTACTGACGTTTGCAGTCACACGTGGTGCAACCCCGTGGCTTGTGGCAGACCGAGGGTGGCGTACTGAATGAGTGTGGAAATCAGTAAATACAAAATTATTCTTTTCTGGAGGTAAAACTCGGAAAATGTTTAAATTTTACTTTTACATGAATGGGTCAGTGTTCAAATCGCTTTGTTTGGGAAAATACGCGTACTGGGATTGGGACGGATCCTTCTAGGCAGTTATAGTAACGGTCATTATGACCCAAAGTAGCGCGTTTTCTAAAATGCAGGAAACCTGTAGGCTTATACACATACCATCATATTGTAGCACTGTTGGTAGGATTTGGGGACCACATCAGCTCCTTCCCGTTTCCTGGCACATTGCCTATTGGGCGGTGTTATGACATGATACCGAAATGAAAAGGATCATTAAGACAACCAAAGTTAACATGGCTGTCTGTATACACGCTCCGTGAATGGCACCACAAAATATTGTATGGCGGAGGTACCAGCATTCAGCACCCTGATTGAAACATTAACTCAGAATATTCAACATGTCCTTTAGGTATTAAAACCGAGGTAATAAGAAGACCGTGTTTATTATTTCTTTGTACAAAAGGTGTAAAGTTGTTTTATGAGATGTCGAATTTGTCTATCCGCGTGCTGCATATTTGAAACTGCTCGGTGGATTTTTTACGAAGTGTGCTAGTAGGGTGTCAGGTATAATTTATTGGACCAGCTTATTTTTGGCATTTACTGGCCCAACAAACCCGTAGGTCTTATTTTGTAGTGAGTTACAGTCAAATTCTATCATATTTCTGTGGGAATGTTAGCTTTAAAATATTTTACTACGGAAATAAACTGTGAGGCTCATGAATTGTAATACGGAATTTATTTCAACATGTACCCCTTAGTCTACGGTAGGGGGATGCACCGCATACTTTATTAAAGTGCAGTGAAACAATCAGTCGGGGGAAGGGGGAAGGAACTACTATGTAAGAAGTGGGTAGTAATAAATCATGATTTATTGTTCAGGAAAACACAGCCTTGTGGTAATAAAATTTATCTTAAGGATAGAGATACGTATTTACTTAAGGTTAAACGCAAGTGGGAGGTGATAGAGTGAGGAACGATAAATTAAATGGTGTGGATAATTAAACATGAATTAAATAGTGCTGGCAGGGGAAAAGGATTGTTTCTCTTCTGTAAAGCGTCCAGATCGACTCTGTGGCCCACCCAGCCTTGTGTTCAGTGGGATTTGCATGTTCTAGGATTTTCAGAGTCCGTCACACGCCGGTTCAAATCTGATTTATAGGCACAACTTCCTAGACTCTTGTCCATCTGATGGAGGCAGCTAATGGCGTGTTGCACTGTAGCTGTCTGGAATTATTAACTTCTCAGATGACTGTGCCTTATGGCTGAATATTGACTGCTGACTCTAGAATATACAATGTTTCCATCTGTGCAACTTGCGTTAAAATACGCATGGAATATCGGAACTCATAACTGATAGCATCACCAGTGAGTGTTCGATCGAGCGTGTAATCGGTTGGTGATACTGCCGATATAGCACGTGGTTGTAATCTCGCTAGAGTTCGGTTTAAAGATGTAGGTAAGCTGCCCGTTTGCACGTCATGAAGGCATATGGTGGAGTGGAGGTATGGATCCGTTCATTCTTAACTTCGGCGTTAGAATGAGGTGAATGGTTAGCCTCACTCCCTGGCCACCTTGCCCCCTGGGAAAGAGCCCGCGCTACCCTTTGAATAGAAAACTGGGTGGGCCAGAGAACCGGTCTGGATGTTTCCGAGAGAAGTCTGTAACCCCTGCCGGGAATCGAACAATTTTTCTCGGTCATCAGCTCTTAGCCTCGTCACCATACTGCCTACACTACCCCGGCTCCTATTGTTCAGGACATACTGCAGCAGACATTCATAATGTGGGAGGCATGCAAAGCGACCATTTGCGTGTCGACAGAAGAGACTGAACCAGCTGACCGTCACGTCTTATGGTGTCCTTTCGTATAACCGGTATTGAAGGTGCCCTTTGTTGCCGGAGAATAAACTATTTAAAAACTAAAATACGTAAAACAATAAGTTGGCTTGTAGTTTACGTTATTCTCTTACCGTAAGCAAAGAACACGACGTGAAAGTGTTCAAGAAGGAGTGCTGAGGTGGATACTCATATGTGGATGGGAGAGGTTTGAAGCAACAGGAGGATTGTTGAGTACATAACAGTTCTGTTCGTGTGGATACCAACGGTGTTATCCCAGTAATAGCGTAGACCATTTTTTGGCATTTTTTCTGTTCTGTTTCGGGCCGTGCATCACTTTATGTGATATACAGTATTTCTGGTGTCCCCAGTTCACCTGCGGCATCGTCACACGTGTTGTGATGGACTCAGTCCTTCCCTGTTTATTCTCAATGGCATGGTCACGTGATTTAATTAAAAGTGACACAATGTGTCTGCCTAGCGTAATCTTAATAAGTTACTCAGGATGTGAAGGCGTCGGCACACTGTACGTGTACATAGACTAACGTAAATGAAGACAAAGTTTTCATAGTACTTTGCAATTCTGAAACTTTACAGACATTTTTCACTCCTTTTCACGGCAGACTGGCCGTCATTTATCATAATATAATTTACTGCGCATAGCTTGTGACTTTACAAAGTGGATAAAGTGTGCCGCAGTGGTAGTGCCTGAAGTTATACGCAGATGAGGAGGATCCATACGACAGTGATGGTGGCCTGAAGCTGTCTCTGCAGTTTATCCAGAAAGTCTCTTCAGGCCACCATATACTAGCTAACTGCAGGAATTAGTCATAAAAAGTCGTGACGCATTGTAATAGCTCTAAAAAATGTGGTGGAATTTCTTATTTTACTTTTTACTTTTTTTTGGTAGAAGGAGGTTAAGGGGCCTCAGAAATCGTTAGATTTGCAAGAAGACGAGTCGGAAACCTCGGGGCGGGGTTAGAATGGAAGCATAGAACATAGGGGGAGTAATGGAAAGCCTGAAGTGAACCAAAAAGAATGAGAGACTAGATGGAAAGAGAAAGAAAAGGAGGCAAAAAGAGAGAAGACAGCAAGGAGGATAATGTTAGAGGGTAACAGAGGGATAAGAAGACGGAATGGTAAGAAGCTGAGAGCTTGAAAAATGAGATACAGTTAAAGAGATGTATCAAGTTACTGAAGGAATGAAGTTATGGTTTAACCGACGGTTTTTATTACAAATTACTTTCTTTTTCTTGTGTAGGAGTAAAAGGACGTTTCTTGTTTCATCTTTTTTTTTGTGCAAAACGTTATCGCGTGTTCTAAATCTGCAGCACAAAATGGCTCTGCACGAAGTAAATTTTCTTTAAACTCGTATATTTCTCCACCATTGTTTTCAGCTTTTGTTCTTCAGTCAATATACGTAAATTGGGAGAGACTGTACTTCAGACTGTTACTCTGTTTTGAAATAGATTTTCGTAAATGCATTGAATTTGCGATGCTGTTTGTAACCCTGTAAATTTCAAAATTGTGTGAATGGTGTAACAATGTATGAAGTCACGGAACTAAGTAATGGAACAGAGTCGTGCTTGAGAAGCTGATAGTTACGTATTTGGCCAAGATGTAACCCCCTCTGTAAAGAACCCGGATGTTTATTATCGTATTCGAAATACTCCGCATGAACCCTAGCCAGAGCCAGATGAATTAAATCTGGTATTAACTGCAAACCACAAACTGGATAAGAACATTCGCCTTGGAAGCAGAAACCGCTATTTGTTCTGCTCCTGTAACTGACCAAAAATGCGTACGGATGGCAAGTGGCCAAAAACAAATTCTTTATCCCAGCGCCACTCACAACACAAACAGCAGTACCTTAATCGAAAAGAAATGAATAACAAATTAAAAAGAAGCTTAAGAAATTGTCAGAGCAGATAAGGGTAATTCCGTTATCGTAATATACCAAAATGGTTAGGAAACAAAAACGAAAATTGGTTACATTTACCGTCTTTGTTAAACTAAATATATTACAAAACTTCAGACATACTAACCTACTACGAATAACGCATATACTTTATTCCTAATGTAATTCAGATTACCGAATTTAGGATTGGAATTAAACTACGTTACTACTTCAACTTTGCGATAATGATTTCAATCCCTTTATGTACAAATTTGCAGAATTCGTGTGAGTGGATTTTTAGTTCGTCATAGTTTCAAAAGAGATGGCTTTAAACTAATATTGAAAAAAGTTGCCTGAAGTTTTTAACGAGCATTTTACTGTTACTGACGTATAATTAGGTAGAGTGACGAGATTTTACAGAGGTTCGAAAGGAGGTACAGCGGGTAGGCCAATACGTGTGGTTAATATAATCACAGAAATAGGAACTGTGAGCACGCGAGTCAGGAAAACCGGTGCTGTGGCCAAGATTCGGAACACGTACTTGCCGACTTATTTTATTTCACTAAACCAAGTGAATGCACACAACATACACAATAGTATAGACTTTTATCACTGCAAGGTGTTACTGCTCAACAAGCATTGATAGTTTACAACTATAAGAACACCAAGCAGCAAAATATACTTCCCAAATTCAAGTACGATGAGTTACTGTAGACGTGCTCCATTATTATATTTTGGTATGTTCATTTCCAGCCTATTGTACAGGCCAAAAGAGAATATATTGAAGACAAGTAGCCAAAGTTTCGGAGTGACGCGCTGTTGTGCAGATTGTGAGGATATCGGTCTGAGGTGGTTTCAGTTTTGTCCAATGTGAGGCTTTAATTTCGAACCATCAGTTAATTATTTGAATTATTGTATCTTAAAAAGACAGAGCTGTCCTGTCAAGCGACGATTTGTCAATCTAGAGCAGCCTGTACAATATGCATGCTACACCCGGCTCTTCCTCGTTGATACTAACAATTTTTGCATATGTTTTTTCCACGACGTTTTACTATTGGAGCCCATAAACTCTCGAAATAGTGTGGGACACATAAGTACATTCTTCAAGTCTAGAATGTAAATTTGTCACTGTCCAGCCAGGCCGTAAGCCGCTCTGAAGTCGGCTGCATATTGCTGCACGCTTGGATACATCATATACATTTTGTTTAAGCCTGTTTTTAAGTGCGTGGTATTAATTTTGTGTTGTGTCCGTCCCACCCCCAGAGCACCTGCATCACCCACCTACAGTGTTGTAAATTGCTTACGGTAACGGTACCAGAGAGATGCAGCCTTGCTCTTCACCAGAAGGTTTCATTTATTGCCAGAGATATGTGTTTCTTAATGACTCTATTTATTTCCGTCAAAATACAGGTGTATGTGCCTCTACTTCTGATAGAAATTATTTATGCAGTCTCATATGTTTCAAACAGTGATCATTTGTTATTTTGAAGCACCCTTGACGAACGCTTCAAGCAGCTGAGTCAGTGACTGACTGTGAGCTTTGCGACCGGGCTTCGATTCACAGCAGGTGCAGGAATTTTATCTTTGTACCACGTCCTGACCGGTTCTGGAGCCAACTCAGCCCTTCAGGGTTACATTTTTCTCGGATGTGATGCCATGCAGTTCGGTAGACAGTTAGCAATGTTTTGTGGCAGCCTCTTTTACCAAAGTACACGACGTCACTTCTGAGAAGGCTAATCTAATGTTCATACTTATCGTGGTGTGAACCTCAAACCTCACAGCCCAGCCTTTAACAAACCGATAATGAGGCTCCCTTTTCCTAGACATAAAACTGACTGCTCGAATCCATATAGTGTCGAGGTTAAGCATTCTTTGTCTTGACACCCACTGAACGCCTTCACTCAGATACAGGGACAGTTTTATGTTTATCCTGTAAAAAGGTAAAAAAGGTAAAGCAGTCCCACTACAGGCCTGGACAGGCCCACAGGGTTCCAGGAGGTCGAGGCTCCCAGATTTCTAGACAATCGGCACTTGAAGGCGGTAAGGTTGTCAGCCCTACGCACCGGCCGCGTTTACCCCCCAGGAAATATTCCTGGTACTTATTTCTGTTAGAGGCTGAGTCGACCCCAGGGCCATAGTGCGACCGACAGGATTATGTCAATGAAAAAATCCACTGACACCATCGGGAATCGAACCCGCGACCTGCCGGTTTGTAGCGCAGTGCCTCAGCCAACTGCGCCACCGCGGCGCCCCATGTTTATCCTGTACTTTTGATAAATAGGACTGCATGTAGCATATGATGAATCGACAGTTTTGTCAACTGAATGCTTGCTCGATCCTAATCCTTGATGACTTGACATCAAATTTAAATACGTGGGCATACCCTTACAACAAATACATAAGTACAACTTAGCATAAATAAATATTCATGTTAATAGGAATCTGTTTGTCTAGTTACCAGTTCTTAGGGTTGATACAGTCACTTTATAATCGTAAACAATTTGCATTTGCACTGCGAATTTAGTTAAGATCTGTAGGTTATGTATGAGGTCTTGCTCTGTTCGGTCTTTGTCTGTTAATAGGTTCGTTACACCGAGATACAGGCCAGGGGTAATCTACACCATTATAAATGTAACCCTTTAGATGGACGTGAATGAGTCAACAAACCTTCGAGGGCGACGTTTATGTAATTTGTACAGCCCATTAGGATGCAGTGCCCACTGCACGGAAGACACTGTGTTCTTCCATCAGAAACACTGTCGGTGAATACCGTAGAGGGAAGCAAGTGATACTTGTTGCGAGAGGTATACAGTGTGACTAAAATGCAGTTTGTGAATATTACATCACGTGTTGCATATACATGGCAATTGGTTTTGAAGGGTTGAAGTCGGAGTGTATGCCTACCTTTTAACGTAAACATCCCTTAAGGAATTCAGTTTAAATGTGAAGTTGGTTTGTGAGTTGACAGACGAACCGAACGCAGTGCCTTTATGACATTCTTTCTTTGTGGCGTGCCTAAGAATCATAAGACATAAACACAGTTTTTGTAACGTCTAAAGGTTATGATGTGGTAACATCAGTTTGTGGCTATGTGAAGAGGCCGTTTGTTTGTAATTACACAATGCGTGTTTAGGAGCCGCGTGGTAGAGAAAACACGTTTTTGCGTAAATGAGAATTCTGACTTGTATGGGAAGTTGTTAAAACTATTCATTGCACATTTTACGTGTTCTTTGCATGGTGTGAATACAGTAATCACATGATGTGGATGTTGTGTCATCATCATTTCAGATTATCTTGTCCCTCAACTCCACATCTGTACGCTATTGTGTCAGATGTATATCATGCTATCATCAAAGTATAAACACCTTGTTTGTTTTAAAAACCGTGTTATGCTTTTGTGGCAGTAATCTGAACCTCTATAATTTAATCAGTTCAGACGTATTTTGATGACAGTTGGCGCTGTTGATCTCCATCTTCAGAGGCGAACCTGAAGATGGAGACAGCATGTTCTTCCGAAACATTGCTATTCACCGACAAGACTGTACGACCTCACAACTCAGCTGTCCACACCCTAAATACACTCCACATGAAAACCCGAGATCTAGGCATATACTAAAATTTGTTGGGAGCAGTTAATTTTTATTAACGTTCGTCAAATGTAACCCATACGCCACGTGTAACTTATTATTTCTGTCAAGTATGGTGTGTTTTAGGAACGTCAGCACGTCTTTACGTACCATGAAAGAATTTAAATGTAGTATATTGTAATATAAATACACATCCTCTGTCTTTAGTGTAGGTATTGTGAAATGCATGCAAAATTCTGTGTGCTTATTGTGTGTGTGTGTGTGTGTGTGTGTGTGTGTGTGTGTGTGTGTGTCTGTTGGGGGGGATGCGGGAGCGGGCCCGCAGGCTGGAAAATATGTATACGTACGTCTACGTTTGTTAAGAGTGGAGAGCTTTAGAGTGCAGAATTACGCTTTTGTTCACTGGCTTTATTATGCGCTTAGAACGAAAAACACGTCAGCCCTTATTCACGACAGTTATGCAACATGATTTATGAACTCGCGAGTTCAAAACAATCCTAAATCCTCTCATAACCTACTGTGTTGTTCACTTGTCTGCAGGTTTAATCTTCAGCACCGACATCATTAGGTAGGAAATGTCATGTGACTTCCAGCGTGGCACTCTTACAATTTATTTATTTATTTATTTATTTATTTATTTATGTGTTTGTGGTTTATTTAAGTACGCCGTCAGGTGCATACGAGCTACAGCGTCGACAGTAAAGTGCCCAACGAACAGTGAACTGGAAAGTAAGGTAAGGTACCGATCGTGGCTTAATTTGAGGAATCGCTGTCTTGAGGGCGGCCTGGAGGGACCAAGAAAGTGCACCTGAGATGTCATTCAGGATAGCCAGGGTGCAATCAGGGATTCGAACAGGAGAACTTACGAATGCAAGGTGGAAGCGTTATCATTTGCACCAACCTCGCTTGCTGAAATTGACAGTAATGACAGTGCAGTACGGTTAGGTTGAAAGAAATGCACAGCACTTCGGAAGCTGTGTGTCTGCTTTTACTCATGTGTTCATGAATTCGTGAAGTATCTTCATGATCCTAATTAGTTTAAAATTACACGTTTTATGAATATATATTGTCTACCTTAAGGGCTATTTAAATTTCAGTGGATAATTTGACAGTTTCTATACGCAGCTATCCTTTCCACAGATAATCCTTCTAGTGATCCCGTCTCATACATTGTAGCCCCTGACAGATACTATTAAATCATAGTTTCACTGAATACACGCGTCTTGAACTTAATAAATGCACGAAAAGCAGCGTCACAGAATAATCGTTGGTGCTGTACGGAGCTAAAGTTTCACTAAAACGTCCGACGCACCGAAGCAGAGGTACTTCTCGACAGCATGCGTCGGTGCGAACAAAGTGAATTACGAACTGCGAAGGAATTACTAGAAGTGCTTTAAGTCGTCGGGAGTTCCCGTGGTGCTACAAAGTGGGAGGAGGATATCGCAGGTCTTTGAGTTTGTTCGGGCCCCCAAAATAACCATTTGTGCCCCCTGTTAGAATGTATTAATTTCCTGCTGTTATGTTTTAGTTTCGTAAAGTGCTAGTCCATATAGTCGAGCTTGGATCACTTGTGGTTTGTGTGGACTGATGGATTGCCGTCAGCGCCTTGCCATTGTCTTGCCAAAGTCTCGGGAAGTTACCGTGGCCCACGAACCTGAAGTGTCGCCTGACAGCAGACCTAAGAAGTACATGACAGGCTTTTATAAAGAAATTAAAGGGGCACAGAAGTAATTTATTCTTAGATTATTTAACAACCACGTTTCATCTGTAGTGGTTTGTAGCTTGTAAAAATAGACGGTGACTGTGAATGATGTAGAAGGATTCTGAAGGCTGTGGTCGTAGCCTGCTTCTGTTAGCACTGTTCTGTTGTTCTGCCAGGACGAGTGAGAAACGCAAGGAAAATTCGGAGCTGTGATCACTGGTAATCGTGCCATGGTTCAAACAGTGTACTTTGCAGGTAAGAGTGTAGAATTGCATCATTCGTCTTTGAGACTGAGTTCGGAATTGCAGCGAACATTTCTCAGAAGTAAGCGTTGAGTTCTTATGCTGATGTATGTTTGTACGTGCAGATAGACGATTTGCGTCATAAATTGTAATGAGAGTTGGCGAGGCTGAGTGTTTTCCTACGTCATCATTCCCCCTGAACTGCGATACAAAACAATGAAAGTCATGATATTTTGTAATCCGGGATTGCCAAGACTTACGCACGCAGCTTACAATACCCGGAGTTTGCTCGTGTCTGGAACGTTACAGGTGTTCAAACCACCAATAAAAGTCTTATTCTATAAAATTCCCACCTCTTTGGGATACCAATTGAACTGAAATGTGCGTTACGCCAGTAGGTATATACGGCCATTTGGAATCGCGAGGTTGGAAGAAAGCGCGAGCACTGCTGCTGGCACATTGTGCAGGATTACGCATTTAGCTCGAAATAATCTCAGAAAAATGTCAAAGGCATTTCTTTCACAAAATTTAAAACAACGTAATGGTCGCAGGAAATTATATGTAATTTCCCAGCTTAATTGCAGTAAGTAATGAGATGTTGGACCCTGGTATGTCGAGCGTTTATTGTGTGCATCTTATCGTTACTGACTCACTGTCGGTGTGACTGAACACTCCATGCTCCTTTGCTGTTTGTAATGTTTTGCGTCCTTTTTCTTATGATATAGACGTCTTCAAAATAGGCCTGTTCTGGTGTGAATTGAGAAATGTGCGGGGAAAAAAAAATGGAATAAATGGTGGAAAAGTGAGATGAAATGGCATGTTTTGTATTAATACCTAAAATTTAAATAAGTACACACATATGTCATTGGATTACTACACGAAGCAAAAGGCTGTAAAAGGTATGTTTTAAATGGGTCTGGTCGCTCTTGTGTGAAATATAAAAGGCGGGACGATTACGAAGCTGACCCTCCCTGCGTGCAAGTTGGCTTTCCAACTCACCAGGCATCAGCATTTTTACTTTAAAAAAGTGCACAAGAATACGATGTGAACGTCAGCACTTAATTTCGTAATTTCGTTACTTGTAAACTGAAACACCGACGGTGGTCGTCATGATTCCGGAAAGTTCAGTAAGAAATGTCACCTTGAAATTCTGTCTGGTTTTCAGATCTGGTAGAAGGCCAGCTTAAAGGAACCTCTGTCATTGTGCTAAGTCCACGAGAGTGCTTGTAATTCACGACGTAAAGGAATTGCTTGCTTTTCTGTAACACTAAGCTTGATTACACTGGTTGTGAAATAACGACATTAGAACTTTACCAAGCAGGTGTTGTCTCTATTCTGGATTTAGGCCGCGACACCGGCCATTCTGTTTGAGTCTTTTCGGCGTTCTCTTCAGTCCGTCCAAGCTGATGCCGAAATATTGCGTCAGACTATGGCGCGACCGTTTCCTTCCACGTCCTTTCCAATTTATCATTCAGTAATAATAAAACGTTGTCTGACGTTGAGGTTTGCTAATAAATATTCTGTATGCATTTCTAAATTCTTCCGTGCATGTGAAGCGTTCTTCCAATTTACGTGGCTTGAGTTAGTCGCACTAATAATTAATTGCATTGTGAAAATTAGGAAGCTGCGCGTTAAGTAATATTTTCCAGTCCTTAATTTTTCTTAGATTCACGCGTCCTTCTAAGGACTCTCTATTATGTTATTATGTCATTATTTCACCTTCATGGACGAAGTTTCACACCCATGTATAAAAACAGATTTTAGGCAGAATATGGGAATATATATACATATATGTATCTATATATAAATACGTATATATATATATATAAAAGGCTAAGTAGTGTAGGTAGACGTAGCTAGTATAGGTAGTGTGAAGTATGCGGTGTTGATAATGGAAACTGTGACCATTGCTTGCGGTTTGCAGGGCTTCAGAAAAAAGAAGTGGCAAATGCACGCTTAGAGTGGCATTATAACGATGTATTTCATTTAAGATTCATGCCTGTCCGATGGCTTGACGTATGCAACATGTGAGTCAAGCGACCACGAGCAACAGGGTTGGACGGTATCAGTGGGCTGAACAGCGCGTTCAGATTGCCGATACTTCGTGGCTTTCACATTATGCCGTTAACTGTTTTTTGAACGCTGTAGACCTTAAGCAGGCGTTAAGACGTAGTATATGTACTGTAGTGCATTTCTGTTACTTTATGCAGTAAACGTATGTGTTTCGGTTTGTACGCAGCAGTATGAACCTGTGTACAGATTTATTTAGGACCTGGATAAACGTGAGCATTGAAAGAACTGGAGTGAATGAAACCTAACAATGGCGTTATTCGTATTCTGTAGATACAAACCCTTCAAAGGAGGCAGCATATGTGGGCTGACGTAGAATGAGATTTGTAAGGATATCAGCCGGATGGGACCACACACACACACACACACACACACACACACACACACACACACACAC
>BLKM01004568.1:0-18418 GCA_013340265.1 Coptotermes formosanus
CGGTTATAAAAACCAATCTCTTAATGTTTTATAAGGCAAAAGTTGCTCTTTGTTCTGAGATCCGTACAAAACACATAAACGCAATGTGGGCACCACGTAGAATTTTTTAATGTTAAACCTGGTGGTACGTAAAGTTACCGCTAGGCTTTGAAAGGTTACCGCAATTTAAGTAAAATTAAACAAATGAAAAACTCTAGTAAGACACTTGGCAGAATAAACCTACCGATAACAGACTAGACGTACATTTTATCGGCAGGCAAACAGATGCTCCGTTCAATAGCGTTTCATTTTAGTTTGCCTTCACTTTCTCCTCAAACGCACACTAAGCATTTACCACACTAAACAAGCCCCATTCAATGAGTACAAACACATCCTCTGAGAATAAATATTGTTGCTGTTTTATGTACAGGCAGAGGTAGGAAATGGTTGAATACGCAACAAGCAGTCAAGCGTGCAAGCCACGCCGTTGTTACTGAAATCTAGTTGTACTATCGTACGTAACTGAAAATTCATTCAATTTCCACAAAACATAACCACAAAGGGACAGACAATGCTCCGACTAGACTAATTACGTACATAATGACGTCACGCTCTATGTAAGGGCCGTGTTGTGATGCGAAAACAAACCTAACGCACCTGCTCGAGGCAGATCCAGTACAATCGATATAGACGCCGCTTCATTATTGCGTGAGAGAAAAAACTGAAATTTAGACGCGCTTATTGCTACGTTTAACTCGATAAAATGGAACCCTACACTTTCGATCAGATGCTTCAAAGTACTTGAGAATGAAAACTGTGCCGCCCCCCCCCCCCCCATCAAGAGGTCGAATTTCTGGAACAGTTCTACGTCCTAATACGAATGCTTAATTAGTGATATGCACACCACGGCACATCTGAGTGGCTAATTACGGTAAATAACTTGCTACAAACCGATCCCAGTGGCTGCGCGGTGTAAGGCGTACGTCTGCGGCCGAGCGCCTGCTGGGATCGTGGGTTCGAATCCCACCGGGGGCATGGATCTTTTTTCTCTTGTACAGTGTTTGTGTTGTCAGGTAGAGGTCTCTGCGACAGGCCGATCCCTCGTCCAGAGGAGTCCTACCGACTGTGGTGTGTGTCTGAGTGCGATCAAGTGAAACATAAAAAAAACCTCGACACCTGCTGTGAGTAGGTAAAAGAGGAAAGGACTGCGAACGAACGAACGAACGAACGAACGAACGAACGAACGAACGAACGAACGAACTTGGCACATCTATGGCAAGGAACGTGGAAAACTTGTGTGCACAAAATCTGCAAGTTCTGCGATGTTCGCTGCTACCTGCTGTCAATTACTATCTTGAGACGACTGAAACACAGTTCGCTTGTTTACACCGCAGCCTATTAATATGAGCATCGCTTTACAGTATTATAATTGTTATTAGTGTAAAGTTTTTCTGTGATTTCTAAGCCCTTGTTGTTTCTTTACTTTGTTAGTTTGTTGTTTTGTTTGCCAACTACGTTGGCTTTGTAATTGGCCATTCGGCTGCTAACAGTCGTCACCTGAATAAATAAAGAATGAATATAAATAATAGTAATAATAATAAAAATAATTATTATTATTGTTATCCGAATTTCTCACTTCTCAGCTTTAGCTGGGAAATATTCACCTATCCTGGGATGTATCATCAACAGGATTAGGCTGGGTGGTCTTACGTGTAATTTAGGAAATTCCTTACAATTGAACATATGCCAAGAATTACCACTTTTTGCATTTGTATATATGTGTTTGGGTGCAGGTTAAGTCTCTTTACGCTTTGTGACAATAACTTTGGAATTATTCCCGTAGCTGAAATTGCTATCGGGACCACTTGTACTGCGTCCTGCTTCCACATATCACGTATTTCGTGCACCAGTTCTTGGTATTTCTTTTGTTTTTCGGCTATTGTTTTGGCGAGATTTGTGTATTTGGAATAGCTGTGTCTATTAGAAAGGTATTTTTTGTTTTCTTGTTCGTGAGAGTTATGCCAGGTCGGTTGGAAGGTATTATTATTATTATTATTATTATTATTATTATTATTATTATTATGCCATCTACTCGTACTCCAAGAGCTATCCTTTTCTGAGGTTTTCGTATCTAAGAGGGGAAATCATAATTTCTCCATGCCTTCTGCATATCCTCCCCATCTAGTCCATTTAAGTGAATTTTATCAGATCGTCTGTGAGAATTCATCCACAACGTATGTTGACGGCCTTTCAACGTTTCGGCGTGCACTGCAGTTGCATCTTCAAGGTGAGAACGAGGCGGAAAGGGACAGCTGATAGGTTTATACATCCTGCGATGTGGTCAAGTGCGGGATATGTGGAATGTGATGCCAAGGGAGGCTCAATACGCCTGTTACAAAAAAAAATCTAAAATCTAGGACGGATGGAAGAAAGGCGGTGAATTGGAATTTTTTACAGTTGCGGACTGAAGGAGTGACTTACGAAAGCTCGCAATTCGTAAGAAAGGAACTAAAATGGTGAAAGTGATTTTCTTTCTACCATAGCGCAACTTAGGCCACTTGCAACATATTGAGAACAGGGACAAGTGAAACTGCAACTCAGAGGTTACCGCTGATATACCCTCGTGAGTGCGAGGAGGTTGGCCGAACCATCGAGCAGGTCTACAGCTCGTCTTGAATTTCTGGAGAAATTTCTGTCCATAGCTTTTTGTACCCCGTTTCCTGCCCCTTGTGCCCTCTGTATCTACGTTATTCTATAGCCTTCCATCTTGCAAGTAGCTTCTCTGTGGGGGGGAATTGCCTCAAGGGGCTTGGCAGGTTGCCTAATATTCTTTCCGGTCAGCTACTGTCTTCTAAATCCTTAAAGAGACAAAGACGAGAGCAGAAATACATTCCAATCCCGATTTTTTGTTCAGATTTCACAACTGTTGGTTTCGAGTTCGCAGTGGTGTGAGACGTGGGAAGTTCAACCGCTGATAAGAACACGTCGATTTCGCAGACTGCACGAAATCTCTGTTAGGGACTGTATCGCCTGGTGGCAATACTCTGATATCAATATACGTTTCTCTCAACCCTGTCCAAAAGTGTGTCGGTCGTAATGCAGATTTGAAGTTTTCACTGTTGTGAGAACGGCTGTTGCAGGGACGTAACGCCGTACTGTCTTATAGAAATACAACGACTTTTCGGAGGACTCTGCTTCTGTCATTACCAGCGTCTACAGCCTAAACGATGTCGATCTATTAGACATCGCGTCTGTTTTCCCATGGCGCTACAGCCCCCAGTGGGCCAGGGCCTCCTCATTATCGAAGCTTCAAGATCCTACTCAGACACACCACACTCGGTAGAACTCCCCTGGACGAGTGATCGGCCCCATGCAGAGACCTCTACCTGACAAGACACAACACTAACAAGGACAGACATCCATGACTTCAGCGGGATTTAACCTTTTAGAGCCTAGCGGGTACTTTACGTAGCACCTGGTTTACAAGTTGAAAAATTCGACGTTGCGCTGATAGTGCCTTTATGTGTTTTGTATGGACCTCACATCGAAGAGCAACGTTTACCTTATACACGATTAATTGATTCGTTTTTATAACCGAAGTGGAGAGTGTTTACAGCGCGGTACGAGCTGAGTCCTTATATAAAACAGATTACCTTTCGTCTTCTAAAGGTTAAAGCCGCAATTCCAGCGACGAATAGAGACCGCAGACCCGCGCGGCCACTGGAATCGGCTGACACTGCGTTAAAATGAGTAAATAAGCTCTGGACAAGCGACCTTGCATTGGAGTCTAACGGGTAGTGCAGATGAAACAGTTTTAACTTTAGAATTCGCATACGATTGAGCAAGTTGTGCTGAGGGGGGTTAGAGGTTACGGTTGCTTCTGAAAGAGTTAGAACGACAGAAACGACAAAGAGGGTTGTGAGCTGGTGGTGGGGGTGGGTGGTGGATGAACGCGGAGTACAGGCAAGAATATTAATCACTGTCGTCACTGACAAATTTCGTGCCAAAACAGGCAGACGTCTACAACGGAGGGACAGAAAGCGAAAGCTACAAGAGTTACACTGATGGGGGAGAGATGGAAGGCTTAAAGAAGAATACGTCACATTTATAATGTATGTAGAGCAGAGAAAAAACGGGTAACCGCATATTTAGGTGTAGATGTCACGATAATTGTCATGAGAAAAGTGTCAGGGTGTGGTGGGAACGGGACTAAAAAAAGGGTCAGAGTTAAGTTTTTGACGGATGGTCACAAAGTGGGACTTGCCGACTGCCGCGGCACAGGTAGTTGTGCTGGAAGCGTGGCAACCAGGAGCAGCGACGAAACCTAACAGCATCTGTGGACCGACGCCCCTCGGTAAGACACAGGAAAATGGGTAAGTACATACACAAAAGAATGAGTGAGAAAAGTGGAATGAATAGAGAAATAAAGCAAGAAATTAGGAACTAAAGAAGAAAAGAAAAGAAAGGACGTGACAAAAGACAGAGAGATAGCAACAAAAAAGCAAAGAATAAAAACAAAGGAATGAAGACACAATAAGCAAACAAAGAAAGTATGAAATGAGATAGGAGAGTGTATAAATAAATAAACAGATAAATAAATAAATAAATAAATAAATAAATGAACAAAGTAGAAAGAAAGGCAGAAGGAATAGAGTGGATACAGACGAAGAAAGACAGTTGAAATAAATGAGAATTAAAGTGGGTTAAAATAAGTTCCCTTAAACGTCGTGTTAGCTTGTGGCATACAGTTGCTCACGTCGCTTAACTATGTTCAGGACTTAAAGAATTCTTAAGGCGAGATAAGGAATTGTGTTCAGAATATTCACAGACTCGACCCTGACGGTTGCTGTTGAGGTTACGTGCTGTGCTTCTACCCGGCATATGCCTGTTTCGTCTATCGGCCGTGTAATCGTCTTTACGTGGGTTTCCTCAGTCAATCAAGACAAACAATGGTATGGTAACTTGTTTAGGCCACAACCGCATTTCTCCAAATCTCTGACAAGTTCATCCTACAGAAATCATCCTAACATGCAAAGCTATGCAGTTTTGTGTTACATACAACGCCTTTATTCTGCCTTTAATGTGACAGACCAAGTTTTACACCCTCACAGAACAGATAAAATTACAGTTCATACGCACGTAGCACTATTAGTCATAATAAATAAGCCAGTAAATTATTTTAGCAGTATTTATTTTAAAAAAGTGTGGGTTAAGAAATGGTCCCGTCTTTCTTTCTTGTTTGTTTGTTTGTTTGTTTGTTTCTTAGTATCAACTCTTCCACCTACTCACGGTACGCGCAGAGGGTTATTGTTGCAGTTGATCACACTCAATGACGCACGCGCACAATGCAGGTCTCCTCTGGATGAGGGATCGGCCCGTCGCAGAGACTTAAACAACACACAACACTAACAAAAGACAGGCATCCATGACCCCCCCCCCCGCCGGGATTCGAACCCACAATACGAGGGGCCGCAGACCGACGCCTTAGACCGCGCGGCCACCTGGATCGGCGACCTTTTTACTAATTGAATATAAATAAACTTTCAGAAACATCTAACAACAAATCGAGTTTGTAATTTAATTAAAGCCAAAAAGCAGGCATTTCTAACCACAATGGAAGTTTAACGTACATTAGTTACATCAATTATCGGAGGTAATGTCAACTTCCAACGTTTTTCGCATTATGCACAAAGAGCAGTACTAATTTAACCACAACTAGGTGATGAGAAATTTAATTTCTGTCCGCACTGTTTACAAACTGTATTCTGATTACGGATAATTATAGCCGAATAAGAAAAAAATGTGGTTTAAACATTATATTTCAATTTATACAGCATGTTTCGGCATGTAATGTAAATTAATCTAAACGCATATAGTCGTTAATTGTGAATAAAAGTTTTCAGTTTCAAGTCAAACTGTAATTAAAATTCAGTGGTCAAATTAAATTAAAAAACATGTCTATATAATTAGTTTTGTAATAATTTACTAGCAGTGACATCTGCTGATACATGTTTCACAGGAACAACTGAAAAACACTACAGCAGTGTAGTACGGACGTCACTATTGCTAGTAACTTATTCATTGTTCGGTAATGGATGGGTCTGTTCTGAACCCGTACAACGTTCCGAGCACGCTGTTGTTCGAACACACGAAACGGCGGAATATCGGATTACACAAGCCCCTCTGAACTTCTGCTTTGTGTAACCTTTTAAAGCCTAGCGGTAACTTCACGTAACGCCAGGTTTAACATTAAAAAATTCTACGTGGTGCCCACATTGCGTTCATGTGTTTTGTACAGATCTCAGAACAAACAGCAACTTTTGCCTTATAAAACATTAAGAGACTGGTTTTTATAACCGAAGTTGAGAGTGTTTACAGCGCGGTACGCACTGAGTCCTTAAATAAAACAGATACGCTTCGTCTATAAAGGGTTAATGTTCGGACTCACCTACGAATTAGCTAAATTCAAGTTAATGCGTGTTGCTTTGCGTAACAACATAAAAATCCAACTTTGCCTTACTTAGCGATGGTAACAGAGCAGGGCCACACAATATTGACTTTGGCACTAGACGGAGGTGGTCAGCTTCGTAGCCCGGCAGCCTTACCCCCAGGGAAATAAGCACAGAGGCAGCTGGTCCTGCCCTAGAGTCAGCCTGGAAGCTTAAATAAGAGAAAGATCCCTTGACCGTGCCGGGATTCAAACCCAACATCGCGGATTCTCCAACCTAGTAACTGTACTGACCGATTAGTAGTACAGTAGTGAGACACGAAGTATCGGCTGCAATACGAAGCAAATTTATCTATTTATTTTCCACTTCGAGCTTAAAATCCATTAGGCCCCAGCTAATGTATAAGGAAGGCGAGAGACTTGAGGAAGCAGGAACAGCGGGTAGCTAGTTTATTTAGCCAAAGTACCGGTAATTCTACTGTTAGACAAGTTGGTGTTCCTTTGTATAGCTGGGCACATGCCTTGCGTCTTACGACCCCAGTTCGATCCGTCCGGTCGGGCCTCAAGAGATGTTAGGGTCAGCAGTTGTTTGCTGGACACGTAACTGTTATTTACAGCACTGGGTGTGATCCCAGCTTAGGTCGACCTGGGGCAGTCGTTTTCTTACTTTCTGTATTGTAACTCTGGCTGGCATACGGATTTAGAAAACAATATCCTTACTTGTCCTGTATAAAATATGTAGTAACTGGGAAAACGAGCTCAGCGGTACATCGTCTGATGCTGTGGAGAGTGTTGCGAATGTCTGCAACCAAAGTACATCAGAGTCAGAACTTAGGCCTTTACGTATGCTAATGGACGGACAATATTTATTATGCTGCGCACCACGACTGTTACTAGGTTACTGCTGCCACTACTACTACTATAATTATAATAATATTTATTACTGTTATTCGTCATTTATTTTTTGGACTTTGGCAACGAAAAATTTTTATTATGCGCTTATTACTTTCGCCATGTCTGTGTGTCTGTAACAACCGGAGAACCACTGAACGAGTTTTAAGAGTTTAAACTTTATATTGGCACTCTTCACAAAGTGTGTTGACAATTTTGTCTTAAATTTGAGAAATATAACAGACACTTTTCCATGAAGACCTGCACGCGGTTCTGTGAGCATTTCCAGTGTACCGGGTGTGTATCGCGATACTGGGTGACGGGATAACGTCAGCGTAAAAGTGGGCATGGCATGTGTCAAGTATTATCCCAGAATACGGCTGGTGGTACTAAGGAAAACCATAGAACTTCATTCAGAGGAGCCGCACTGTTGCTCTAGATTTGAGCCTGGGACCTTCTGAAAAAGAAGAAAAGGTGGTAACTAGTATACTGAGATGTCTGGTCAATCTGAGCTCCTGGCAGCGTCGTAAAGTGCATCACTGATCTATGAATGAGTATGATTCGCGTAGGTTGTTAACCTTTTAAAGCCTAGCGGTAACTTTACATACGGCCAGGTTTAACATTAAAAAATTCTACGTGGTGCCCACATTGCGTTTATGTGTTTTGTACGGATCTCAGAACAAACAGCAACTTTTGCCTTATAAAACACTAAGAGATTGGTTTTTATAACCGAAGTGGAGAGTGTTTACAGCGCGGTACGCACTGAGTCCTTATATAAAACAGATTACGTTCCGCCTTTAAAGGCTTAACCAGCACGTACACAATTCCTAAAAAAAATACAGGATTCTGTATACGGAAACACGGATACAAGTAAGTTTAAAATGCGTATAAATATTGTTTTAAAATACCAATATAACCATGAGTCATGTGACTATAAAGTGTTTCAGGTCGCTCATCTGTCATCCATTTACATCCCCCGCCTCGGCAGCTGACACCTCGCATATATTTCCAGCGGTTTTACCAGACCTGACTGTTTGGCATGTCAGTTACTGCAAACACCCCCGGGGAAAGCAGTTGACTAGCAGAGATCATAAAAAACGTGCACTAATATTTTAAAACGTAACAGAAAAAGATCACTCTTGTTGCAAATTCAATACTTTACTGGACTCGTATTTGGAGCTCACAGGTGGCAAGTGCCCCCCCCCCCCCCCCCCACCGGTTTCCTGTGCAATTTTCACAGTGGCCTGGACTGAGTTTTTGTTTTGACCTTGCGTGAATCCTCCTGGTAGTATATCTGTAGTCCTTCAGCCCAAACATTTGTACCCAACTTACTTCGACCCTGAAGATGGAAGAAACACGTTTCGCTCAGTGCCGTCGATAAGGGGCGGGGAGAGCCGGTACAAATTCCCAGGGACCGGCGGTCCGGGAAGGGGGGACTTCGGACTCGACTCTGCTACATATATTTTTGTCTTTCTCGGTAGTATCATTATTTGCCGATTGTACAAAGTAACCCCTTCAAACCAAGTCCAAATCACTGTGCAAATGACAGTCCGCCGTTCCGATGTTGTGTAGATTTTTAGCCGGTCCGCCCTTGAGGGGGGAAACGGACTCAAAGTTTTTTTTTCCGCCAGGGACCTAACCCTCTCTCGGCGACACTGATTTCTCCGAAACGTCGGTGGCTGTCATCATAAATATATGGCCTCACAGTCCATAAAACCACAAACTTAATAACTTGAACTGTGACTGGCAATGTATGACATTCTATCCGCAGGAAGATATGAATGTCAGAAAAAAAAAACAGATGTCGCAGAATATCCTGTGTCAAAAGTACAGAACGTGGCTGGATTGTCAGTGTTTTGCAGCGCTGCTTGTAGCTGCCGTGTTAAAGCTCTGCTGCTTACTCAATGTGACAAGAGAATTCCTACAGCGATGTTTGAAGCGAACGGTGCGACACACTGACTAAACTGAACTGAACAAGTAAAGAAAAATGGTTATTATACCCAGCGCATCTTGTAAACGAAGTTGGTAAGGAAAATGCAAAATTTTCGGTGTGCTTAATTAACCCTTTAAAGACGAAGCGTATCTGTTTTATATAAGGACTCAGTGCGTACCGCGCTGTAAACACTCTCCACTTCGGTTATAAAAACCAGTCTCTTAATGTTTTATAAGGCAAAAGTTGCTGTTTGTTCTGAGATCCGTACAAAACACATAAACGCAATGTGGGCACCACGTAGAATTTTTTAATGTTAAACCTGGTGGTACGTAAAGTTACCGCTAGGCTTTAAAAGGTTAAGCAGAAAACAATGAAGGCGCAGGGGAAAGGCGGAGGTACGGCTTCACGTATTCTTAACCTTGGAATTAAACAGGACACAAGCGAAAAAATTTTACAACCCTGCCCTTACCTCCAGGGAAATACACCCCTGTGGGCAGAGTCCATCTGCCCCAGCCGACAGTTGAAGCCACTCTGACCGGTCGTTAAGCTCGTAGCCTAGTCACTATACTAGCTGAGCTACACCGACTCCAAAAGAATTTTACCGAAACGGAAGTAAATGGATTTGTAATCACTCTGAAGCTTCGCCTTTTGTTTCTAACTGCTCTATAGGAGTGGAAAGAACAGAAAGAACAGAGTAAAGTGGAAACTGCGAGATGCTCAGTGACCCGCCTAAGCCTCTGTCGTCATGGAAACACTTTTATTGACACTAATGGCTGACTTCTTATACTTTCAGGGGTGCTTAAATTAACTGCCTGTGCTGAATCTGACACAGGATCAGTAGCTGATGTTGGGAAAGCATGCTTTCCTTTGGTCACTCTATAAAGTTCTCTCTTTTTATCACAGTTTATTTCCTACCTATTCTTCCGTTTGTTTCTTTGTCATTTCTTGTTTTGTTTCCTCCTCTTTCCACTGTCATTTTACTTCCTGTTTCAGTTTCCTTTTCCATTTCCTTTCCTTTCGTTCCCTCCTTTCGTCCCCCTCCTTCCTTTCATTCTTTTAATTCTTCTCTCGCCTCATATTCTTTTTTCTACTTCATTTATTTACTTCCAGACATTTTCTTCATCATTATATTAACCCTTTAAAGACGAAGCATATCTGTTTTATATAAGGACTCAGTGCGTACCGCGCTGTAAACACTCTCCACTTCGGTTAAAAAAACTAGTCTCTTAATGTTTTATAAGGCAAAAGTTGCTGTTTGTTCTGAGATCCGTACAAAACACATAAACGCAATGTAGGCACCACGTAGAATTTTTTAATGTTAAACCTGGTGGTATGTAAAGTTACCGCTAGACTTTAAAATGTTAAAAATTGTTACTCTTTGGACACTGGTGTTCTGTGATATGAAACAGTGCCCTACAGTGTCCAGCCTTGGGGATGAACGTCCAATAAATCGCCGTATGATTCTCGACAAAGACAAGAGTTTTTTTATCTTCTCCAAAGCGCCTAGAGCGGTTCTGACGTCCATCAATTCTCTTATACAGTAGTGTGCGGGGCTCTAGCGTCGAGGTTAAGACTGAGTGGAGCTGTACCACCACTCCCCTATATGCCTCCGTAATTTGCACACGGACTTTATCTTTATGTCTGGATTTAATTCTTTGGCTGTTCACAGTAGAGAAGTGAATGGCGTCACTTTAACGGGCTGAACGTCCCGCAGAATTAAAAAAAATGCCGACGGGTTAATGGACTCAGCAACAGATGCGTTAAAAGGGATTAACGTTCATCAAAGAGACATAAAGTATGTCTTTTAAGCAGAAATAATATTTTAAGAACTGCTTTCTGCATTACGAAAAACATAATGTGTCTCAATTACAAAGACCAGCAGCTTAATTCTATTTAGAGCGATCACTGCTGACTCTCAGAGTCATATTGTTTGTTTGTTTGTTTGTTTGTTTGCTTGTTTGTCTGTCTGTCTGTCTGTGGCTCAACAGCCCCACTGTGGGCTTAGGTCTCCGCATTTTTGAGGTTCCATGATCACACTAATTTAGACACACCACACTCGGTAGGACTACTCTGGACGAGTGATCAGTCCGTTGCAGATCTCAGAGTCATATGAAATTCGTAAACACATTATATGTACAAAATATACGATTTTTTAAACGCTAGAGCCGATGGTAAATAACCTTACCACTTTTCCTTACAGAATTACACCGAACTCCTGTAATGGGGGTAGCGGGGTAAAGTATCCTGGAAACGAGAGGACAGGAAGAGAACAAAGCAAAAAGGTTGGGAAGACAATATGAGTCAGTGGATGGGACTCCACGCGCAGCTTGTGTAGCGTTAATTTAGACCGGGAGGAAAACTCGGAAATGGAAAATTTATAGTTTCGTACGTATTATTATAATAAAACTTAAAATTCCGTCCACGGCCGTTAATTTCCACTAGCTTATAGTTTATAATACACGGAGAAAAATAATGTCATTGTAGTAGGAACACAGCCCGCAACGTATAAGGATATTTGCATCGTAGACTGTTTCCACAAAGAGAGAATTTATTTTATAACAGGGTTTATTACGGATTTCAGCATTCACGCTGCTTTATACAGAGCTGTAATTATTTAAGTCTCAGCCATGTTTAATCCTGAAAGTGTTATTTATGAACATACACGCACGTTATAAACCACCATTTTTATACAGGGTGTATCGAAAGGAATCTGCCATGCTTCGGCAGAACATTCTTTTGGTTACATAACATTAATTTACATTAACCAATCATACCTATATGCGAAATTGAATGGCTGCGGACATAATGATAAATTTTAAAGAATGGCAAATGCTATACATTGATTTAAAAATAGTACTAAAGCGAGAAGCAAATTGTAGATTCTGTGATTTCAAACCCTCTACTTAGCATCTAATTAACAACTGAGTGACACAAAGGCATTCATTAAGCTAGAAGATCTCGTAATATTTTTACAAAATTCGTACTTGGGGTTCCGTGAACTTTAGAGTGCCTGCATATGACTAGGCTTGGCTTTGATAGTGGCTCAAGGACGGACCTGCGCGGTGTACTGATTACAAAGCATGTTAAGCAGAACTGGTACGTGGAACTGCAAAAGGAAAACATTTTTCTCGCGCCGTTATCTCCGTAACTGTTCAACTTCGGACATAGGTGTGTGCGGTTACATCAATGTAAATTAACCCTTTAAAGACGAAGCGTATCTGTTTTATATAACGACTCAGTGCGTACCGCGCTGTAAACACTCTCCACTTCGGTTATAAAAACCAATCTCTTAATGTGTTATAAGGCAAAAGTTGCTGTTTGTTCTGAGATCCGTACAAAACACATAAACGCAATGTGGGCACCACGTAGAATTTTTTAATGTTAAACCTGGTGGTATGTAAAGTTACCGCTAGCCTTTAAAAGGTTAACGTAAAAAAAAAAGTTCTCTCGAAGTACGGTAAATACCTCCTGGAACACTCTGTATATATCCGCATGGTACTACAATTTCGTTCGTCTGTAAGAAGGCACAATTGTTTTAACCTTCTTGCTGTTACGCTCTACAGTTACCCAGTGAGTGGTGAACAGTCACTGTTACGTGCGCCACTCTTCCACCAAGCACACAGTACTGTGACACCGATTCCTTTTCGACACTTTCCGCAATAACACAAAATATTCCGCGAAGAATTCGCGACATTTTCTTTCCTTGTATATGCCAGAAACAAGAATCAGCCAGCTTTCCCCGTAAATTAACTGCTACAAAACCCTGGCAATCCTTTCCCGCACTGCGTCCACTACTATTGATTTTCTGTATATGAAAGATGCCAGAAATTCGTTACGGCCCCATATAAAATGTGACTCTGTTCCGGGTTTCTATTTCTTCTCTCCTGCTGTGGAACAAACTAACATTAGGACATTTAATATGGTGGGAAAAGCTGAAGGTAGCAGCCCGCTTGGAAGACAAAGAAACAGACGGGAGGATAATATTAAAACGGATATTAGAAAAATAGGATGGAACAATGAACTCAACTGGCTCAGGATAGGAAAAATGTCAGACTGTTTTGAGAACAACAATAAAATTTTGGGTTCCACAAAATGCGGGGAATTTCTTGACTCGGTGAGGATTCAGTCCTGCGGGAATATTTTGTTCCGTATTTTACTAATATATATATATATATGACAGCTGTGACTTTCTAAATGATTGCAAATGTAAAGGTAAAGCCGTCCGTATCCACACCATGAAGGCACATTGGGGGGGGGGGGGGGCCAGACGTACAGCTGCATTCATTCTTAACCTCGGCCCCTTTACACATTGAATGCAAAAGCTGGGCGAGCCCAAGAACCGGCCTGGACTTTTTTTTTTGGAAAAAATAAATAATATCTCGCTCGTACCGGGATTTGAAACCCGGACCGTCCAGCCCATAGCTGAGTCACTATACCGACTACGCTACGCCGGCTCCGTTTTTAAAACGATGAGGAATTATTTCTGGATAGCCCCTAGATGCAATTCCAATACTTATTTAGACCCTTTTCTTCAAAAACCAAAGGAATATATTTAGTTAATTAATTAATTAATTAGCTGATACCAGCGGCCGTGCGGTGTAAGGCATAGGTCTGCAGCCGAACGCTTGCTGGGATCGTGGGTTCGAATCCCACCGGGGGCATGGATGTTTGTCTCTTGTGAGTGTTCTGTGTTGTCAGGTAGAGGTCTCTGCGGCGGGCCGATCACTCGTCCAGAGGAGTCCTACCGACTGTGGTGTGTGTCTGAGTGTGATCAAGTGGACATAAACAACCTCGATACCTACTGTGAGTAGGTAGAATAGGCCGGGACTACGAAACGAAACGAATTCTTAATTAATTAGAATGTTATTTATTTCTGGAAAGTTTAGCCACTAAATACTGTGATATAGAGGAAAACAACCATGCATTGGGAAGAACAGGTATGCCTGGTTTTAACCTGCTCGAGGGCACTTGTCAGTCTGAACTGAACGTGACGCAACTTTCGACACCTCCAACAATCAGCTTTACAATGACAATCGATGGTTATCACTCACAATAAAATGTAAGTTCACAATCGACAGTCATCACCGGAAATCAGCAGTGAGTCAAAAATCGATAGTCGTCACTCGAAATCAAACGAGAATTGACAATCGATGTTTATCGCGAACAACCAAACGTAAAATGACAATCAACAGCCGCTGTAACATATGAACTGACAAATACCGACGGTCAGGCATATACACTTGTAAACTGAAAGCAGCCGTCCGTAACTGACGCACAGTGCAATGGAGACGGACGACTACCGTGTACACTCAACACCTAGTTGAAGCGCCAGTGCTCTGTCAGCTGCCAACAGCAGCTTTGAAGAGTGACGCCTTAAATGCCGTTTCTTTGCAACAAAAGGCACATTATATGTCTGCCGTAGTAAACTACATGCAAATAACAACGCAGATCACCTACTGATATTATGCAGGATAGGTTACCGACGAATAAATATTGTGCCTTGGTACAATAATACCGACAGGAGAAAACATAAATATTCTGGAGAAAAATCTGTCCCAGTGTCACTTCGACCACCACAAATCCCATACGGACTAGCCTAGGACCGAATCCGGGCCTCCGTGGTGAAAGTGTGTGTATTAACCACCTGCAGAGCCCTTGCTGGCGAGTTAATGATCGTTCGGTTAGCCACAGACATCACCTGTTATGATAAAGTACAGTAAATGTTTCCTCTTTCCAAACTATTGAGGCATATAGTGGGAGTAGAGGTATAACTCCATTTATTCCTTATATCGGCACTAGAGAGAAAACAGTTGTCAACGCCACGCCCCAGCCACTTTAATCCCGGGACAGGCACACGGTATCCCATTGAAAAGGAGGCTGCTTGGGCCCCAGTAGGGGGCTGGACGTTTTGGAGAAGAGAAAAACCTCTTGACCCTACCGGGATTGTAATCTCGCACATCGGAACCCTGTAAACACACTGCCGTGTTCACAACATTCTGACACTGGTCCATATATTGAGCCAGATAAATTTAGTTCACAGCATGCCACACAAGCTCTCCAACATCCATTTTAATATTATCTCCTTATACACGTTAGCTGTTCCCGTCAGATTTTCTGACCAAAATTTTTTATGCATTCTTTACTGTCAAGCCCTTGCTACGTGCCTTTCTCTTCCCATCTACCCTCATCATATCTGAAGACCCAGTCATGAAGATCATGAAATTTTTCCAAGCCTCCTGCTGCTTCCTCCCTCATGGTACAAATATCATTTTCAGCGCCCTGTCCTCGAAAACTCTCAGTCTGTTTTCTTCCTCTGAAGTAAGAGACAACATGTCACACCCATACAGCGTAACAGGCAGAACTACAGTTCGTGCAGTAATGTAAAATCCACAGGCAGTATTCTCTGAAATCAGAATATTCTACGCTCTTCGTTACTCGAAATAGTGTTATTTACGCAATTAAATCCTCTGTTTTGAGGTGAGAAATGAGGTTCGGAAGGAGGCGACCAAGAAAGTCACTGTTCTCTGGAATGTGACGCCTTGTACTTTGGTATATAGGTACCAACCACCTGCTATTAACCCTTTAAAGACGAAGCGTATCTGTTTTATATAAGGATTCGGTGCGTACCGCGCTGTAAACACTCTCCACTTCGGTTATAAAAACCAGTCTCTTAATGTTTTATAAGACAAAAGTTGCTGTTTATTCTGAGATCAGTACAAAACACATAAACGCAATGTGGGCACCACGTAGAATTTTTTAATGTTAAACCTGGTGGTACGTAAAGTTACCGCTAGGCTTTAAAAGGTTATATATGTATAATGTACTTTCCCGGGGGTAAAGCGGCAGGGGCATAAACTGAGTCATTCGACCTCCACTTAGTGGCGAGGTTAAGAATGAATGAAACTATACATTTCCTCCCCCTACATGTCTTGATGGTTTGGATAGGCATCAAATTACCTTTTGCCCTGAAAATTTTGGCAGTGATTTCCTCCGAAAAAGCTATCCTTAAGACATAATCAGCACGTTAATACGAAGCATTATTATCTATATACTAGCATCACATGGCATCACAATGCACAAGACCGCAGTCTTTACTTGTCTCACAGTTTCAGTGTTTACCCTTTTAAAGCCTAGCGGTAACTTTACATACGACCAGGTTTAACATTAAAAAATTCTACGTGGTGCCCACATTGCGTTTATGTGTTTTGTACGGATCTCAGAACAAACAGCAACTTTTGCCTTATAAAACATTAAGAGACTGGTTTTTATAACCGAAGTGGAGAGTGTTTACAGCGCGGTACGCACTGAGTCCTTATATAAAACAGATACGCTTCGTCTTTAAAGGGTTAATGTAGGTAGATAGTGACACTGTCCTCGTCACTTAATGGTAGATACGTAATGACCATGATGAAATATCGCGAACAGCAGACCGCGTGTGATGATATCCAATTATTAATGTGGCACACAACCGCGAAATTTTCCCCTCCAGATGTCTTGTAATTAATTCACTATGCAAGTACCGACAGCTGATGTAATTTTATTGATTAATGGATATATGTCACTGTTTCGAGTATGACATATGGGCTATGTTCAACGAGGAATGTGTGGCAATTTGTTTTATCCATCATAGTCATTTATTAAATAATTCCATACCTAGCCAAATCAAGTAAAAGCAGAGAACAGCGATTGGAAACAAAACGTGTTCTAGCGTGTTATCAGGCTTTAAGCAGTCCCATTACAGGCCCGCACAGTCCCTTAGGGCTCCAGAAGGTTGAGGCTTCCAGATTTCTAGACAATCAACACATGAAGGTGGTAAGGTTGTCAGCCCTACGCACCGGCCGCCTTTACACCCCACGAGATACTCCTGGTACTCATTTCTGTTAGAGGCTGAATAGACCCCAGGGTCACAGTGCGGCCGGAAGAATTAAGTGAATGAAAAATCCTCCCAATGACCCCATCGGGAATCGAAACCGCGACCTTCCGGCTTATAGCCTCAACCACCTGCGGCACCGCGTGCCCCCGTTATCAAGCATTAAGTCAGGGGTATCGAACACGCAGCCTGTCGGCTCGTGCTATGCCCCCCCCCCCCCCGCCCGCCACATGTGTAAATCGCACAATAGTTTACGCTGTTAGGTTATACCACTTACTGTGGTTTCTACACGTGCGGCCCGCGAACCGGCCCACAATAACCCTTGTGGACACGTATGTTTTAAATTCTCTGTGCTACTACGCCGCAACGAATGGTAAATAGTTACTGATGTTTCGGAGGCGTGCAGTGCTTTCATCTGCAGGGTCAAACAGTCCACAACATGTAGACAGACGCTCCTTCCAAACGTCGGAAGACGGCGTGATAACACAGTTCCTTCAGCACCCCTGTGAGAACCCCAAACACCGCGGATCTGTCCTGTTCGCTCGTTGTCCGTCTGAAATCTCACTAAATCCTTTTTGACAAGTAGTTAAACCCACAGTGCGCTGTTCCCTAACCTTTCTTCCACGGCGGAGCACCTAAAATAATTTTTAATATCCCGAGGAACCCCTATTTACGAAAACATTTACAGCTCACAGAAAAAAGTCACTGAGCGTAACGAGGTTATTACAGTAGTGCCAAGTGACGGAAAAAATTTTTCCGCCATATTTCGAGGGTTATTTGGCATTTTTAAATTTTTATGCATTTATTCCACGATTTAACGCGAAGCCGCTAACAATGTTCGGCGGAACGCTGGTTCCAAACACTGCTCTAGTGCGTACCTAAACAAAAAGAGTGGGCCCGAATCACAGTTGGTCCTTGCAGCAATGTTGAAATTAAACTCGATTATATCACCACAGCTTCCTTCCAAAATCCTCTCCAATTTATCCTTCACCAATTACAGTCATTCTATACTGACAGCGTCGTTAAACGTCCGCCGCCGCAACCCCCTCCCCCGACTACAAAAATAAATCTTGTCTGACGTGACCCGCGGACCACAGGTTGAATATCACAACACAACTTTAGGTAGTGGTTTCTTGTACTCCTGTCCCTACCAGCCATATTCAAACTCTGCTGGAGCAAACTTAGATAATTACTGACCCTAACTTTGTTTCATGTTGTTAGGGGCAACTTCGTAAATACGGTCTGAGAAATGTGTGTGTGTGTGTGTGTGTGTGTGTGTGTGTGTGTGTGTGTGTGT
>BLKM01004569.1:0-15228 GCA_013340265.1 Coptotermes formosanus
AAGCAGCCCCTTCTAACAACGATCAGCCCTTCAAATTCAGCACGAACTATCGAGATTAGAAGTTAGCAATAACGAAAGGCCAAGAGAGACAGAAGATATATGAACGTATTCACAAGACACAAAAAGAAGGAAAATGCGTAAATCAAGACATATAGAAGAAAAGACTCATGGGGTAGAAGTAGAAGGGGATGGTAGTGGGAGGTTTTGGAGGGTGGTAGGAAAGATGGGATTTAGAAGTTGGGGGAGTATAATAGCTTTAATATCATTGTAACTTGATCCCTAGCTTCGCCCCGAGGGTAGCCAACGTGCCGAGAATTGTTAAGCAGTAAGTTGAGTAAAGGGAGGAAGTGACGGAATGAGACCAATAAGAAGGGATAAGGCAGAGATGGGCCGAGTTTAAATGTTCGTGTCGCTTATTGTGTATACTGTCCCACAGGAGAAGTTTCTATGTTCATAGTTGGTAGCAACCAACAGTTAGTGGCATCTGGGCGCTTTCTTGAATAATGGCAGGGATTTTGGAGTTTTCAAGATTATAAAGTCGTGGTTGAACACAGTTTCTCTTCTGAGGGGTTTTCATCATCGTTTTAGTAAACAGACCGTACATGGCCGCCAAGTGATGAAGAACATCTGCATTACCCGTCAGGAAACTAAATATAACTTTATTATATGGATTTGGTTGGCATTTGAAAGCAGGATTTTGTACAGAGGATATTTAGTTCTCCTGAAGCGTTATGCACAGTACTGTACTGTAGTCTAAATAACCTTTATGGGGTTTCAGCTTATAAACAGGCATATCTGTTCAAACTTCAAATCTATAAGTACTTATCTGTCAATATCTTTAGCTTAAAAGTTTACAAGGCAGTGATTCAAATATTTCTTTTATGATGAATATTGTTTTTTGGGAAGTGGCTTATTATAATCTGGTACGAACTTATAGACGTTCCGGAGAAACGTGCAGCCCCCCAACTTGTATTCTGAAAATGGGGGCAGAAATTTCATTCAAAACGTCGATAGATTTCCACCCGCATTATAAGACGCCACATTTCAGAGGATAGTACGCCTATTCTTCCTTTTTGTAATATATGTCACTGACTCAGTAAATGTCTCAGTCATCCATTAACCTCATGCAGTACTGTCCTGCTGTAACACCTGATAGTCCTTCAGTTTTCGTAGTCCGGCGGTCCAGGTTTCCAACGTCGTTCCTGACACCGGCTATCGTCTTCGTCTTTCTCAACCGCTACAAGAAAATACCAGATATTACTTCCTATACACCCACGACTTCTTCCTTCCACATCATTTCCAGTTCATGAATCATGAATCATCTTATCACTCGACAATGTACCCCCCCGGTGGCGCGAAAGCCTCCGAGTGGGCCGAGGCCTCCTCGTTCTTCAGCCTTCACGATCACACTCAGACACAACACACATTCGGTAGGACTCCTCTGAATGGGTGATCAGGCCGATGCACAGACCTCTACGTGACAACATACAAAGCTCACAAAACACAGACATCCGTGCCCTCGGCGGGTTTCGAACATCTAATTCCAAAAGTGAATGGCCGAAGACCCACGCCTTAGACCGCGCGGCCACTGGAATCAGCCTCGACAATGTATAATCCACGCTACTGAATCATCAGCTACGTCTTACATTAACAAAATGTAGGTAACGTAGATATATGATACGCAACGACCCACTCAGCCACTTAGGGAGTATGGCCTTGAAGTGACCAAACTTATTACGGAAAATGGCTTTATCGCGAGGACATTTGATTCTTCTGCCTTGCGACTGATATAAAGGATCTGAAGGCATTATTATAGTCAAGAAGGGCTGGAGGACACTTAGTAAGTGACCAGTAGCAGGTAGGGGGATTACATGAAAAATATGAAGGGAGGGTAAGCCTCCTATGATGTCACCAGGAAGACAGACACAAAAGAAACAGGGGATTAAAAGAACGTTGAAAATTGGCCATACATCCGCAGCAGGAGAAGACACAGGAACAAGGTTACTCAACAACATTTCAGTCCATATCAGGCTCCGTCTTCCCAACATAATATTATAATCCGTATGGACGTAAATTCTTGAGCCCTGGAGATGAAGAGAGCACCTGTGAAGAATCTGTGTCAACCTAGATGTTAGCACGCCATCAAAGCCTATAAAATTATCATGCTGCCATCAATATTATTATGACATGCGATCAGGTGTATAGTCTATGAAACACTTCACATATACAGAACGAAAATGCATACATCGCAGAACACTGGTATGTTCTGGCGGTGTTGAACCTGCAGCTGCCAGTCGGGTAACATTAGACAAATTTTTTTTGGAAGCGTCACAATGTCCAGTAATTAAGCTCTGTTCCTGTAATTAACTCTGTTCAGTTGTTACCTAATTCTAACTACCTGTAATTGTTAATGGGTAGCTGAAAATTCTATCGTTCGTTTCAAATAAATCGTTAGTTGGACCTTGTTCCTAAATTAGCATAACTAAATGACGTTTCATTTACTTTATCTGCGTTGAGTTCACTTAGTGTCTCGTTTAAACCTTTGAAGACTAAAACCCATCTGAATTAATTGGAAGATTCGTTTTAGACCTCTCTGAAAACAGACTCTTTCTCCAGTGTAGAGAAATAATTGGCATTATGTAGACAACAATAATTAACCCCCCAAACACAACACCTGTTTATTAAAATCCACAATCAGCTACATATTTCGGCTATGTTAAAACATAATCAGGCCGCGTACAATTATATAAAAAGACCATGGATAACGGTATATATTACACATTATAAAAATTATCTCACTTTTTAATGTTATTGTGCTACAATATTGCATATATATATATATGTGTATAAAACATATACTATATGGTATATGCATATAAATGTGTGTGTGTGTGTGTGTGTGTGTATATATATATATAAATGCGACGAAATGAGCCATATTCATTTAATTGGTGTTGTAAGGAACACGCTGTATTTTACACTCTGTAGACAAACTGCAGATGTTATATGTTACAGCCGTTGGCATATACATATATATACACACACACAAACACACACACACACACACACACACACACACACACACATATATATATATATGCAGAGTAACCATTGGACTTTAAATGGTGACACAGCAGGCCTGTGAAAGGACGTTGTCTCGTTTCTAAGCGAAAGGACCCAACAGCTACTCTGGTTGGTCTGCTTTCGGGAGATTTCCAACGATTTGAGTTCTTTGATGTCACTGTCCCTCTCCCCAGAAAATTCTGACGTAGTGTATCACCCTCTAAGTAGACCAATTTATGAATCTGAAGCCCCGTCCAGTTTGACGCTAAGTACGACGTGCTGTTGGCACCGTGCCTTTATTTAACATATGAATAAACTATCTAAAGGGTGCTGAGGAAGTTACTTGCGCCTGAGAGGGAGGGGGTAACACGAGACTGAAGAAGACAGCTTAGTGAGAAGCTTTTTGATTTTTCACTCCTCGCCAAATATTCTTTCAGTTATGAAACCAAAAAGAATGAGATGGTCTCGGCACGTAGCATGTGTGTGTGTGTGTGTGTGTGTGTGTGTGTGCGCGCGCGCGCGCGCGCGCAGAGGTGCGTACAGGGCTTTGATGGGACAACCTGAGGGAAAGAGCCACTTGAAAGACCTAGGCGTAGATGGGAGGATAATATTAAAATCGATCTTTAAGACATTGGATCGGGGATTGGACTGGATTGATGTGGCTCTGGGGAATTTCTTAAGTAGCAGAGGACTCTCCTCCTGTGAGTTGTTTAGTTACTAACCAGTTACTTAAAGGGGGGCAAGATTTACGAGATTTGAGTTTCTCATAACGGTGTGGACGAAGATGCAAGTCTTCAGAGATATGACACCATGTTAATTGGTAAATAGTTACTGAAGATTCTCATAACATTGCTGCCTACCTCCTCAGTGTGTAAACAGTAGGCCTACCTATTTTGAGATCTACGATCTTTTGGCATTTTACGTAGCGTGGAATGGTAGTTTCTTCCCGACGTTTCGGGACAATCTATCCGTTCTATTTTCAAGTGTCAAGCAGTCGGCGGAAGCCTCAGATCATGCACGGTACAAATATTAGCAGTCTTTGTTCAGACCCTGAAAATGTAGGCAGCGTGTTCTTCCGAAATATCGGTGACTATTTACCAGCCCGCGCGAAGTCATATTCCAGAAGGCCTGAATCTGTGGAGGAAGCTTTTGAAGTGCTCTGTTATTGAGTAATCAGGCCTTTAAAGACAAAATGTGTTTCAAACATCCAGGAAATTGTTACTAATAGTACGCAGAAACGTCTGGCGATGGGAGTGGCAACGTTTTCCAAAACGTTGCAAATCCATTGCACCTTGATATAACTTCATTCCCTTTACCCGTCATGACAGTTTCAAATCGTGTAAAAGTAACTTAAGTGTTGAACGAAGTTACGTAATGTACTAACAAAAGACGACTAGGAAAATTTATCCTGGATTGGAACATTTGTTTAAGTTTTCACTGGATCCTCATATATTAACGCTATATGAGTGAAACAACTTCAGTGCAACGTCAAAAATCATTAGGAAATGTTCGCCCTAGAACATACCATGAAGTCCTTGAGGAAGAGTACAGGTATACCTCTACTCTTTCTTTAACATTGGCGCTAGATGGGAGTGGGTGGTCATCGCCAGGCCCTGATAATTTTATCCGGGGAAAGAGACCCGGTACAGATTTTACACGGGACGGGTGGGCCCCAGGGCTGGTCTGGACGGGTGCGGAAAATCTCGCTCTCCCCAGGATTCGATCCACGGACCGTCCAGCCCGTAAAGAATCTCTAACCGACTACGGTGTCCCGGCCCACTCAAAAATCAGTAACATGTTAATCATTATCTAAATCAGCAGCCGTGCTTAGCCTAATGGAACTGCTGTGTGCTATATCCAAAGACATACACATGATATATCCTATTTAATGTTGTACATTTTCGCTGCAGTTAACTATTACGTAGATTTACTAATAAAACAAAGTACTGTACAATTACATTTGTATACTCTCCGCCATGTTTCGGCCGCAACTATTAGGCCATCTTCAGGGAGAAAAAATTCTCCGTGAAAATGGCCGAATACCTGCGGAAGAAACATGTCGGAGAGTATGCAAATGTAATTGTGCAGTAGTTGGTTTTATTAATAAATTTGCATGATATATGCCACGTCATGAAAAAAATTAAGAGTCACTTCTAGTGAAGGAAAACATAGCATAAACTTAAGTTTATTTCTCTGTGACCAGCCTAGTGCCGGGTATGAGATGAAGCAAAGTGCTGCCTCGCCGGGTTGTGGCGACAGACGAGCAAGGGAGCAATGGTGGAATGATGATTGTCAAAGGAAAGCCTAAGAAACCGGGCAAGATACCAGTCCCCCCCCCCCCCTTCGTTCACAACTCGCCAGGGACCGAAAACGACGTTTTGTAGTGGGAAGGCAGCGTCCAACGGGTTCAGTCATGGCACTGCCCGGACGTATTGCGCGACGCGAAATTAAAGGGCAAACGGCAAACAGAGCAAGTACAGGCGGTATAGCGACTAGCTACGGTCTGGACGGTCCGGGATTCGAATCCCTGAGAAGCAAGAGAGGTTCTCTTCTCCAAAACCGTCCAGACCAGTTCTGGAACCCACCCAGCCTCGTATCCAATGCGTTAAAAGTGAAGTAAAGTTCACCCTCCAACAGGCCGTGAAGGCCCAGTGTGGGAGTAGATGTATAGCTCTACTCTTTCTTTAACCTCGGCACTAGACGGGGTGGGTGATCAACACCACGCCCCGGCCGCTTCACCCCTGGAAGGAGACCCGGTACCCATTTTGCAGGACGCTTGGTGTGCCTCAGGGTCGGTCTGGACGGGTGCGGAATGGATACCGAGGTTATTTCCGGGAAGGTAAAGTGGCCGTGGCGTGAAGTTAACCATTCACCTCCATCTAGTGCCGTGGTTAAACATGCGTGGAGTTACACCTCTTCTCCCTATACACATTTATGGCATGGGCATAGAAACTTTACTGTCACCTTTTATATAATAAGTACATTACAATTAAAGCCCAGTTTGCTGACATAAATTCTTTCTCAGCTCCTTAGTTTACAGTGTCGAGTGGACAAATGATTAAATCCGTTCCTTCAACACGCGGTGAAGAGAAAACCTACTTAGCTTGTACCTTGTTTGGTGGGGTTACGAAATTTTATCTTTCATGGACACAAATTTTTGGGACAGGAGTCGTGTGACCAACCTAACCAAACCAGGTTGTACTTCAGGGCGAAGAGGGTGTAGTGATGAGGTTTTGTTGCGTACAGTGGTAGGGGAGAAGTCAGTAAATTACGGCAGTGAAGGGTGAGATATACATGCGATGTGTAGCGAAGCCATGCTTTCCCACTCTACATCCTAACCGCCAAACACCATATTGTTGAAATAATAGCATTAGTTTATCCCTGGCTATTACTGGTGTTCGTTGTTTGAACGCCCCACCCCTCGCCTGCTTGCTAGGCTCTTCTTCCCTCTCGGTATCTAGCCCCTAATACAGGTGGGCAGTACGTGATATGAAACAAACTGGCCACTAAAGTGTTTAGATAATGCCACTCAGCGTCAAGTGTAACTGTAATGGTGAAATGTCCAGTAATACATGTCATGTCCCGATAAGAAGTCTAGATTTAATTATTTTATTGCGCTTCCCTTTTGGGGGCCACGTAAATTTGAGTGGAGATAAACATTAAGTTTGAGATACGAGAACCCCAAACAATCCGTCCACCCCTCACTGCATTTTGTCATGGTTGAAATTAAAATTCGCCGCAACATTCCTAGGTGGGAAGGAAACAGAATTATGAAAAATGCCAGTCCCCCTTTTTTTTTTACATTGATAACCAGAGGTAAAATTTACAGCGCCACTTTTGTGAAGCGTGTTGTGCCCTGTTGTAACAGGCTTAATTGTGTCTCGTTGTAATTTTGTACTTGTAGGTTATATTAAAATGCAGGGTTCATGACTTCTTTAGTCCCACGACAGAAGTGGGAACGGTTATATTACTCTCGTTCTAGCAACTGAAACTTTTTACTCCCATTCAATCCCTCTCTCGCTCACAGCCTCCCTACCTCACTCCTTGCCTCTTTCATCTCTGTGAGCCCATTTCCTTCGTCTTATGAGTAAATTTCCAAGACAGAACTCGGCTAACTTCAGAGACTAGAAAATTGTTTATCTCAAGTTAATAAAATTGTGTCCTTATGAGTTCGTGATGATGGATTTGTTGCACGGAAGAAAACTTTGACTTGTTCCACTGTGCAAAATCTCCAGTCCCAGAATACTCACTAATTCCACAAAACTTACGAATTCATTCCCATTGAATAGAGGGGTATAAACAGAATTTCAATAAGACAGCGTCGTCAGTCTCAGAGATTGTTAGCGGTAATAGCGGCTGCACGGTGCACTGTCAGAAATTATTTTTACCATATTTGAATTGAAGTTCAGCAGATTACGAGAAAATACATTTTATAGCAAGCGTAACAAAGAAGGATGATAGGGTGGTGAACGTAGCATGCAAGGGTCTGACGAGGGAGGGAAAGACACAGATTCAATGGGAAAACCTGAAAGTACGTGGCCACCTGCAATATTTGGGAAGAAGAGAGAATAAGATCAAAACGGACCCTAAAAATGGAGGATGATGGAGGATATGAGTGTAGGAACTGAAGTAACGTTCTCGCGATAGGGTTAATTATCGAGTTCTGATGAACACAGCATTGAACTTTAATTTTCCAAAAACGAAGGGAATTTCCGTGATTTCAGGCTTCCGCCGCGATGCTGATCAGATCTGCTCTCTTCTGGGGTATAACGCAGGGTCGAGTGGTAATCCTTGACCGACGTTTCGGGACAACGTATCGGTCCCATCTTCAAGGGTCAAGAAGTCCAATGAAACTTTTCTTGGACTCGACGCTGCGTTATATTCCAGAAAAGCGCAGATGTCACGAAGGGAATTTCTCTGACTAGCAGTGCCACTTGCAAACCTGAAGCAGATATCTACACCACGGAATTCGTTATAACAGTAAATAGATGTTTATTGTCGTAGATAATGTGTAAGTGGAATGTGTTAAAGGTAAAGCTCTCCCGTTACATACCAAGCAGACAATGGGAGGAGGCAGAGGTATAGCTCTGCCCATGCTTGATGGCGGCACTAGAATGGGATGAGTGGTCAGCGCCACGCCCCGGCCGCTATACCGCGGGAAGGGAGACCCGGCACCTATTGTACAGGAAGTTGTTTGGCCTCGGGCCGGTCTGGAGGGGTCCGGAAGATCTCGCCCCCCGCTGGGGTCGAACCCCGTACCGTCTAGCTCGTAGCAAATCGCTATACAGACTACGCTATCCTGAGATAGCTTGTGGATAGTTGGATGGATGGATGAAGGGATGGATGGGTTGACGTACAGACACATGTGAAATTATCAGTTCCAAAATAGCACGTGTTAAGTATGGAAGCCACTCAGAACACATGTATGGTGGTATCAATGTGCAAATGAACAAACAAAACATACCGAGGAAGCAGGCAACCTGCCAAACAGAACTCCCACAGAACTGAACACACACTGGCAGACAGGCAGTTGGGTGCAGTAGTGATATAAGGATTTGTGTGTGAAGCAAGACAATGCGCTGGCCGTTCGGTAAGTCAGGTTTGTATGCTTTCGACGTGAATAGTATTCACGTACAACGGCGTATGGGGTGAAAGTGGTCGGGGAATTTGTGCATATGGCGGCCATAAAATTGGCCTACCCTCCCCATCTCTCTTGGTTATAACCATTTGCAGCATGCATTGCTGTTGAAAACAAAGAATGCTTACTGATACAGGAATCAAGTGGGATCAAGTGACACCGGATGGTGAATCCTACAGTGAGGTAACCTAACACCACAACACTACTGGTTACATTCCTTTCCAAGGGGTACGTACACACCAATGGGAGAAATGTGATTGTCAAGGTGGTTGGTCGGTCACTCTGAAGAACGCTGACTTTAGGTTTGTGACGCTGTGTACACTTATACAGACTTAGCGGCGTTTCTGTGGAATATAACGACTGTGTATTCAGGGCAGAATGTTCGCTCTTCTGCCACAATAAAAGCGACTGCTCAGAACGAAAATGTTACATAATACAAAGATGAAGAAATCTGCCTTCTGGGAACTGACGCCGCGTAGGTTGATAAATATTACCACACTTTCGGGTGAATCGGAAGACTTTTTCTTGAGTGCAACTTTCAGAAAGCAGTTAACTCCTAAACCTTGTTACGCATGTACAAAAGTTCACAGCGTCCTATCCTAAGAAACCAAAATCTGTACAAAACCTTCAGCTTCTTTGAAGTCGCATTGTTAAATTACTTTGAACAGAATTATGATGTAATTGTGTATCTGGCTTCACTCTCTTGGGGGCGCGTATGGAAGCAATTCTGTTCGCTGGAGTGATACACTGAAGCTAGACGATCCTGGAGGGCTCATTGCACGCACGCACGCACGCACGCACACAGTAAAAAAGGCACAAGAGAAACGGCCATAATTAACCTTTTAAAGCCTAGCGGTAACTTTACGTACCACCAGGTTTAACATTAACAAATTCTACGTGGTGCCCACATTGCTTTTATGTGTTTTGTACGGATCTCAGAACAAACAGCAACTTTTGCCTTATAAAACATTAAGAGATTGGTTTTTATAACCGAAGTGGAGAGTGTTTACAGCGCGGTACGCACTGAGTCCTTATATAAAACAGATACGCTTCGTCTTTAAAGGGTTAATTAATTATGAAGGCCTTATTGAAATCTTGTAGTTTTCCATACTGTGTACTTATGAATCCAACATATATTATTCCACCAACTCGTACACTAAGAATACACAGTAGGTTCTCACAGTTCCGGACATGTTTCGATGCGTGTTACATCATCCTCAGGGGAGTCTTATTAGAACACTGGGGAACATCTGAAGTTTGATTCAGATGTTCCCCAGTGTTCTAACAAAACTCCCCTGAGGATGATGTAAGATGCATCGAAACATGTCCGGAACTGTTAGAACCTATTGCGTATTCTTAGTGTACGCGTTGATGGAATAATGTTGGATTACTGAAACTTTAAAACCTATACCTTGAACACGGACCATTTGGACAGGAAACCTTAGCGTCTATTATAGAGATTTTATCATTAATCAGCCAACTACTGCACTACTGATTAACAATAAAACCTGTATAATAAACAACTGCATGGAAGATGTAAAACATTAAATACCTTAACGTTTCTTAGGTAGGTACAAACGTTTCGGAGTATTCTGCTGAGACCATCTTCAGGATAAATAAACTTGTCGGGCTTGTAGCGTAAGATGAAAGATGATTACGCATGGTAATTCAGGAAGGTTACCAATACTGGCAAAGTGCCCGTTTTTAACGTAAATACCTTACAATAACCGTAATTCCCGTATTCGATTGAATTCCATTTTCCTGTTGTCTGCATGTAAGTCAAGAGAGTCTGATGACCAAAGCATTAGCCTACTTTAGGTACAGTACTACCCCGACTTACGTCGTTTCGAACCTGCGCCGTCGGTTCCTAGGCCCAGTTGGTCTATATTACGCCAAGCGCGCAAATTCTTAAGTCCAATGCTGAAGCAGTCCCGAGTTGTTGCACACCCACAGTCAGGAGATCACGCTCTACGATTTTTCTGAAATTCGGAAGCAAAGCGCCCTTGAAGAAGCTAAAGAATCTGAGCCTGAAGTCAAGGCGAGGATCATGACGTTCTTTGAATTTGACTCAGGGGCTTTCAGTAACTAGCGCTGACATAAAGATATTTGAGGACATTGACTGGAACAAGCAGCAAGCAGCAACAACTAGACAAGCATTTAGGTGGGCGCTTGCTTGCTTGCTTGCTTGCTTGCTTGCTTGCTTGCTTGCTTGCTTGCTTGCTTGCTTGCTTGCTTGCTTGCTTGCTTGCTTGCTTTCTTGCTTGCTTGCTTGCTTGCTTGCCATTATGACACTCTGAAGCAGAAGAAGTGATCTTTTTCCTCGCCGGACTTCAGTGCTTTGTTTCTTCAAGTCATTTTCAGAGACTTGTACACAGCCACCTGCACTGTTGTACATTGCAAATGATGATCCAGATAGCCTGCCTACAGTTTAAGTGGAAGCTCCTCTTCCTTAAAGTGTCATTTGTTTGTCAGATTTTGTACTTTCTCTAAATTTTCCCTAAATGCACACATACATTTTTTCTTGGTCAAAACACGTGGCCTGGAAACGCCCTCCCCATTTTATCGTTGAGTTTACGGCAAAATCTCTCTGAACTTGCGTCGTCTCCACTACCGCCGCCCATCTCAGACCACCTGCAACGTAACTTCCGGCATGACTTATTTTCGCTTGTGGGATTCCCACACTGTTTATGACATTCAGTAGGGTCTACGTTTCTCCCACAGAAAAATCCAATTCAAAGCCGCAAAGCATATGCCATGCATGCAAGGGCGAATCTTCACTGTTTTTACACGAGCCAGAATTCGCTTCTGCATGTAAGACACCTGCCTATATTTTAAAATTGATAAACACAAAGAAATTACCAATTCGCAATTCATTTTGGGCTAATCATCTGTTGGCAACGTTATTAACAGAACAGTAAAACGTTAAATAATAAAAACCTAATCAATTCAGGCGCCCAGTACAATCAATACTGACAAGGCCTGTCGGTATTAGAATTCGTAACCATATTATGTGATATTGCACTTCGGCAGTCTGTTGAACTGCAGGCCTGTCCGTTTAGGACTGGCACACAAGGCGACACAGAAATCAAAGTCTGGCCTTCATTACTTAGCTTACCGTCTTACGAGTCACGATGCCATGTATATAATTTTGTGGTTTATATAAAGACGATATCATTAAGTCAGACTATGTAGCGTCGGATGAAATTTTAAGAGTTAGTAATGAACTGGAAAGGATGTCGACAGTTGTAAGGTTTCAAGCTTTCGGAATTAACAAACTTACCAATCTTTTGACGATGGAAAAAACAGTGGAAGTACATTTCTGTTCAATGCACCCAATATCCGATAGAGCGTTAATCTTTGGAAGGGTCATAGGATTCAACTGCTTTCATTTTGTTAAGAGCAACATGTAGGTGAATTTGAGTATCTAACACAGGTAGAAAAATACTGAGAGGATAAAAAAGAAGTGTACCCCGAAGAAAGAACCCCGTTCCTAGCACCATTTTGTCCACGACGAGTCTCACATGGCCTTGCCTGGGATCGAACCCGTACCCTGAAGATGGATTTTAACCTAAAAAGTATTTAAAGACTAGGCTCGTAACTCGCAGTAAACACAGACTTCGTTGAAAATTTGATCGGTTAATTCTGCCAGGGAAGTAGTTTCACTCTGTTAATGGATCATAAAGAACACATTCAATATTCTGCATCTTACGGAATTTTTTTCACTGCGAAACTTCGGGATTTGTTATTCAAGCACTTTGTCGTAATATAATATCTATTTACCGGGATACTGAAGGAGTATACTTACATTTACAAATTTAAAATTTCATCCTAGGTAAACCAAACGACGCACAATAATGAGATCTGTACAGCACAACAGTAAGCCTCAAAATTTGAGTGTCACCAAATTTCGGTACCATGCGGACTGGTTATTCTACACGCATTACACAAATAAGCACTGAACAACATTTATATATAAAGATATTCACATGAACCTGAAATGGTAATTTTGAATTTGTCCGTCGTCTTGTGGCATGGCGAAGTGGGGGAGGCAGTAAAGTTCTCCACTCCTTGCTTAAGCATCACGCCATGAAGGCGTATGGCGGAGTGGAGATATAGGTCCAACCACTGTTAACGCCGGCAGCAGATGGAGGTAAGTGGTCAGCATCGTGCCCCTCCGGGCCTAATATACCTCTTCTCGTTAGAAGGGAGGCTGGGTGAGTTCCACAGCCGGTGTGCACGCGTCGCTTCTGCGTGGAATCAAGCACTGATTTCTCCGTTTTCCAACGCATTGCCTAGTCGTTATATCGACGGAGCTACTCCGATTAGCCACAGCATATCGAGGATGATCAAACAGCCCCGTTAGAACAGTGGTCCCTATTACCATCTATAGCGACTGTACACATTTTGGCTGTTGGAACTCTTACCCATGTTAATCCGTACAGGACTATCGACGGATTACATCCTCCCCACGTCCAGCACGTTGCTGACCCTCGCACACTGGAGGATGCTTCTCTGTCCAAAAGCCAGCAGCTTGACTGTTATATAGCTTACGGTGCTAAGCCTGCTGCATAACAACAGCGGCAGCGTTCACGATGGTCAACTGTAACAGGGAGGTTGCTCATTTCCCACTCCCCTTATTTCTAAATCCATTTCACGAGTTTTTTGTTTTTTTTTTTGTTTGGGATTTAGATGGAAACGAGTAGCGTTGGCTGTACTTAGAAGCAAAGCTGTAACAACCATACCGGAAACAAAATAATTCTGGAATTGCAAAATATTTATATTTCTCAGGAAAATTAACATTTATTTCCTTAATGCCCCCTTTAATACCCTCGAACAACACAGTTTAAGGCATTAATATCAATGTCTGTAAAAAGCACGAATGTACTAACTACAGTAATTACGAAATTTAGCATTTTTAAATTCAGTTCTGCACACAACGCAAAGGGAGATTATTTATTCTAGAGACACTAAAACGAAATTTCTTTGTCCAGTGGATTAACATGGTAATCAAAACATGCAAGAAACGAAGTCTTCAGCAACACTGTGCCTGCAGACTGGGGAATTTACATTACGACGAAGAGTAATACAACCTTGGAAAATTCAAAATGTTGTGCATCCTGGAACTTAGACAACGTCAGAACATTATAAAAAAGTAAATAAACTTCAATTAAAATTGCAGTCTCCTGGAATACAGTGTCTTCATGTTAGAAGAATTTGTACCATGAAAGTGGAGGCTGTAGTATATTCCTCCATCAACTCGGTAAAATTACATAAGATTATGCTGGTTTAAATTTTCAGAGAAGTAAAATCCTTCTAGTCAACGCAGTGATAATTTCGAATTTAGAATTTTCGCTTATTCCCTGTGAGAAGACAGAGACCTCTTTGCTGGGATAACATTAAGAAGAATTTTCGGCAGATTAGTATGTGAGGATCAGCAGTGGAGAGAAATGACAGTAAATTGTGTCAAATAATCGCCTTTGACAATTTTGTTTTGAACCTCAGCATCCATCACTCCAAATATCTGATGGTTGCTGAGCTAGTTATTTACTCACTTCTGGGTTATGATAACGTGCAGTCTTGTGAGTGATTACTAACGTTTCCTAGAAACTCCTCCATCCTTCTTAAACACTGAAGATGGAGGCAGGGTGTTTCTCCAAGTGTCTGCAACCACCTAACCTACTACAAAGTATCACAATGCAGAAGGCCAACATTTCAATTTCTGCCGCCTGGAAGAAACTCCATCTCTTATACCTGCTTCCAAAATCAGAAATTCAGGCAATCAGGTAACGATTCGTTTGTGTTAATGTCTCCCAGGCCGAGCCCGCATGGATGGTCTCTCTCTTGTGAGTGTTGTGTGTTGTCACGTAGGTGTCTTTACTTCGAGATGATCACTCGTCCAGAGAAGTCCTACCGAGTGTGGTGTGTCTGAGTATGACTGTGAAGCCTCGATAATGAGGAGCCTCTGGCCCCCCAAGGGGGCTGTGGCACCATGGAAAAAAAAAGTCTCCCGGAGGATGGCGATTTATCGCTGAAACCTATAGGAGATTTCATGTATATGTATGTTTTGTGTTGTTATTTAAATTGTGTGCGTTTGTTGGTGTATGCGGGTGGTTATAATAACAATGCATGGGACGAGTAATATTAAATTCAAGTACAGTGCTTCGAATGTTTGGAAGCTGCAGTTGGAAGTCTAAATAATCTGACATTGCACGTGGCGTGACAGCTTCAGAGCGTATTTCGGAAATGATAAAGGCGATTCCTGTTCATGCTGTACGTACCTAGGTAGTTAGTTCGTTACGTGTTTGTCAAAGTTAAGATACATATTGACAGATTACACACACTATTTACAAATGTAATATTTATATTAACCTTTACCACTCCAGTTACACACAAGCAATGAGCCGGTATTTAAAATATGGTATGATATTCCTCACACACACACACACACACACACACACACACACACACACACACACACAGACACACACACACACACACACACACACACACACACACACACACACACA
>BLKM01004573.1:0-10608 GCA_013340265.1 Coptotermes formosanus
TTCTTTTCTTTTCTTTTCTTTTCTTTTCTTTTCTTTTCTTTTCTTTTTACCGAGGCCCGAACCCCCTCGCGACAGCGCTGCGGATATTTGTGGACACGGAAATGAACTTTCGGGATTCATAAAGGGCGCGGAACTTCTCGACTAGCTTAGCGACTACCAGTTTGTCAGGAAGCACTTTTCTGTTTGGAGTTAGATATTGCGTTCACGGACTGACAGGCATAAGTAATGTGCGTATTCCATCTGAAGAATGTAAATTAATTTACTGTTATACTCATGTAATAGAGAAGGTTTGCAGGCTTACGGCAGTTGTTTAATAATTTTTATACAAGACACGAATTAGAAACAAGACCGAATCTCACTCAGCATGACTCCATACCCACAAATTATCTGGACCCCAGGGAAAGACAGGCTTTATCTCAGATCCACAAAGTCGGTGCCTGTACGCCGTTACCTGTGCTGACATCTCTGAACAGACGTCTAAAGCAACTAGTCTTGCAAGTTCTGAAGTATCCTTGAAAGTGCATATATTGTACATTGTAGAATTCCGCCTTTCGTGGCCCATCAAAGTCGTAACCTTTTAAATCCTAGCGGTTAGTTTATGTACCGTCATGTTTAACGTTAACAAGTCCTACAATGTGCTCACAGAGTATATTTGTCTGTTTTTTATGGATATCAGAACAACAGCGGCTTTTGCCTTTTTACAGTATTAATTGATTCATTCGTTTTTTATAACCGGGAGGGAAAGTGTTTACTGCGCGGTACGTACTGGCTGTTTATATAAAAAAGTTTACTTTTCGTCCTTAAAGGGTTAAGATCATATTTTTGGACGTGACATCGTGTATATTGATAGATACCAACGGTTTCGAGGGACTTCCTGTATCCATGTTCAGGGTAGAGTAGTGTTACAGATGGAGGATGCAGTTTTCCCCGAACCTTTGTTGCCTGTCTGCCCAAAATACGTGACATTAGATCCTACAAAATTCACTGCCTGGTGAACATCTTATCTCCTCTACAAATCTTGTCAATGCAGTGACCGGACGTTGATATTCAAGGTTACGTATTCAATTACGACTCGTCAGAGTAGCTTGTACAGTGGTTTCGACACTGGTTGATTGATGAGGGTGCTGGTGTTGTAATATGTCGCTCTTACGTGAATCTTTTTATTGTCTCTATACGTACGGTACCTAACGTAAAGGTGTCGCAATAGTTTTTAATTAAGAACGACGTCAGAAGGATGTAATACATGGGGAAGTGGAAGTACAGCTCCGTGCATTCTATGCATTAGCGCTAGATGGAGGTGAGTGAGCAGCAACATGCTCCGGTCAATTTATCTCTGGAGGAAGGCTCCGCCCGCACGTTAGCTCGGAGGCTGGATGCGAGCTGGCCTCAAAGGTGTGGAGAGAAAAACTTCTTGTCACTGTCGGGAATCGAGCTTTGGTGCGTTGGCCTTGCAGCTCGTGGCTGAACTCTACCGACTTCACGCAAAATAAATTCTGGTCGTATAGCGTATCTTGCCTTGACCTTGACAGACGAAGCATCAGATTTGGTAGAATGAATACTTGCTGCCAAGTGATGGAAAGATATGGCCTTAAAATGGGATAACATCTGGACGTGACACGGGAAATGAACGACGCAGTTTCGGCGAAATTTGTCACCGATGTTAGCGAGGTCGTTATCAAACTTAAATATGCTTACTGACATTTATGGTAACGTAAATAGAGTGTTTTGAATTATGGACATGCTACCGCGTAGTGCGAGATTTGTGGTTTTCAAGGTGGTGCTGCTGAAGACTTAATTCTTCTCGGATGTTACACCGTTTTAAATGCAAAGAACAAGCTAGTGAAGTGCTACATTTGGAGCATAGCTTTATATGGTGCTGAAACTTGGACACTTCGGAAAGTAGATCAGAAATACGTGGGAAGTTTTGAAATCTTGCGTTGGAGAAGGATGGAGAAGATCAGTTCGATCGTTCGTATGAAAAATAAGGAAGTATTACAAAGAGCCATGGAGGATAGGAATACTGTGCGATAAAAAGAAGGAAGGCTAACTGAATTGGTCACATTTTGCTTAGGAACTGCCTTGTGAAACGCGTTATTGAAGGCAAGATAGAAGGAGGAAGAGAAGTGACGGGAAGACGAGGAAGAAGACGTATGCAGCTACTTGATGACTTTAACCCTTTAAAGACGAAGCGTATCTGTTTTATATAAGGACTCAGTGTGTACCGCGCTGTAAACACTCTCCACTTCGGTTATAAAAACCAGTCTCTTAATGTTTTATAAGGCAAAATTTGCTCTTTGTTCTGAGATCCGTACAAAACACATAAACACAATGTGGGCACCACTTAGAATTCTTTAATGTTAAACGTGGTCGTATGTAAAGTTACCGCTAGGCTTTAAAAGGTTACGGAAACGAGTGAGTACTAGAAATTGTAAGAGAAAGCACTGGCTTTCGCTGTGTGGAAAACTCGTTTTGTAAGAGGCTGTGAACCTGTCGTAAGACAGACTAGCCAGTGAATGAATGAATGAATGAATGAATGAATGAATCAGTCAATCAGTCAGTCAATCAATCAATGCTACGCCGTGTCCACGGGTAAACAGTTACCGACCTGTCGAAAGCACTGCTTCACTTTGAAGACAAGGGGAGGCACTACGACGTTTCGGTACTTCGGTAGTGTTCCACCGAAGCATTTGTATAGAGCTACCAAACTAAACGGCGTCATATCCCAAGAGGCAGCAAACTTGTAGAGTTTTACAGGATGTTTTTTTAACAACTTTTAGCGGCATAGTTTCAGTTCTTGCTGTCTTTACATGACGCAGTTGTGGCCTGTCATCTCAGACATTCGCAATGCTGCCATGTCAACCCCATGTCACTGTGCGAGGCTACGTTTCTTTGAGGTACCGCCGCCAGACAGGCGCACTGGCGTCTGTACTGGCCATAAACGTGGATATTGTATGCAGATCATGTTGTCTGCTTTACGTGATTCTGATCTGTTATTAAACTATAAAAATAATTAACCGTTTCTGTCTTATTATCCTATTTTAAATCTATTATACGCAGTTTCAGTAGCACAAGGTTACTGCAGGATTCTTATCGAGAGGCACAAAGGAGCAGTACGTTGTTCCACATCAGATGGACCCAGTAGCTTCAGGAATTCTGAGAGATGCACGCAAATGCAGACTCCAGATTAAATGTTATAGTTTTCTGAAATACTTCCTTTTTCATAGGTACCCCGTTTGACGAAGAAAGAGTGAGAGAGTAGAACTAAGAGCAGAGGGAAGAAGGTACGGGTAACTAATTTTTAGCGCGAGCCTCCAGTAATTTAAGCTATATGAATGAGACCTTTTGTCTTTAAATTTCTTTCTTTAATGAGATTTGGGGCTGTCGTGGCAGTGTTAAAATTTCGGTCTGTTGGGTTGTGACGTCATGTATGTGTAGTTGAACAGAAACTAAGATTTTTGAGAAATATACTGTAAAAGACCTTGAAGACGGAAGCAGCACATTCCTTCGAATCTGTGGAACAGACACTCCCGATTTGCGCAGTACTTATGTTACGGAAGTTCCAGCGCAAGCTGGATTTTGCTCAAGTCTGAATTGGCACAGTGATGGGCAGTTGTATATGTACATACACGAGAGTTTGGCTGAAATCGTTCTCCAAAACACTTGTGTGCTGATCGGCCGCAACATGACCGCCCTGCCGCCTGTGTTATCGCCCAGTAGTATTTTTTCGCCACGTTCATCTCATTGTGCTTTCATTCCCTCAAGGACAAAAATTCGACGACCGTTTAAAAATGCTGTTGTTTTAGTTTTTTTTACTTATTTAAAATTGTGTAAGTCTGAAATTGCGTAACTTGAAATTGCGTAAGTCGGGGAGTGTCTGTACTTGTCTAACACACTACACGGATCTAGACATCGGAAGAACATACTCGTATTTTTAGCTTCCGTCAGGGTTCTTCGCATTATATGATCTTCACGAACCTCGTAACGCATGATAAGAGACGGGTAAGATGCCAGCTGTCGGTTTGGGCCTCGAGCTTTACCTTGTGTATCTATCCGAGAACACCACCAAGGCCTGTGATATTATTAAACCCTACCTGACCGTAAAGAAAGCGTATCGTCTAAATCAGGGCTTTTCAAACTGAGTGTCACGGCACACTGATATGTCGTGAGCAGTTGCTGGGTGTGTCGCGAGATATTTGACTATCCACAAAGCCTTTCACTAGCTGAATACTAAAATTACCATCGCACTGTCTATCGCTGAATTGCATAACCTGAAACTCGCATTTGGACAGAGAGGGCGAAACGTTTGGTTCGTGTACGCATGCGACATGTGCAGTCGAAGCACGGCATAGCTCGCGCAGCGACGTGATATGCTGGTAACCTCATATTCATATTATTGCAACAAGCATAGTTGTCGTGACCGTATGACGGGTAGCGCGGGGGGTTGGGGGGGTGGGGTAGATGGGAGAGGAAAAGACACGCAGCCGGAAAGCTGTGCTCTGATTGGTCTTCTGCAAGGTTTCGGCAGACGACGCAGTGCAGAATTTTTTTCACCTTCAGTGCAGTTGTGATTAACTCACTCACAGAACTCACACAGGCCCGAATTACTGCCGTAGGCCACCACTGTGTCGCGCATGTGCACGTCATTCTTCGAGTCTGTCGCAGTAGACAAAATATTGACAACGGTGGTCTAACAAATAGCAGCAGTAAATGTGGATGTTATGGATCTCATTGATGTGGCACGCCATATGTAATAGGGCTTGTGTCAGCACATACTAAAATGCTGGCATTCAATGTCGTCCGATTTCTGATACGGTTTCTAAGGCCTTAAGACCCAAGAGTGTTTTATGTACCACACGGAATTAACGTGTTAACGCTCGCAAGTAGTAGCCAGATGTTTTGACCGGATGCGCCTAAATTTACTGCCTCATTGCAGTTTTATATTGCAAATTAAGTACGCAGTAAAAACTATCAAATCGCATTGGGTTCTGAAGTGACAAAACGACGTAGGAATTGTTCTGATCGCTGCAGTTCGGTGGTTAGATCTGCTTCATATGTGGGGCGTCTCGGTTTAAAATCACAACCCGGTGATCAGTTATGATACGTGTTTACGTGGTTGTCGTCAGTCACGGGGACAGTAGCCGTCCCTGAAGTTAGTCTGAGAGCCGGGGTAGCTCAGTATAGCAACAGACAGATTATTCTCTTTTCCGCACTTTTCAGGCCCTCTCTCCCATACACACAGCCTCCTTCTAAATGGTACATGGGATGAAGCTCATTACTGGCCTCCATTTAGCACCGTGGTAAGAATACATGGAGCCATAACTCCATTCCTCATACATCTTCATAGCATGGTACTGAATTAAGAACGTGTTTAACAATTTTTAGGCGCGTTTGCAGAATTTCGAAAATTACTATCAGATTCGCCCATGTTTTCCTGTCTGTCCTTCCGCATGGAACAACTCGGCTCTCATTTGACGGATTTTCACAAAATTTGATTTTGTATTATTAATACCGTGCATAGTTATCAATCAAATACAATATTCGTCCAAGTTATGCACTATCATTAGCCTATTTTACGTGTTTGCTTTTTTTTAGTGGTGAAGGGCCCCGCAGCAGACGCTACGGACGCACCGCAGCCCTGAGGCTTATTGTGCAACCCTATGACGTAGCACCAATGGAATGAAATTGACAGGGGAAAGCCGAAGTACTCGGGGAAAAACCTGTCCCAATGCCACTTTGTCCACTACAAATCCTACATGGACTGACCCGGAATCGAACCCGGGCCTCCGCGGTGGGAGGCCGGCGGCTAACTGCCTGAGCCATGGCACGGCCTAGATACGACATGTTTCGATCCCGACGGGGATCGTCCTCTGGGATTCACTCAAAGAATAAAATAAAAGTTCCACAATCAGAAACAAAACTCTTCCATGTTACGAAGTATAAAATATACAAGAGATTGTTAACTGACATGTACGTCAAAATGCAGTGGATGTTCCTTTTACCGTGTCTTAGCAGTTGGATGTTTTTGTGCCGATGGTCAAGAGTCGGAGTCTCGGACGCGGACTCTTGACCCTTGAAGATGAGATCGATACGTTGTCCCGAAACGTCGGTAGACAATTACTACACGACGCCGCGCAATATCGTGTCCCAGGAGGCGCAGATCTGTTCTACTGGAAAGTCCGAAGAAAATTTTCGGTGAGAATAGCTGGTGTCCAGCCTTAATTCGAACCAGGTAGCTACTGAATACATTGCTGTAGATGTGAAGTTAAACACCGTGCACTACGCTCGATAATAACATTTTGTATGTGTTTTTTTTTTGCTTCGTAAGAACATTAGTAATTTACGTCTCTTTAACCGTCTGTGCTGCATTTCAGAATATCAGAACTGTACTGACTGCGGTTTACTGCCCAGACATGTATATTTCCCGCTTTTTATTGTCTGATTTTAAATTTACTTTAATCTAAAATCGGAGGAACAAGTTACCAGTTGGGGAGTATGTGTTCGTTTTGTCATTTCATAGCGTCTCTGATTTGGAGCGTCTAGAATGACAAGTACTACCCATTATCCACTTCAGACACGCTTCTTAAAATAGAAATATTGCTAACTCACCTTGTCTGCTGTTCTATATTTAAACCAAATGTTCACCATATTTGTAATCCAGTCCATTACCATCATGGCCCTCCGCTTAATTCTTATACGTCTTAGGAACCGGACAGAGACAAGAAGTACAGGTAGTATAAGAACGTTAAATTGGTGCGGTTCTATTTCTGTCCGCTGTTCCTGGTTGGCGCTAGCAGTAACTCATATTCAAAGCGAACAAATTTCAAGTCGCACCACGAATTAGTATGTTTTCTGATGTTCACTTTTTGTGTTTGATACGGGGTTTTGTAAGTATAGAAGTTAAAAAAGTACACAGAATGCAGAAAGCGTCATTAACGTTTTAAAGCCTAGCGGTAAATTTACATACCGCCAGGTTTAATATTAAAAAATTCTACGTGGTGCCCACATTGCGTTTATGTGTTTTGTACGGATCTCAGAACAAACAGCAACTTTTGCCTTATAAAACATTAAGAGACTGGGTTTTATAACTGAAGTGGAGAGTGTTTACTGCGCGGTACGCACTGAGTCCTTGTATAAAACGGATACGCTTCGTCTTTAAAGCGTTAATAATGAGTGGACAGGTGTTGACAAAGATGATATTCTGGCCTGTTTGAATATAATATCGGCTTTTTCTTCGATGACGTTAAAATCCCGTACGTGTCACAGAACATAGTCGTTCAGGCTTCCGCCGCGTTGTAAATGGGATCTGCGCTCTTCTGCGATATTGCGCAGCGTGGAATGGTAGCTTGATACCGACGTTTCGGGACAACCTATCGGTCCCATATCCAATGGTCAAGCTGGAGTGCTCGACCTGTGGATATGGGACCGATAGGTTGTCCCGAAACGTTGGTAAGAAATTACCGTTCTACGCTGCGTAAAATCCTAAAAGAGCACAGATCTGTCTTTCTTTATCCAAGATTGTAACCATGCATCTTCCAGGAAGAAGGTAGATGTTTTACCGCAGCAGGAAACGGCTAGACTGCCATGTGAAAATACCCAATTTCGTACCGTACATTAATTCGTGGTACCACACTTTGGCTGTGCCTCGAAGTCAGGTAATGTGCTCCAATCTGCATTTAAACAGTTCACCATAGACATGTGTGTGAGACAAGAAGCATAACCTGCCGAAGGCTGCAGAAATGCAATAGTCAAAGGGGGCACGAATTTTCCAGATAACTAGGAGCCACCTCAAAATTCTGGGCGCCACTTTACAAAATTTAATTGAATGGATACCGTGCGCGCGGGATTTGGCACGCCTGCAGTAGGCTACGTAACAGAACGGTATGAAACTTGCTGTTCTTACACCTCTGTCTATAAATATTACTGCGTTATTGGGTGTCACGATATGTTGTTTAGTAGATAGGTATGAAGGCTTCGGAGGAAATTTTTGCCTCTTTCATCAGACCGTTATTTATTAGAAGACGGCCGTGCAATGGCTCAAGAGGTTTGTCGCTGACTTTCACTGCGCAGTGTCGGATGCGATCTCTGGCGAATCCATGTGGGATTTGTGGCGGATAAAGTGACACTAGGACAGGTTTTTTTTTCCTAGTACACCGGTTTTCACCTGTTTTATATCATTCTACCAACATGCCATATTTGTTCATTCATCTGTTACCGACGCTACAAAATGTCAGTAATTGACAGCGTCTTTAACTGACACGCTTACGAAGCTTATAACAGAAGATATTAGTAGCCTTTAAAGACTAACGCGTTAAGGCCACTTATGGAAATAATCTGCTTACAAGTGTTGTATCATAGAAATACCGTAAATACACAGCGCGGGAAAAAACTGAGAGTTGTTTAACATTAAAGTGGTACGCCTAGTTAGCACTTTGTTTTAAAAGGTTAATACAACGCAACTAAATAACCAACAATGACGAAAGATTGCTTGGAACTCTGCTGTAGCCAGTGTACACTTACCTACGAAAGGCTGTCGCACTGCTTTTGTTTCCGCGCGGGAGGACGTCATGTATACCACGTGTTGCTACTTGTTAAGTTATGTTTATTTAATTTATAATTTATTCATATCCCAGTCTGCAGGAGAAGCCTCTAAGAGTTTACAACGCTGAATGCAAATAATTTCTTGGCCAGGGAGCGTGACACAGAGACAGTCCGTCCGTCCGTCCGTCGTGGCACTCGGAGTCAACGTGCACCTTACCATACATAGGCAGTCGGGCGCGAGTTTAAAACAATCCTCTTCATTGCTAGAGGGACATATGTCACACTGCAACACGAAATGCCGCTGCTGAAGCTCATACTAATTAGAGTCAAATCCTCAGGACTGCACACGTTCAGAGACAAGCTAAGAAATTTTTAAGTGAATTTTAAATTATCTATAACCGTGCATTGAGCAATTACGTATGATATCAAAACTAACAAATGTGCATAAGTGTACGAAAATACAGTCGAACCCGGCTATAACGATATCGGTTTATACGATACCTCGTATATAGCGTCAGATATTCTGTGGTACCAATTAATTTGTCACTGTTAACCATAGCGTTACACCACACGGGGATAACAACACTCGTTTATAACGACACAAAGTATTCAGTCGCTTTATGACTTTATAATCGAGTTCGACTGTATATTATACACACCGTGTACCTCATACATGTTTCGGCCACTAATATGGCCATCTTCAGGGAGGTGCTTTGCAAAGTATAGATGCATCGAAATATTACAGAAGTTTTCGAGTGGGCTGCTACACCGGTAACATCAACACACCTTTACTTGGACGGTGATTTGTTACATACATCCTATCCGTTACCCATTAGAATCAATCACAAATATTTTCATCTGTATTTTAATTCTTAATATGTATTTTAAACCATGTATTAGTTCTAAAATTTCATATTTTATATCTGTGCATTGGTTCCAGAGCTTCTGTAATATTCCGATGTATCTATCCTTTGTAATGTACCTTTCTAATGGCCTCATAAGTGGCCGAAACATGTGGCAGGTATACAGTGTGTATAATATACTTTCATACACGTATGTGCATTTGTTCGATTGAATATTATACCAAATTGGTTAGTATTTGTTCGGGCGTTTGTGAGTTCTGACATTTTAAACACGATTGTCATACAGTAAATGATATATATATATTTATATTTAATATACAGTGGTTAGGTTACCCGAAATTGCGCACCCGCAACTAGAAGTTATGGGCTTATGGACTTAATTTAATTTTGAATATAATAGTCTTTGGGGACGGCCGTCATGTAGACTGATAGACAAGCATAACCATATTCCGCAAGAATCCTTTACAGTCATGTTCAGCGTGACGACTTGTGAAACTGAGATCTGAATTATTGACGAAACATTCCTTTTACATCTTATTACAAGAAGGGCCTGAAGATGACTGCATGCAGCCGAAACATGTAGTCTTGTTCTAATAACAAACATAAATATAAAAGTTGTGGTGACAGTACTCCTTGCGTAGAATATTGTTCCAGTTACCAGAACGGTATGCCTGGCATTAAGTTGGTTACCAAATTGTGTGCTCTGTCACAGCCTGTGAACTCGTATGATAAAAGAATGTGCCTATGAAATAATATAACAAAAATGTAATTTTTATTGATATAGATGTTGTCCTTGAAGATGGCTATTAAGCTGAAATATATGGCATTATAAATGAACATTCCATAAAAAGTGTTTTTTGTTTGTGGCTCGACAGCCCCATTGTGGGCCAGGGCCTCCTCATTTCTGAGGTTCCATGATCACACTCATTCAGATCACTCGGTAGGACTCCTCTGGACGGGTGAGCGGCCCGGCGCAGAGACCTCTACCTGACAACACACAACACTCACAAGAGACAGACATCCATGCACCCGGTGGGTTTCGAATCCCCAGTCCCAGCAAGCAATCGTCCGCAGACCCACGCCTTAGACCGCGCGGCCACTGTGATCTGCTTTCATACAAATAAACAAATAAGCAAATAAATAAATAAATAAATAAATAAATGCGTACATACATACGTACATACATACACATACATACATACATACA
>BLKM01004574.1:0-30545 GCA_013340265.1 Coptotermes formosanus
GCATAGTGTGTGGGTGTATGGTCTGGAGCTCCACAATTGTTGCAAGGGACAAAGTTGTCATAACAACTAAATGTCTTAAACTCCATCCTGTAAGCCACAACATTTATTTAGCAAAATTAATAGGCTACACTGATGCAAGGAAATTAAGTGAAAAGGTACACCACCATATCATACATGAAGATTATCGTTCAGAAGTGCTTAAATTATCAAAATGAAATAGCACTTTACTAAAATTACACACAAACAGTCTGTTGCTATTCAGTATGAATACGGAGGGTAATATGAGTGATTAAACACATATCCTTTTTAATGTGCCTAACAATGGCAACACACTACTAGGCTCCAACTGCACAGAAAAACAAAAAATAGTAACAATTTATTCCATTACTACATGTTGATACTTGACTACGGCACTTACTGATTTCTTTCACTGAGTCTAATTAAGAACATAAGCATGCTACACGTAAAATTAGCAACTTATGCAACAACTAAAGCAGCTGGGAAAACTCACAGCATTAAAGGAACCTGCTTGTTACTGGACAATGGGCCAGTCTGGATGAAATGAGACATACAGATTCAGCTCTATCAAGAACAACTCTTACAGTGTCAGATCATTCAAATTAAGATTTGTAATGGGTAAGTATCTTTCAGCTCTACAATTTGCCCATTTACTTCTACACAGCAGCACACAATTTGCTAGGTTTGTAGGTCAATGAAATCATCTTACATAAATAATCTGAAGACTATCTTTATATGCAATACTTCTATAGGCGTAACAGAATAATGATCAAAATCAAAAAGTCAATGTCATTACTCTGCGTTGAACTGTCACTTACTTTAACTAGAAAATGGCCATCCATAAATTATATAATGTACATAAAGTTACCTTTTAATATACACTCACGCTTACACAATTACAGCTACGTCATGTATGGACCACTCCCACTAAATCACTCAGAAACCCATATAAAATACAATCCAAGAAAAATATGCCACTTGCCTGTTTTGATCCATTTCTGATGAGACAAATTCCATGAATGTTGCAAGTTTAGGAGCAGTCAATCTAATTAGAAGGAAATCACATTACTATACAAGAATTCTTCTCCACATGAACATGCAAGGACCTCTTCAGCAGTTAATCAAGGATTTAGGAGTAGGGATGCACATAATGGTCAATTTTGATAATAAATATCCTTAAACAGGTAATTATACAAATAAAACCCAGAAATGACATGTTTCTGTGTGGCACAACAGCCCAAGTTTGGCCTAGGCTGCCTCACTGTTGAGGTTCCTAGATCACACACAATTAGATACACAAACACACACACACACACACACACAAACAGCAGGACTCCTCTGAATGAGTGATCAGCCCACCGCAGAAGCCATTACATACACAACACATAACAAACACAAGTGAGGTACATCCATGTACTCAGCAGGATTCAAACCTGCAATCCCAGCAATAAAGTGGCTGCGGACCTACGCCTTACACCACATGGCAACAGGGACTGGTGCAAAATGATAACATTACTCTTCATTAAAGGTACTGATCTGCGTACAATTCAAACTGTGAAATAAAAAAAACTCACACACAAAGCTTTCAGCAAGATCTGGACATAACTTAAAGGCAATTTCTACATTCTTTCAGGAAGTAAAATTTTAATCATACAGATTATGGTATTTTTAGAAATAATTCATGAAGACAAAGGACGTCCTGTTGAAGATGGCTCACTACTGTATAGGACGAATACATAGACTTTCTCCAACGTTAAGCAGAATAATACTTCAAGAGTTTCATTTTGCTTAAACTTTTGTAAACCTGTATTTAAAACTGAATTTCAATAAGAGTACAAAATAAGTCTAAGCTTTCAACAACTGAAGCACTTATAAGAAAGGAGTATATTGTGAGATCTAACACTCCCACAGCAATGTTGTTGAGCATTAAGGTCTTCTGATATGTGATGGTGTTGCTGGGTTAGTGGCCCCTGCCATTTCAGAGGAACACAGTGCCTTCAAAACGTCAGGAACCACTAACAAACCAACCAAGAAAAATTTTCTTGGACTCCCTGACCCTCGAAGGGAAAGGTACTATGTTCCTTCAAAATATCAGAAACCACTAATCCAGTGTCACATTCCAGAAGACATGAATTCTCACATATATTGCCTCTAACATGATTTATAACAAATCTGTATCTTCAGGTGCCTGCCCAGTAAGCCACATAAACCGCATTACAAGCACACTCAGTGTTACCAAACCCCTGTTCCAGTACAAATAATGACGGAAACATGGAAATGAAATTGAACTCCAGCATTAAAGTAGACTAATTTTCCTTCTGCAACTACTACTCAGCAGAAGAGTATGTGTAGTTATTTTACTCCCACTTTTGATTGTCTGCTACCAGTATACAGTGCAATTCAACCCGAAGGCTTGTTGATGTTTTGACAGCAAAACATTCTTCTCCCACAACAAGCAGAATTACAATACAATACTACACATAAACTAAGCATGTACAAAAACAAAAATAAAAAAAAAATATATTCTGATTTTGCTTACATTTGTTGAACTAGTAGAGTCAGCAGTTTGTTATGCACATCCCATGTTATTAACTTGGGTACCTAACAGTCTTACTTGCCAATAAATCTAAAACATAAATTAAACCAGGACTCAGAGAGGTGCCTACTTGACAGAGTTTGCCTGAAATGTCTAATTTATAAAATTTAAACTGTATTACAATAAGCACTCAAAACTCTAATATTAGCTGGGCATCAAATCATACCTACTGAATGCAGAGCAGTCACCTGGAGGGATATACAACTGCATCAGTAAGTTTTACTTGAAGGTTATCCACAAACAACATAATACATTCAGCAGGAATGTGGCGAGAAAGTATATTTATTCATTTATTTCTTTTTTTCAAAAGTTTAGGGTCCCATAGATTTTCTTTGAAAGGTAAAGAGCACAGTTAGGATGGTTCTTACAGCCATAAGCTGCAATGATGAGGTTAGCACTCCTGCTTCATGCAAAGGAGGTCAGAGCTTAAAATGTCAGCCAGTAGACTATGCTGACAGGTACTTTATGATATTCCTCAGTCCATTCAAACACTGCGATGGAGCCTTGCAATAGGTCATGACCATACCCACAACCTTCCAAACTCATCATTTATAACCATAACAGCATATAAAACCAAGTAATCCATGCAGTTCATACAGCGCTGTAAATAAACCAGGAGAAGACGAATGTTCTCGCAAATAGGGGAACAGTAGCATAAACCACTTCCTACTTCATTCTAGCACTTTCAAAACAGAAATATGGAAAACTTTAAAAAATAAAAATTTGCAAGTATATACCTGATGCAGCAACAGAATGTGATGATTTTCGGAGAGCTGTTTTGACAGATCGGGTTCAATATAAGTGTAACGAGTGACTGATAAAATGTCGGGAAAGTTGAATTTTTTGGTTTGTTTTATTGGTTTTGTCAATCTTTTACTAGCTGGTTGTTTTACATATATATATTGTGTAGCATGGACCATTGTACAGTGGTCGTGGAGCCAAGCAGCACACAAGTCGAGACTTGCTGACTGAGCTGATAGACTTTGTTCCTTCCGCGATCGCCTCCTTATATGGTCATGTTTTGGATTTGTGTCCTGTGGTTGGGTGCGGTTTAGCGTACATATGCTGTAACATCAGCACTGCCAGACAAAGGGATGGCGAAGTTATTTAAGCCCCTTGCTACTTTGATTAGACTGACTCACTCACCTGCTTTTGGATTAACTAGTGAAACTGACATAGTGCGACATGTAACGGGGCAAAGTTATTTAATTTTGTGAACTTGAACGATTGGATTATTACCTTTTGTTACACGTAAGTTGAAGTAAGTGTTCGAAATTTGTTTGGTGTAATAACTTAGCAAAATTAGAGTGAGTATTTCGGTTTGAAATTGTGAGGTATTGTGACTTGGGAACCGTCACTATTTTAGACAATTTAGAAAGTGAATTGTAATTATAAAGGGTGATGTAACAGGGTAAGAGAGGCAAAGGGAGCCGACTCCGTGTACGACTTGGTGAAGTGACCACCCCAGTCTATGAATGGTATACAAATTTATGTGGTTTGTTGAAACCAAGAATTAGAGCAGCAGAGTTAGCACTTGATGTTCCTTCTTCACCCAGCAGCTCCCCCAGAGAAGTTGGTCACAAGAGTAAGCCCCCTACTTCCCCTCCTTATCAGCTCTCTGATAGCTTCACACAGAGTGCAAGTGGTGGCAGCAGAATAAATACTCCGATTTCGAGCCTATGCCAGCCAAGCTACCTAGTGGATGCTCCGCCATCCATTACATAAGAAACAAAAAAATTACACAGTATCAGTAGTAAAATGCCATTTAATGTGCTTTTTATTTTTTACAAATTACATCTCCTAAGTGGTCTTTCCGATGTGCAGTACATTCTTGCGATTATGACTGGAAATTAACCATAATTTTAGGGCAGACAGGTATCAGTGGATCTAGTTTTGACCCTGATGTGCTCTTTCATCCCTTAACATGCCACAAAAGAATGTTTTACTTCATATATTTTATATGCTGTTACTAATTGTGCTTATTCCTTGTCCTTTAATATTTCATAATGATCACAATACTGTACATACATAAGATGCATTCCACGAGGAATACCTCATCATATTTATGCATCTACAGCATAAACATCAAGACATCAAAAAATTTTAATACAATTTTAACTTATTGTATCTATTTATAAGCTACATTTTATACAAATATTGATGTACACTCCCCGAGGATGACCTACAAAGGTTGAAACATGTCAGAGTTGTTGTGTTTTGGTTGTAAAAACATCACATTGTAATACAGTGCATTTGTCAACACTTCCTTGAAATTTTAACAATTAGTGCATCGATATCAATGCCATCAAAAAATGTGATCATATTCAGAATGCAACTGTAACTAATGTACTGCAACACCAGAAGCAACTCACGTGCCTTTGTGCAGTTATGATTCACTTCCAATCATGATTACAGGAATGTACTGATGCCAGACAGACCAACTAAGAGATGTACTTTTTAAGAAATGGAAGGCAAATATTAAGTGGAATTTTGCTGCTGATGCTCTATAATATTTTGTGTTTCTCATATTCAACCCAATCTACCAAAACAGCAATCTGAAAATCATCACATTCTATCCCTGCATTGTAAATATAACAAGAAGGTGAAGAACTTGAAGATGGAGCCTAAGGTAGAATTAAAATTGAGTCTCCCATGCTTGAAGCAAGTGTATGACAGAGAAAATTCTCACAGCAGTGAGCATTGAGGTTATGGTGTTGTAGTTTCCCTTTCTAGCAAAGTTCTTTCCACTTCTTTGTTTTATATTTATTAATTTTTCTCTTTTCCCTTTTTGTTTCCAACAGAGGGTAATGAATGAGACAGTCTTGTCCTGCAGCGACTGTAGGAAGCCACACATGAACATTCATTAAAACATTCAGCTACTGGCCAAACCAGACAGTTCCCAGATATGAGCTTCAAGAATTGACCAATACCTCTATCTGCTCATCTCCGTGTTACCTACTAGCTCAGAGCGATATGTGTACTATGTGTGCATTATCTGCAGGTGCACATCAAATCTGTAACACAGGCCTACTCACACTGGAGCACTTACAGGAGAATTAATATTCTTGACAACTTCTGGCCAATTGTGTGATTAAGGGTAAACAGATACTTAATTTAAACAGACAGTCATACTTTATATATCTACAAAAAGGATACTCCACAATAATTAATCATCCATGCACACTGTCTGATTAAAATCGATTTGCAACTGAACTGATAACGGAAGAAGTATTGGACTAATGATAGGAATATATGACTATGGGAATATGAACATTTCTACGTTATGTCTTTCATCAACAACCACTATTCAGTTATACTTTTTTTTATATGTTAGACATTCTGTTGTGTTGCATAAATTATAAATAGTTACTACTCATCATTATACAACACAATTAGTTGTGTTGATGGTGAATAGTAACTACTTATAATTCAATTATACAAACTTAAAAGCTGGTTATGATAAATATAATCTTTCTACGGTTGTGAACGACACATTTACGCAATTGTAGACAGAAAATCTGACTACCAAGTTTGCAAACTTAAAATGCAAGTTAAAAGTCTTATGTGGTCCATTAAGAATATGTTTAGTTGCACCGAAGACATGGCATATGATAATCTTCACACATGACTGGACTATATAACTGATGCCTAGCACTACCATGTGCTAAGATGGAAGATTTAGAACAAGCTGTATGGCACAAAGAAACGTGTTCTGTGAAGTTCTTTGATACATCAGAATTTTACAAACATTCTCTTTTAGAAATTTTGCTCAACAGTTCTCGTGAGACACAATGCATTAAACACAGACTTCTGTCCTCCTTACAATGATGGCTCTCTAATAACAAAATCTGTATCATTAAAACGCACAAAACAGTCTTGCTGTCCAATTAAACTCTACTACAAATTGGCTGTCTGGTACCTACAGTAATTAACCCACGATATCGATGACGCAAAAACGGAATGGCTGCAGATAGCTGCACACTTATGTGCTCCATCTGTTACCTCCATTTCAGAAAATCACTCATCCATCCACCTGTTCATCCAATCATGATAAACGTATACTAATTTGTTCATATGGTTTTCACTAAACCATGTTATACATACGTGATGCTCCTCAAGCATGAATATAACAAGAACATTAACAGGAATGTGTACCATCATTTAGTTACAGAGCAGGTTAACACAGCAGTGACATATCTAACTTGCATTTGGGGAGCACCTGCTTCAAATCATTGCCAGAAACCAGCTACTCTGTTATTCCTTCATTGTCCATATTCTGCCAAGAAACGTGCTGGGACAGTACCTTGCAATTGGTCACATGTCTCCCAATTCAACATGCAGTTAGGCTATCACATCTCATGTTGGCCTACATGACTTTAGCAGTTGATGCAGGATACCAATACAGCATATTAATTAACCAACAAAGAGTAGGATTACTGGCTTAACATTGTGACAGATTTTGAAATTCTCCACACTGTGTTGAGGTCTTATGATAGAGATACGTAACCAACATACTAACACTGGATATCGAGGACCCGATACCTAATAATGAAACAACGGTGCTAGTGACTGTTTACACTGGATTACGTATTTATTTTCTACTGCAATGCTTATGTCACACAATGCTGAAAGTTATATGTGGATAGACAGCTATATGCAAAGGACTATGTTGCCAACATAAATGATGAGTGAAACACTAGAAGTGAAGTGCTGGTTGTGGAAGTGTTTTTAACAACTGTTTTTAACAGGTTTTTAACTTCTTCCTATTTAAAGACTATAACATGTTTTAACTGATAATATCCATGGTGGTAATAATGGTGTAATTTATGAATTTAATGTAAGGTTGCGCACCAAGGTATTTTTTTCATTTCTGCTGAGATGTCCCTGATGATGATGGTTTACCCATAAAACATGTTGGACTTTTGTAAATGACATCTTAAAACAAATAAGCAGTAGGTTGTGTTGGAGTTGGTTACATATCTCTGTCATTCAGACAGATGTTCTTCTGATGTTTTATTGCTGTCATCACTGCACACATTGGAGTTTAAAATGTGTCCACTTCTGTGTAAATTGACACTGCAATTTGCTGATATCAAAATCTTTTGTCCAAACATCTAATTGTAGTAAAGATTTTAATTTGATTTTATTTGTTAAATGCAACCAACCTTAACAGCTGTGGTAAAACTGAACGCTACCACAATGGTTTTTAGTGTTATTACAGCTGAATTATTAATTCTGGCTGTATTGAATACAGTATAGCAAAGATATCAAATGAGATCAACACATAACTTCCATCCAGCAAATCGGTAAATATATTTCCACTTGCAAGGAAATCCCAAATTATCTGTGTACAATATAGGCAAGTGCTAGAAACTAATAGATGTTACTACCTGTAAAAACAAAACACTTTTAAATAGATGAATAAACAGTGTGTCCTTTGAATTAATAATCTGATGCTTTTAAATTTCACCCTTCTACTCACATAAAAATTATATCAGGAAAAACAGAAATCACTTGACCTATCAACCAATGCCAATCATGAATTAAAAGCTCTGCATGTGTCAACAGCTCTGTCAAAACCCTATTACCTTAATCAAAATTTACTAACAGGAGGGCATCAGTGGCACGAACTTCTCTTGTTACAATCCTACGTCTGATTCTGCTTAGTGTGCATGCTATTGTTTATTTCTACATTGCAATGTATTACCAATACCTAATTCAGATACTACTGTAATAATCAGCAAGCAAACTATTCACACAAGTCCAACAGCTAGTTCAATGGTGGTATAATTCCATTTCATTGCTTCACAGCCATAATTCAATATGAGATGCTAAAACCATTTATTTCCAACTGGTTTCATGAGACAGGTGTAAATTTAAAACATATGAGGAGTGGCATATTCTACTTTTAAAATATGACCTCATCACATCTCTCTTATAACTCTCACACAACCTGAAAGATTCATACAAAACATAAAGAGGAATTAATTCTAAGATTATTCTCAAATTACGATACTCACAACAAGAATTTTCACTGACAACATGGTTCTGAAGACAAAGTTACTCATTTGATGTTTTCTTTGTAAACAATAATAATTATCTTAACTGTGATGCACAAGTCAACAGCCTAGTTAATAAACTATCCAAGCAATCACAGAGCCAGTATTTCATACATTATGTAATTTATGGACAAGCCCAAAACAACTTAATTTTAGGTACTATCAAGTATAATATAAGATATGACATTTTAATGGTGTCAGAATAAAGTGATCTACAGCTGCATTTCGCAGGACATTTACAAACGAATGTGTGCAGTAACATGAAATACAAATATATGTATAAGTTGTTTACATAGCTATGCAACAGTAGTGTGTTTCAACCCAAATGTTTTCAATAAATTGTCATCAGTCCCTGGCACTGTAAGTCTTTTGTATCTGCCAGTTCAAATATGCTGTTACTTTAAATAGTTTATCATTTTAATCATTTTAAATAAGTATACTGTTTACAGAAATAAACTTACTTGCTTGTTTAATAGCCCAACAGTTTTTACTAAATAACTAGTCTGCTGGTGCCTGGCGATCCAGGAAGGCTAGGAACACCCATTTACATAATGACCTTCGAAAACCTGCAACCCGTGGAGGCAAGGCACACTTCATGTACGCAGTAACTGTGGAAACCCTGTGATCCGGGCAGGCAAGGCACACCTATTTACATAGTTACTGTGGAAACCTCACGATGCAGGAAAGCAAGGCCCACTTATTTACATAGTTACCTGTGGAAACCTAAGAATGTATGTATCTGTGTATTATAATTTCGTAGTGGTGCTGGCAGTTAGTGTGAAAACCCGAATAATGTGTGTGTATGTATATTATAATGGAGTATTAGTACCTGGCGACCCTTTGGATAGTTAATGGGGAAAACTCAATTAATCATGTCTGTTACATACTATCTGCGCTTCCATTGGACTAAGTTCTGTGTCTTGTCTTTTCCTGCCATCTGGTGGCTGTCCGTGAAACTCCAGTGTGGGAGTGTGACAGAGACTGACGTTGCTACAGTGTATATAGATGGGATTACTGCTTGCAGAAGGCAAAATGTTGAAGAATTTGAAGAGAAATCCACATCATAAAATCCCATAACATGATATAAAATTTTTTTGTGGAGAAGGGTCCCACAGCAGATGCTACATACATATCGCAGTCTTAAGGCTTCTTGTGCAACCCTATGATGAAGATGAAACTGATGATGATTATTATTTTTGTCCTTTGCCTAGTAATTGAGCACTGAAGGAATGAAATTGACAGCGGGAAAACTGAGGTACTCGGGGAAAAACCTGTCCCAGTGCCATTTTGTCCACCACAAATTCCACATGGACTGACCAAGGATTGAACTTGGGCCTCCACAGTGGGAGGCTAGCGGCTAACTGCCTGAGCCATGGCACAGCCTGATATAAAATATAACACCAAAGACAACGTTGTTTATGGATATTTCTTCACTACTTCATATATTTGTGATTAACCATTTGAAGATCAGGATTACGCTGAATTACATTACAGGCTAAGGTCATACCGTGCAGTAAACACATTCCATCTCGGTTTTAGAAATTAATCAGTCACTGCTGCATAGGGAAGTAATCACTGTTTGTTCTGAAATCCATATAAAACACATAAATGAAGCTGATTTATATTACAGGCTCAGACTGCACCGCACAGAAAACGCAGTTCTGTATATTTACGTGGCGGTCAATGAAACTCCAACATCAGAGGGTTACAGACGTTACAATTTATGGATATGTATTTGCTATTTTATATCTTTCTGATTAACCATTTAAAGAGCAGATTAAACTGAAATATTTAAAGACCCAGTCCATACCGCGCAGTAAATACAGTCTGCCTCAGTTATAAAAAACAATCAGTTAATGCTGTACATCGGCAGAATGTTACAGCATTACAGACCTTACTAAAATATATATAAGATACATCATAAATGTCCATAAAATCCAATGTACATTTTTTCTACTGATGTCCATATATTCAGACTTGTAGGCCCTGAAGAGGGTTTTGCCTAGGAGAAGGAAGGCAGGAGGCAAATCAGACATGCAAACTAGGACATTTTACAAGCACACTCTATAAATGTCTCAGATATAAAATAATGATGCTCACATGATAAAAAGGAAAGCCAAAACACCTTTTATAATACATATGTACAATATAAAGGAACATTAAAAACACTGAATGCTGGCATGGTACCTTTTAAGCATCTGAAGGATCAGAGCTTATACTTTCATTGCCACTCATACTGCTAGTAGATACATCTATATCAGCAAAGAATTTCACACAAAATCACTCGTGGGTTACCATAACACAAAATTACTATGCATGGCCACCATGCTGCTAAGTACTATTTTTTGTAATCAATGCTGGTGGTCATGGCAATGGCGGCGGCAGTGGTGGTGGTGGTACTGTAGTAGTAGTAGTAGTAAAATGAGAATGCACACACAATGGAATTATGTATATATGTACAGAATCTGTGCTGCAATAGCCTTGTATTACACTGACACAGACCTATGTAAGGTAATGAAACAGACCTCGATTAGTTTATACTAAATCTGATAAACATATCGAGTAAAGAAGCGTTACAGTTGCATAATAAAATCAGCTTTTTCTACTACCCATTCTAGTTTTGCGCACCATGAATTTTATGCATCTAGGAAGACTAAGTGCAAAGTTAAGTGCAGATAAAACAAGACAGGAAATGTATGCATAAGGAAATTCTTCTGGCACATTTCCATAACCATCCTTGGTAATCAAGGTAGCAAAGGCAACCATAGGAACATTTGTAACTCTGCTTACCATGGTAACCGGAAAATCAATGGTAATTAGTAACCATGGCAACTATGGTACCAAGGCAACCACACCAACCACATAAATACTGGCCACCACGGTAAAGCTAGTACCCAAAGTAATCATAAATGTACACAGGTCTTCATGTAAAAGTGCCTGTTATTTTTGTCCAATTTTAACCAAACTGGAATTTTCTTAGCAGATTTTACCAAAACCCCCAGTATAAAATTTCACAAAAATATGTCCAGTGTGAGCCAAGCTGTTCCATGTGGACAGATGAAGAGACAGGTGGACAGAAGGATGGACCTGACAAAGCTAATAGCTATTTGTCACAATTTTGCAAATGCACCTAAAATGCTCCTTAATTCAAGAAACAAAGTACGGTCTTCAATTACTGAAATCTGCTGTTTTAAAGTTGCTTTACTGGATGTAATCAACACAGTGAACAGCAGGGAACAATCAAGCGCAGTGCTTATTGCATCATCAGTGTTCTGAATACTTCTACATTCACTGGAAACCATAGTGCTTCTAAGTTCAGTTAAACTGTTTTAATTTAAACCATTTTTCAAAACAAAGAAAATCCAGGGACCACTGAAATTCACTACAATAGCTCACTGTATTTAACATAATTACAAAACAATATCATATTAATGTACTAACACCTTTCCTGCATGAGAGACCAAAAGAGCTAATATTTGAATACAATGCAAGTTTTTTGCTGAACATAAAATACTCAAAACTTTTAAATCACTTCTGAAGATCATGTCTGATTTTACATTTCAGTGATGAATTAAAACATTTACAACTCACGCAACCAAGAAATACTGCAACACAAAACTTTTTTTCAGTTTTTACTTTGGACATCCCATTGTGTTGTATGTATTACAAGGTACTTACCAATCACCATCAACACATCTATTTATTATATTTAATCAGACGACTTACATGGCTACATGTTATGACCACTAAGTGGTCATCTTCAGGCCATTATAATACATAAAATTACAATTACAATTGCAGGTCCATACAAAAATAAAATTGCAAGTGGTCAAAACATGTAGCTGTGTAAATCGTCTCATAAAACATAATAAATAATTCTGCTGATGGTGACTGATAACTACCTTTCTTTATTTCATTGTATGCAGCATACACAATTCCAGTTACAAGCTTTCTTTCTGTACCTGGCAAAAATTTCACTTACTATGTATGTATTTTCAGATGACATAACAGCACCTTTCTGTGCCATGTATCAAATGGTATTTAGATACACACTTCACCCACACACCATTGAACAGAACAATGGTCATGTAACTCAGAACAATCAGTCATAGAACTTCTTATAAAGGGAATGCACCGTAACATGCAGTTATACTTACACACAGAAATCACGAGCATTTTAAATAAATATTATTCATAATATCATAGAGACATCAATTACTTCTCAGCAGATGTATTTCATACATAAGATACAAATACAAAATTCAAAACATCGTTAACTTCGTTATAAATATGCCCAACAGGCCAATTCATTTGCAACCAAGAAAAAGAATGCATATCTGTGTGTGACTTAATTCAAAAAGATAACACAGACAATTCATTTCCAATATTTGTGAATACAACTATCAGTCAAGACCCAACCCAGTAATAACTGAAGGAAAACCAAAACAATCCAACAGTATACCACAAGCAAAATAAATTACAAAAAACAGAGCTTACCTTGACGGTCGCACAACTACGATATGACTCTCGGGGAAGTATGTATGAAGTAACACAGCTGTGCTTTCCAGATTCCACTTTACGTAATTCTTGTTATCTCTGTGACTTTCCATGTTCTCAGGAAAATCCTTAAAACACACAAAGTAAATAATACTGGATGGTGTCAATAAAGGTATAGTCAGCTTAAAAATAATCACAATAAATGTCATTGCTAATTCCCTCCTTACTCTAGCCAAAACTGTAAGTAAAAGTAACATTCCAAAAACAACTTGATTCCAAGTCGAGTATCACATAAGCTCCAAAACAGTACCAGAACATCATACTTTCCAATAGATTCACTTTGCCATTAAAAGTGAAGCTGTATGTGTATACAGTAATATTTTTTGTCGTGATCACAACTTCTTTATAAATGGGATGTGAGGGACAAGGGACTAAATTCAATTTCCTTTGCTAGAATTTAATTCTTTCCCTCAGCTGCACATACACTGAGGTCCCTTACTTGATACTCAGTAGTTCTGTGGCATTAAACAGTCTCTGTGTCCATGCACTGAAGATATGTAACAACTGTTACATTTGCCACTCACGCTGAAGTATGACTATGTATGAAGTAAATCATCAGCATCACATTCCAGACAATCCATCTTCATGAAAGAACATTCAGTAGAAAAATCTATTGCTCTGTACCAATCCTCTGAACACTAACTTAACAGAAGACAACCCACTGTGTTTAAACAATTAATTAAAATTGATTAATTAGTAAAACACCATCAAACACAGCTATATATTCATTACATAACTATAAGTCACATGTTTTGGTCTTACTGGCCCATCATCAGGCTATATACAGGAGATTTACAAAGAAGGTAAAAGATGTAAATAGTACACACACACACACTTCTGAGATCTCACATTTTTTTTACAGCTTTAATGTACACAAATGCTTTCTTAGTAGCCTCAAGAAGGGAAGTTGTGTTTTTTACGATTTCAATTTCTGGTTCCCAATCTTTTAAAATAATTATCAAATATTTTAAATTGTTTTACATGGGTCTCTTCATAAAATAATGATAAAGGTTTGAAGTACTGGAATTAAAATAACGAAAAAGATTAGCTTATTCTAAGTAATCTTGAACCCTTTTTGGGCATGTGTGAGGTGTACTTTCCCTTTCAATCAACGTAATTTTCACTTATACGATAACGAAATCTCTTCTTACTTGATGACGTAAACATTGCATGTATTTTATTCTCTGCTCATAGCCCTCAAATTTATGTTACACTCTCTTTACATTTTTTGGGAAATTTTAATTTAATATGGTTTCTACTTTCTTTTGTTTTCTTGTTTCTTCAAGGTTTATGCATGTGCACACACAAATATAAAGGCCACATTAAATTCAACTTCAGGGGAACAAAGATATGAGATTAAACCATGCTAACAACATACTGCAGATGAGTTTGTACTGATTTCCAATATATTACAAAAACATATAGCCTAAGAGTCAAAGAATAACCATACAAACACCCCAATTTTTTTTAATGTCAGTGATATTTGCTAGACTCGAGACAGAAGGAACTTGTGTTAATGTGTTTGTTCCATACCTTATACCACACCTACTTATTCTTACACGTGCAAAGCAACAGCAACACAAGGCAACACACTAGTCACATCACATGCATAATGTATCAATTCTGGCAATTTCACTCACTCTTGTTTCATTGTCTCAAAACCACAGTACTTATGGAAAAGTGTCTATTACTTCTGTTGGAAACATTTTTTGCCCCTGTATCCCCCAGGACATGCACATAAATGCAAACATGTCTTTGCGTCAAATATGCATTAATACTGTCCACTTTTAAATAACACTGGTATGTGTCATAAAGTTTTACTGCAAGAAAATCTGTCCAGTGGCTCTTACATTGCCACACACACGCAGGCAGGCTGACGGCAAACTATTTTTGCAACTTGTCATTCTGAACATGCCAAAAACCAATATCAAACAAACCTGCACATCTCCACCAAAGAACACAACTGCCATATCTTGCTCAGCTCTTACAGCAGGATGGCAATAAACAACATCATTAATTCTGCCATCATAGCCAGTGACACCACACAAACGGACTGGACAGGCTGGAGGGGGTGTACCCAGCATCCTCCCCTAATAAGGCATAATAAAATCCACTATCATGAAACTTATATAAAAATGCAATTCATATGATCAAACGCCTGATGCACCACATGGTAACTGCAGTAATGAAATTTATCTGATGATTAAATGCTACTAACAAGTTCTGTAAAAAACTTATATCTTTAACATTGACAGTGTTGCACCTTCAGATTCTAATGCCAAACAGATTATATATATTCATCCATGTTACGGGTCCACTTAAGTATTGGCCTTCTCTACAGATGTGTTATGAATCCTATTCAAACAAGTATAAGCATAGCAGGCTTTTGAGAGTTCACAACAGTCCAACCCAAGGCTTCTACCATTACAGAACACATAAAAGACAAATATTCATATCAGCTTTGAGGTTCTCACAGTGTGGAATATGAAGATTATGTGAGAACTGATGTTCTCACAGTGTGGAATGTAAAGATTACTGTCTTCTAGGATGTTATGCCATGTATTTAGACAGGTATCCATGTAAGCAGCATTACATGGCATCACGTCAAGACTGTGACCTCTATAAACATTCCTGCTTAAAAACAGGATGTAAACCTACACTCCCAACAAACAGATGACCCAAAGTCATTGTTGCCTTAGATCATGCAGACACCAGGACTTTTTGTTTAAGTGTATTCATCAAGAATGCTACCAATTGCTATGATTATACAGCATGGGTGAAAGGTGAATAAATGAGTATGGAGCATTGGTGGAATGATACTGACAGGAAAAAGTGAAGCGCTCAAAGAAAAACCTACCCTTGTGCCACTTTGTCCACCACAAATCCCACACAGAGAGGCATAAGATTTAACCCAGGACTTCATAGTGAGAGGTCACAGAGTGACTGTCTGAGCCATGGCATGTTATCAGAAGTGAAAGTATATACACAAAAGGGAAATTACACCACAGAATAAGAAAGAGGTTTAGAAACACATGTCACATATTTAAATGCAATTTGGGCTTCCGTTACTTCAACGTAAGGATAAAGGTAAAGTTGTCCCTTTGTGTAATGAACCACCATGCCATATAGGCATATGAGGGAGAGGAGGTATAGCACCATGCTTCCTTAACCTTGCCACTAGGTATAGGTGACTGGCCAAATCCATGCTCCAATTGCTTTACCCCATGGAAGCAGCCCCAGATACCTACTGAAAAGGAGAATGGGTGAATCCCAGAGTCATTCTGGATGTTTTAAGTAACAGAATAATATCTTCTCCCTGTCAAAGACTGAACCGCAGTCCAGATAGTAGCCTAATTGTTGTGCTGACGCCTTACCACAGCTCCCAATCACTTCAAGTACTAACAATAAGTACTTTATTGCCCTTAATTAAATATCCCTGTCAAAATAATATATTACTATAGGATAGCCTCCATTACTCAGAGTTTAATAATATATGAAGACGAATACTGTCAGCCATCAGCATTTAATGGGACTTACCAGTAAAAAGTCTTCATTATATTTCAACCCTATTAAGGATTACTTAACTATTACCAGAATTGTGACTGATCTGTCCATGTTATAAGGGGTTCACAACCACACGAGCACATTTCAACATCCTTGCTATGCGATGAAAAATAGGGACCCACCTAACCCGGCTACATGTAATAAGAATCTGGAACTATACACTGTCGCTACTTAACAATAACTGGGAAGCAGAAGCCAACAAGGAAGTGGAAACAACACAAATGTTACAATATAACACTTACCAACTTGCTGGTACTTTCTTGTGTCCAACAATGGAAAAATGAAACAAAACAGGTTAAATATTGTTTCCACGTTCTTATTCTAATCATCCAGTCGTCTTATTGTGATGTGGTGGGTCACCAAATGATTCAGTCCACATCTGTAAGGAATTCATATGGATGCTCTGCATTAATAATGTTGCTTTCAACAAATGTTAAAAAGAATCTGTCAAAATTTATTTTCAACTTAATATAAATTAATAATACTTGTATTGCAACACACAACTTTCCAATAAACACAAGAGATTGTACATATTACAGCTTTGTTTGCAAAATTTTAACATCCCAGACTACAAAGAAAATATGACAGTATATCAGAGTCACAAAGGGTTAAAGAAATAAATTCAAAATGTTACACTGCAACATCTTATATCTGATACCACATATCAGAACAATACTGATCAATCAGGGCTGTCATATTTACTTAACAAATTAGATCAAAATTAAAGAATGCTGAAAAATTGTTCAATCCAATAAATGTTATATAATCCAGCGAGATACTCATAAACATTACTGCAGGGCTCCAACATGAGTCAACCTCTCTCAAATTTAAAAACAGCAGGTACACAAAAGATCTCTGGGCCAAGCCCCTTTGATACAAAAAGTGCAGAAATTAACAAGAAAGAAGGTTCTTTCACTACAGAACATAATTTATTCCTATTACTGCATTTTAAATATAAAAAATTCAACATATGAACTATAGCAAACATATTTCACTGGACAGTGGGATGCTTTGAAACAGTGAAATGTTTTGTGTGTGTGTGTGTGTGTGTGTGTGTGTGTGTGTGTGTGTAGGGGAGGGGGGGGGGCAGTATATGAATCTCACTACACATCAGAGGCCAAATGACACTGACTGGAACACAGTCAACAGAAACACAGCATTAACAACAACTACACAATATGAAAATAATGTCATCATTTTGTAATCAAAAATTTATTACTGACGGTATGTTAACAGTGTAACTAAGAAACTTAGGTTATTCTACGAGGTCTTTCCTGGGCCATGGCAGTTCAAGAAAGTTTGCGTTGTTACGCGATCACAAAACCTTCAGCTGTACTTGGTTCATAACATTTCAGAATTGTACACTGAACAGTTCAGTTTCTTCTGCAATTTCAGCAGTTAGCATAGCTGTAATGCTGGCAACTGAAAAGGGGTCTTCAAAAAGTACCTTCCCAGTCTGTGGCAGCTCAATGACAAAATCCTTATACAAAAGTTCAATGTGTGCAGTTTAAACATTACAAACTGGATATAGAGAACAACTCACACACACAGACATTGAATGAAACAAAGCATCCATGGAATGAGCATTCCCCTTTTCTCTTTTTACATGAACAGACTTCAAACTGATTTTTGGTGAACAAGCATGCATTAAAAGACTGTTCACAGATCTTCAAATATGATCACACATGAATGTCTATATGTATAAACAGTGACAACAGTTTGCATTACAAATTCACTATTGTACGAATAAACAGTACTGCGAAATAACTAATAAATCTAGTTACCAACTGTGTTCACAAGGCACCAGTAAACTGTCAGAAAGCAAAGATGCCACCACTGCAACGTGTGCTACTCGCTGTACATTTTAGTACATCTGGCAGTGATCCAGTCATCATGCATGGCAGCATGTTCAAGTAATCAAAGACATGAAGATTACTGTGTTTTGGATATGGCAACATGCTGGTACCTTCCTATCACACTGCAAGGCATCACAGAACAAAAGACAGTAATCTTCAAAGTCACTACCATAAAAAAAAACTCAAATCCTCCAAAGAATTCTTTCCAGTTTCTATGGTAAAGTAACCAAAACAGTATATTGCACCAGGTTTCTGTTAGCAAACACTGATATGACTCAAAAATTCCGCATTTGGGTACTGTTACCCTAATACCTACAAACATTCATGTGATTTCATCTAACATAAAGTTTTGGATCAATGCCATACAAATATACAACACAATCTACAATGGAGACAGGTACTGAATTTTAATTTTTCACAGTACTCCACCAGGACTGCAAAAGTTAGTTTTAAAATATAGAGCAAAAAAGTAGATCATAGTGAAGATGCTGGTGAAATTCCTGCCTAAATCAAAGTACTACTCACAAATTATAAAGTTAACACTACTATTACACAGGTAATAAAATGTGCTTTGATTTCTCATTAAAAAAAACTGTGCCCTTGATCTATGAAATTATGAATGGGAATATACAGCAAGATTTTGCAGTCTTGTGAAAGTTGGTCAGCCACTCTGGCTGCCTGGACAGCTCAGTGACTTGTGCATCTCTCTATTGAAATCTCACTGTATGTGTACATCAAACACTTGCAACAAATACTTAGACAATAAAATGCATACCATTATTACAAGGGTAATAGCACGCATCTGCTTTATCTTTCAAAGAAGTCATGTCCCAGGTATACGAAATAAATGGAAACATACACACACTACGCCTTCTTTTACAAAAACCTGTCTGCCGGCAAGGGAACAAAAAGGGAAACAGAATGCACCGGTAGAGGTGCCGAGTTTGACGAGGTGTCCAGTATGGAACAATTGTTTGTCGGTATAAATACTGGCACGTACAAGCTGAGATACACATCACGAACTCTTGCCTCAGTTCCTCATGTAAGAAACTATCCGTCCAGTTGGACACACACCCCACAAAGGACGCTATCCTAACCCGCAGCACTTGACACTTGTTTATTTATAGGCGACAGTTCTATGAAAATTTCAGCAGTGCTTGGCAACTCAGGTTGGGAATTGCACAAAGATAGTCTTATATCGAAGAACACAAATGCGACGGCAAAAACGAAATGCATGCCAAACATCTGAGATTCAAATCACTTAAACATTATAATTACCCACATTACACAACGCACTCTTGTTTATATAAGCTTATCTCACTCGATTTACATGTCAATAACCGCGCTTACGCCGGTAGCTGGATATGATGCGAATTCGAATATCCTCTAGCCACTGTCGCATCTCAGCCTTCAGTTCGCGCATTTTCACACGTATTTCTTCACGCATCAAATTGAAACACATCGCGATAAGACCCATTCCTAACAGCAAGTAAACAAAATTTATGACCAGTTTTGTCTGACTGCCACTATTGAGCGCCTCGAGGATGTTGGCACCAGGGACGAAGTCGCCAATCCCGATTTTACAAAGACTAGTCACACAGAAATACGTGCTATCAAGGTATTCCCATCCTTCCCACTCGGCGAACATGATAGTTCCCGTCAGCACATAGCCACCCATGACCCAAAGACACGCGGTGGAGGGAACAATTATGCGTGGGGCTGGGGTTGGAGGCAGATTGCTGTCAGAGTCATTGTCCCCAACACCCTCTTCACTGCACTCATACAAGCGCCTGTATAACCAGCGGAACGTTGAAGCTAGAACCTTCCCCATATTCATGAAGTATAACACATACAGCGGAATTCCAAAAACTGCATACAGCACAGTGAGACCCTTCCCCAGCGACGTTTTTGGCACGACATTTCCGTAGCCAATCATGGTGAATACAGCCAAACAGAACATCAAAGCAGCAGGAAAGGTCCATAAATCCTTACTGACTCTGCCATTGTAACCTTCTTTATAAGCTTTCACAAAATCGTTTTGGAAGACTCTCAAAACCCTATCGACTCCAGTGCGCCAGGCAGTTTCGTTAAATGCAAAATCACTGGTAGTCAAGTTCCAGATGTCACAAACACATTTCGAATGAAGTTGCGCCACTTTATCATTCTGAGGATTCACCCAATCCTGCTCAATCGACATGAAACCGAAAGCTCCGACAATGGCATAACCAACCACAAGGCCACCGACTCCAACTTGAGTGCACATAAACGCCACCAATTTTCGGCAACAATCCTTCACTTTCTCGCGGGGGTCACTAGCCGTCGTCGACGACGAACCGCGACTGCGCACGGAGCTTCGAACCCCGGACACGCCAACAGACCTCATCTTCGTCAATCGGCGTCTTACCGAACACTGAAATAGTTCGCCCACTGACGCAGCCATGCAGCCAGCCCTAACTATTTTTGGAAGCACCATTTGGCATCGTGCCCTGCTGCGATACAAACTGGCATATCAAAGTCTCACTAATTCATTGATGTTTTAATTAGTCGCCGACAGCGGGATTAGGCATATAGCACACGTCTACTATACGTACGTACCAGCAGTATCCGTGTTGCGTGGTGCGCTCCTTACACAGCGTTGATACAGCATACGCCTTCATTATTTTTTACACTTTTAGGGGGAGAGGAACCTCCCCCATTTCTCAAAACAAGGTAGCACATACAAAGTCTCTTTCTTCTAGGTCTGTCAGACATATTTGCGCGGGATACCATTCCTTTAAGCCCCAATTTCGCTGATCGGGTAGGAATGGCTCATTCTGTTAGTATACACTGTATATAAATGTATATTCTAAGCTTTAACACTGTTCCTGCTATCTGCCTGTAATTGCTGATGACTGGTTTCAATATGAATTGAACTGACTTACATTCTATGAATCCAAAACAGGTTAATACCTTGGATACAGAACAAGCTGCAATATCCTGCAAACATTAAATACAGTGCAGTTTAACAGTGGGGCAAATTTAATTTCAAGCAATTTGTAGGTTGTTGGTAACATTTTCATCAAAATGCTGCAACAGTGTTTGGAACACATTGCAGCACGAGATCTGCGCTCTTCTGAGGTTAAACACAGTGTCCAGTGGTAATCCTTTCCCACTCGATGCTGTGTTATACCCCAGAAAAGCGCAGATCTCATCAGCATTGCGGCAGAAGCCTGAAATCCCATTGCAGCACAGTGATTTACTTTTTAAGATGTGCTTTCTACAGCTGCAATAATTCTTGAAATACTTGGATATGTTCTGCATGCTGAAATACTTCTAGTTTCAGATTGAGTTCCTTAAGGATATGCAATATGTCAGTGCAATATAGCCACTTCATTACCAAACTATCATCCCAGACAATATCTGCCAAATTAGACTGTTCTAACTAAAAAAGTATCACTTCTTAGTTCATACATTGTGGTTATGAATGTGAAAATGCAAATTGTGATTTTTACGTGGAAATAATATCACTTTTTATCATTGTGTATAATGCAGGTATACCATAACTGCTAATTAAAATACACCATAATAGGATGACTCATTACACAATTATCTACAGTTCAGGCTTCAATGTGCATTTTGTAATTAATTTTGCCACCGATATAACTACAAAATTAAAATACAGTGATAAATTATCAAATATTTTCTAATATTAATGTAACATAACTGACTTTATGTTCCATGAATGCATAAGACACAGCCCATTCAACTATTCCCATGATCCTTCAATGGGTCACACCCCACAGTTTGCAAACACTGCTATAAAGGACTAAGCCAAGGATACAGAACATGGTATAATACAGACATGATTATACTTACTAGAAACATATATATAAAACAGAGGTGTTACAGCTATGTATGTACATCTTATTTCATAAGAATACAACACAGTATATAGACTCACAACAGGTATCATGTAGGGTGTAGTAATAATGACAAAGACATATTGTCATAAGTACAATATTTAAGAAATTTCAATTAAAGTAAATTTTTCTATTTGGTAAAAGGACTATGATAACAGGCAACATAAATAATAACCGCATGGAAGAGGTACAATGTTAAATGACAGGTAATCTTTAACGCTGTCTTAAATACTTCCACAACAATATTCAATCATATTGATTCCGTATAACACAGCCCTTCTGACATACAGTGTGGTCAACACTTGGCACATGGATGTCATATTTATGTCTTTTGTTTATATTGCATATGTCTGAATTTGTCTAAAACTTTTCCAGGATGCCCACAACAAATGAAGCAAAGAGAGGAACAATATGCTGACACATGAACAACAGCACTATTACATTAAATGGCCCTTGTCTCTAGTCACTTCCCATTGGGTTGCTTATGTCATATACCAGGCCCACACTCCCTGCCTCATTCCCATACTGCTTACTGGAGAGGTTGTAAGGTCTGCGTGACTCATCTGTAGACACTATGCAGATTTCTGTATGACACAGACACTCAATACAGTCACTACAGGTGCTGTCATAAATTCAGATGAATATTTCTACATGTGCCACTTACATGCAGAAAATGGTTCACACATAAGTGCAAAGCTTTTGGGTAACAGGTTCCAAGACAATACACAGGAGATACATGGTGAGACAAAACTGGGCAAAACTGGTGCTAGATTGAAGATGTCTCTGAGAAATTTTTCTGCACAATTTGTACAGCAAATGGGTGTCTGCATCATCACCATCAAATATAACAAAACTGACGTATCTGCATTTGTATAAGATAACTATGGTTCACGAACTCTGCAACACATATCATAAAGCAAAACTGTAGCTGGTGAACTGGTAACTTCAGGGATGTGTATGCCAAAAAAATTGACCCCACACAGTCTGTTTAGAACTGAAGGTTATTTTCATCTCCATGCACACACACACTTCCAAGTAACACACAATGGTCTGCATAAAATCCCACATCAGTCTACAAAGTGCCACTACACGACGTTATGGTTTGTGTGTGGTGTACTACCAGTGCAACTATCATTACTGGGCTCACTTTCATGTTCAAACTACCAAAGACACAATTCACACAACTATGACAGCAGTTAATTTCTTGATAAATAGAATGCATTGCGCGGTACAATTTTATGAATGTATTGCGAAGAGTTTCATGCTTATATTCATGGTGTTCCTGCTCTTACGAACGAAACTGGATCCACTGAAAAATATGCTTGTGCCTAGAATTGACACATTAAAATTCTGCGTTATTTCTTGTTTTTGTGCGTTTTCATGTTGTTGTGAGAGAAAAAAATATGCCCTCTTTTTTAAGGCATATAAGTGGTCAAGACCCACTCTTCTTGTTATAGGTATACGGTAACACTGCCTTAAGAACTACTGCTTTGTAACTCCCAGTTCGAAAATACTCTTTTACAATCAGCATCCAAACAGCATATTAAACTGCTGGAATAAAGTCATACGTCAGTGTGCACCATGTCAAAGTGCATTTAGTAGTTCCGGAAAGTTGCTCCTTGTCATCATTTCATATTTCAGCTTTTACTTTACGGTGTACGCAGCAGGAACACTATTCAGTGTTACTACAGAGAACAGCAAAGGGGAGGCACAGTAAAAGAACATATGTATATGTTGTATAACGCATAACATCATACGCGCTCCAATAAAGAATCTTTAATTCTGTCTAACCTATAATACTTAATTTAACCTAACCTTCTCACAACACTCCCCATTTATCATCTTACAATTATCATCCAGCCAATATACAGTTCAACTTACCTTCCGATAAAATAACAGTTGACTATCGTTCAGATAAGAGCTGCCTATAATCATAAACTAGACATTATGTTCAGCTTATATTACAAAATAAAACCCTAATTTCCTTCACACTGCAAACAAAATCACGCACTTCGTCATCTTTACAACCATATTTGACCAACAGAGTGCTCTGCTTCACCATGATAAGAAACCTCCAGAAAAGACGACTACGTTGCGTATTGTAGAGGTTAGAAGGTAAGGAAGGATACGTTACGACATTAAAGCGGTACTGTTCCTATATTTCATCTGTGCCTGAAAATTACTAATTATAGCGAGAATTTGTTCCTTGGTTACTGCATCGTTAGCTATTCTGCTTTATCTGAAAATGGAATTCTTGAATTTGTTCTGTCTGGATGGATAATCCGTGTAAATAACTGCTGTTTAAATAATAGCGAACACCGCCAATAGATGAGATGCTCGTCGTAAGTAGAAATCGGACGAGTAGTGAAGTAGAATGCCCCATCTGCTGTAAATAAGTGATTGAGTAATTTATTCTGTTAATTTTGTTAGCTCAGGCCAAAATTTGTTATATTGCGAAGTTTATTGTGGCGTAGCACGCACTGCAATCTCTGACCTAGGTTATGATGTGTGTAGCGTGTTGGCTACCATCGTATCTCGCCAGGAACTACGAACGTTTGGCGAGAAAAACTGCAGCCTTTAAAGAATATGAAATCAAGTCAAAAACAAATGAAATCTCGGGAATGGTCCCAGTAGGATCCCGAAACCAAAATGTGTTTCTCTTTCAGACGATCCACTGTTAAACACAACAGCCTATCCTTGTCGTTTTGATCATATTCAGAAGAGAAAAGTTGTTAAGAATTAAGTCGCATAAACATGACACAATCAAGTGGTTACAGGATTAGTTACAACTTAATTGAAAATTGTGTATTTACTTTCGAAACGTTTCCATGCATTTAATCAGTCGGAGCACAATAGTGATCATGTGTCGCTTGTACGTTAAAAGAACTCGGCACTTTTGCTACTGAGACTGTTTGATGCATTTTACACGATTCTCTGCCTACGCAGCATGGTTTTATTGGCCTCTGGAATGGTCATGAAGTGTCTTCTGTGAGGTAGGAACCCAATAAATGTCAAGCTTGAAGGAGTAAGTCATTAGAAATATCTGTGGAGGTAGACAGAATATGTATTGTAGTTTATCTAATCATACAGAGTTAAGCTAGCAATAATCATTTCGGGTACTTAGTGTAATTGTAGCTAGTTCTAAATAACGGTGATTAACTTCTGCAATCAGATACAGTATTTATCCCATTATGAATTGGTGTTTCAGATAATGGAGTGAAGCTCAGTGTAAGTTTAGGTTAATGCTTGTACTCCTAAAACTTCCAACAGTTAACTCCATGGAGCAGGATCATTCAGGAACCATTAATTCCTTGGTTAGACTAGGAAAAATCAGCTTATCAAGAACAACTCGCCTCTATGGAGTGAGTGATTTGTGTCATAATCATAAGTCTAGCATTCTGTTATTCACTGTATCATTTGTATAAATGTGTACTTTGTTTGCTGTTAGTATATGCCTGTAATTGCCTTCTTTGCTTTTGTCAAACATTAAAATAAATTAAATCATTTTATTTGTTTTTGTGGGTCTTCTCCTTGTTGCTCCTGCTAAAACAGTAACAAGAAGTCACTTTTTAATTTAACTATAATGTTGCAGTGCTTGACTGTGCCATATACATAATGGCAGGACAGCTGGTTCAGTATATTGTGGTTCGTGCAGACTTGTTAAAAACTCTAAACTGGCCTGTGGGATCGGTAATTGCCCAGGCTTGCCATGCTTGTTGTGCTGTTACTTATCTCTACCAAAATGATCCTTACACACAGGAGTATCTGAAGGATCTTGATAATATGCACAAAGTTGTGCTGGAGGCAAGTATTGGTTTTTTTCACAAAACTGTAGTTCATTCATTGTCAGTTTTATAAGGGGGCAGTAGAAGATTAATCGAAGACTAGTTTTATTAATATTTTCCTGCTCTCGGAAGATACAAATATTTTCTTTTCTCCCCATTGTTTCTAATGGCTTGAAAATGACCTGTTCTTGTACTGTACAGTATCCAGTTCGGAGAATAAGCCACAGATCGAAGGGTTTCTGTTGAAAGAGGCATGAGTCATGAAAATCAAGTATAAAAGGATGAACAGTCTTTACAGTTTAATACAAAAGTTGTTCAAATATCTACATTTTAAAAGTACCTATGTGCTCCATATTTTGTTGCCCAGTACCAACCATTATGACACTCTTTGGGAGTGTAATGTTTTTCTCTGTAATTCATTCCATTCCTAGACACTAATGCTACTTAATTCAGCATCTGCCGGTTTGTAATGGTTGTTAGTTTACATAAGATAATAATTCTGTGTAGCTGAGTATCCGCCCCACTGTGGCATTGTATGGAATAGGAAAGGCAGGTAAGTTGGGACCTACTGACAGGTTTCTGCCATTTTCATTGTGATCCGAGACTAATAACCGTGGAAGTGGACAAAATTGAGTGTGACTAAACATGATTTGTAGCATTTCCAAACATGCCATTTTTTCTTACAAGATGAGAGGTTTTTGTGACCGTGAGCCTTTGATTGTGACGTGCTGGATTATGACACTGTAGCCTGGTAGGTGGTTAGCAGTGTTTCAGGTTTGCTGCCTGAACTGTCTACCTTGAAGGTGGATGCAGCAGATTGCTCCAGAATGTGGTAAGCATCTACCAGACTGCATGGTGTCGCAACCCGTAAGATCCCATTCAGTGCACTTATTTGCTCATAATGTACAAGGCTTCTGTGAAACTGTCAACTAGACAGAATCTGTATGATGAAAATAGGCAGCAGAGCATGTGATAAATTAACAGAACAACTACAGTTTCACTTTTATTCCAACAGGTTCCAGATGAATCAAGTCTACGCAATTTAGAATCACAATTGAAAGAGAACAGTGTTTTACATAAAATGTGGATAGAACAACCAGAATATTTTCCCACATGTATTGCAGTAAAACCATATCCAAAAGAAGAGGTGCAAAAGTACTTTAAGAAACTGAGACTCTTTAAAGGTTAATGCTCACAAATACATCACAGTCATTATTCCAAGCTTTAATTACAAAGGCATCCATTGTATGATATTTAAATTGGTGGAGTCAGTGAAAAGTTTAGAACATGTACAAGCAGCAGCATCAAAATAAAATCTTTTTATTACAACATGCTAGCTCATGGAATTTCTTTGTGTGTATTTTAAGAACCAGTAAAGTTCACTGCTTTTTCTCTCTTTTATGGAGGTCTTCTTTGAACATCTTTATCACTGTGTTTTCATGAATGGTGCAATGTGAATAAATTATGAAATATATTATTATATAAATATAAATTATGAAATTTATAATAAATAATAAATTATTATAATATAATTTATAATAAATAATAAATTATGAAATTTGTTACTTATTCTTTCTTTCATGTGAGAAGATTACCATACATTTTTTGTTGAAAGTCAGATAATGTAATGTGGTTGCTTGCTGTGCGTTCCTAGTCTTGGAGGGCCGTGCTGCTTTCATCTTCAGTATGGTCCAAGTGGAGTAACTGCAGACTAATCTGCACATTGTCATCACAGACACCTGGTATCTTCAAAGAGTAAACTGTTCTAAGAAGAAAGCGTGCATGGCGTAAAGCAAGTCTGATGAACTGTTGTCTGCAGTAGCAGTTTCCATTTATAAACAGTTAAAATTTTCATAACTATTTTTAATTGTGTTGTAAGTTAACAGTGTAAAATTGTTTGTTTCATTTAAACTATTATACATTTAGGTAAGAGGCTGGATGGAGGATTGGTAGTGTGGGGCTAACTAGGGAAACTGAAAACTTAAGACATCTATACCTCAGGCAGTACTTAACCACATACGCCATGGTTCAAGTGGTCCAAAACTGTGTTACCACTGTGATTAGCTGTTACACAATTATTGAATCCACCAGTCTACGTACTACACAAGATTTATGTCTAACAAAGCAAGTTATTTACTACGAGTCTGGAATAGTGGGTATCTTGATGCAGTTTTAATTAGTGTTTTTAGAAACAAAAATACTAGCTTACCCAGTATAGATTCTGTTTGTTTACTTATGACAATAGTCTGAGGCTGTCCTGCCTTTAATGTACACCATTAATTCGAGGTCAGTCCCTTAGCGAGACAAATTTCTGCTGTAACATATGACATCAAAATTACGGGGACTTTACCTGTAAGAACAAATACACAGGAAGTACAACAGAAATTATTACTGCAAGGTATTCTCCCTTGACTAAACCACACCTTGTACACCCTTCTAAAAGTTGCACAAAACAGTCACAAAAGCTGTCCAAAGAAACTACATTTAATTTGGTGATTGAAGCTCTTGATGTCCTGGGCATACTGAAATACTGCCTAGAGGGTGATTTTCATTTTAGGGAATATAAAAAATCGGTTGGCCCAAAATCTGGCGAATGAGGCAGGTGGCTGGTCACCACATGGTGATTTTCCAGGAGTGCTTTGCCCAGAATGAGCAAGAACAGTGTCCTGCAAAAAGGAAACCACTGCCTTTTTGTGAGAATTACAGCCTTGCCCTCACAGCTGCCTGCAGTAACCTTTGCAGCACCTGAATTTAGACTCATTGTCCACTGCTTTTCCTTCAGGCACAAGCTGTCTTTGAATCACAACTTGTTCATTAAATTTAAAAGAAGTGACCATCGTCATTTTCATCCTATACTTTTGCAAGAGTACTCTCCAAGCTGTGATTCAAGTAATGCACACAACGGCTGCAATCAGCCTGAACTTAAGATTGTAAAATATCTTTTGAGAAAACTGAATCAAAACTGAGATGTACAAACAAATGAATATTCCCTCTTGCTCCATCTGACTACGCTGGGATGCCATGTATGTATTATATTAACTACATTCATTCAGTATTATATTAAATTTTAATTAATCACAAAATAGAGCAACATGTATGAAAAAGAAAATTGTAAATTTGATATCTCAGTTTGGTAAAAGTAATTGTGTGGCCATTTGTGTGTTTTAGTAAGACTTAGCATGATGGTGGTGGTGATGATGATGACAGCAGCAATGAGGACGACAACTTTTTAGAGTCAAAATATGTTGCAGTAAATACTACAAATAATGTTGTGTTCATGGATTTTACTCATTTATACAAAAACACAATGGGATGTCTAACTTTAAAATCGGTTAATTTGTTTGGGATTTATTGTGCTATTCTACAGACAGATTTTTTTCCTTCTGAATCCTCTAGTGCGTATAGTTACTACTGACCATTACGTAGCAGTTATCTCCATTTTAACTGCCAATGCCAATCCCAATGTACGCCATTGATATTACATTAGTAGTAGTGTCAGTTTCTGTATTGTGTGGTCAACACTTCTGCTTAGTATTCGGGAAGTTCTGGGTTCTGTTCCTGTAGCAGAAAAGCCTTAGAAGTTTTGTGGATTTATACAGTACCCTACACAATACTAATAGGCCACTAGTGTGTTACTAAAATACTCTGCACCTACTAACGTCTCATCCATAATGCAATATCCAATACAAAATAGTACTATTACATTTTCTTGTACAGATATTCTTACTTTTTCAAATACATGGTGTTGCTGATTAGCTTTAAGCATCCCAAGTGGCACTAAAACCTGTTAAGGGGCCCAGTTATACTACTACAAATTTACAGACACAACATTTTTTGTATCCAGATTTCATGGTTGTAAATGTTTTCATTACCCATGTGTGAAAACTCAGCTTTCTATTGTGTTCTTTCAAGGCAGGAATTGGGATTCATATCCACGACTCCATACCAAGTACACAATGAGCACCGTCCATGGATTCATAAAGAGGAAAAAGCACTTGGTGACTTATTGAGAAGGTTAGTAGCCCCTGTCCACAGAACCTTACATTTTGAAAATCAAGTTGCAAGCCCTTACACACATTTTGAGGTGCTTAATGCTTTTCGGCAGGCTTCCAAGTGAGCTGTTTCTGTGTAAGTACTCAAAAGTGTTGAGGAGAGGCAAATTGTCTCACAACGTCCATAGTGTGGCTTACCTTACCACATCGTAAGTTTCC
>BLKM01004581.1:0-85404 GCA_013340265.1 Coptotermes formosanus
GCATGCCACTGAACAAGGAGTCTGCACGCAGCCAGCAAAAATAAGCCCGAATATCATTAACACGAGCATCAGCATCAGCAGTCTGGATGCAGCTTTGGTATGCACAGTTTTCACTGGTGTTTATATATGATTTATTTTATGACAATGTCAGGTAGTTCAGACTATATGGTGTCAAATGGTAGGATAACTGGTAAATGAACTGAAGAGGATTCAGAAGGGAACACTTATGGCATAATCCGAGTTCTATTCCAGCATTTGCCTGAAAGGACCCCAAGGAAAAGCATTACCAACTGTCAGGATTGCCAGTGTACTGGCCAAGATTTGAAATGAGCATGCCCCAAACACAAATCTAGAACATTACAGTACTACCACCCCAACAAGCTTTCTACTTTTCATTATTAAAGGTGTGTAAAGTAGGATAAACAAATTAGTAGTAGAGATTATTAATATTACAAAAAACAGGTTGCTTTGTAATGAAAATGCTTAAACCTGCCTGACAGGCTTTCATATTTTCCTAGTGAAGTTATGAAATGATGCCCACCTCTACTATTTATTCCTATGATATGCAACAAAGAAGAGAAATCCACTAACTTATGTTGTTACATGCAATATGGAATATTTACCTTTTAACTCATCTGCTAAAGGATCATTCACATCAATGGCAATTATCTTCCAATCAGTTTCACCTAAAATAAAAGTGAAATCATATATTTAAAAGCTGTGGGGTATAAGTTCATTTCCATTTGCATATAATGTCAATATAAATAACACAGAATGTCTCTTTTATCAATACCCTAAGCATGTCAGCTATCACATGATGTCCCAAATGATGCAGGCTTTCTATGTGATAAAGCAACCACGCTCACAGGAACCATACAACACACCCTACATTATGTCACTAGTTTCACAACCTCTTGACAGGCTATCAACAAATAGATACTCTTCATGGTGGTTACAAGCAAGCATTCTGGAAAGGAGTACAACTTTCATACTCCTTTAGAAGTACTATCCTTCAGCCTCTATTGAAATTTTGAAAAGAACAGTCAATGTTTAATGATCAGCCTTAAGTAACTATACTTAAGGAAATGAAAGCAGAACACACCAACACACAAACTAAAAACATTTTATTTACCTTCGTCAATGAGAGCTATAGTTCCCAGCACTTTAACCTGAAGAACTTCTCCCCTCTTTGCCACACGGTAGCCAATTTCCAAAATATCAATAGGATCATTGTCACCTTTGTAACCTGTTGATTCATCTAAAACTTCAGGATTCTCCCACGTCTGTCAATCAAATATGCTTAATAAATTTAGTGATTATATTATCAAACCAATAAAACAAGGCTATTCTTCCTTGTTACAAACCAAACTTATTAACAAAGAGATGTAACATTTTGTTGATTAGCATATTAAGGTACAGGCAGCTATAAACGTACCAAGGTATAGGCATCATCCCACAACATATGTGAAGCGCTCCAGAAATACAAGTTGTATCTACTTGACAATTAAACTCCACTCTCTCTCTCTCTCTCTCTCACACACACACACACACACACACACACACACACATTATTCATACAAAAATTTCACACTCACAGCTAGCGTCTGTAGCCCACCTGTTGCAAACAGATGATTCCTGGAGCACTGCATACACAATAGCAAATACAGAGGAAAAGCTGCATGCCTTTTATATCCTGCCACTAGACACAGGTGAACGGTTGTCTTCATGATACTCTAGGGAAGGGCCCCTAGCAGCCATTGGATAGAGAGCTACAAAGGCCACAGCCCTGTCCTGGATGTTGCAGTAAGGACAAATATCATACTGCTGTTTCCAGAAATTCAACCACAGTTACACAGCCAACAGCCATTTAAGTTACTAATTACTTCCACACATGCTTAATGTAAGTTCCACATACAGTAAAATCTGCGATAAATGGTATTGGATTATCTGGAAATCTCTATTAATTGGCAAATTGACAAAGAGGCCCATTATATTTCACTCTTGCAGTACCCTGCAGCACTGGCCCCTATTCTGAGAATATGACCGGCTCACGTGTTATTCCCATTACTCCGAATCGTGGTCAGATACTGTAGCATGGTACAATCGGTTGCTTTATTGCCTTCGCCTGTTAAATATTGGTGTTCTGTGTTTTTACATTATGTGTGCATATTGTTACATTGGTAGTGGTGAAAGGGACTAGAAAGTGCAGCATGTAAAAGAGGACAGGATATCAAGTGACAAGTTAAATAGTTAGGTCTGTCCATAACGTTGCTAGGTACACCAAGATACATATTAAGTATAATATTCTGATATGTGGAAAATTGCGATATCTGGCAAACCTTTGCTGCCGGAGGTGCCGGATATCGAAGATTTTACTGTACATGATCATGCGATTTCTCTTTCCAGGAATGCCTGGTTACATAGCAATATGGGCAGTGTTTCCTTTCACACAGTGTTGTATGTTACAGTAGCCCAACTCTTTGGTTGGAGCCTCACTACAACGTAATTCATCAAGCACATATATTTCAAAACTTTGTTCATTTTTATTGACTTATTCAATGACGCTGCCAGTAACCAAGACTACACTGCACTGAACAATCTTGCATGAGTAAGAACAAGGTAAAAAAAAAGCTCTTCCGTAGCGCCCAGTCCGCATCCAAATGCTGGTCAAGAAATTCTGATAAAGGTAAAGGTAAAGCCATCCCTTTACAGGCCCAGATAGGCCCTGAGGGTTCCAGGAAGTTGAATCCCCAATATTTCTAGATGATCAGCTCATGAAGGTGTTAAGGTTGTCAGCTGTATGCACCAGCTGCCTTTACCCCCCTGGAAACATTCCTGGTACTTATTTCTGTTAGAGGCTGAGTTGACGCCAGGGCCACACAGCGGCCAGAAGGATTCTGTCAATGAAAAATTCCAGTGACACCATCAGGGATCAAACTCACAACCTTCTGGTTTGCAGTGCAGTGCCTTAACTGACTGCACCACTGCATGTCCCCCCAAGAAATTCTATACTGGGCCATATTGCATCGGTTTTATACAAAACTGCACTACAGCAGGGCCCACTATTTCTATTCATTCCTTGATATTTATCAGCCAAATTCAACGAGACCTGGGGTACAAGAATTTAGTCATGTTTACAGCTCTGGTTTTCAAACACAGGATTTGTGCTACATCATTTGGCCGACTGTTACCTAAAGTGTCCTTCAATTCACAACTGAAAAATTTATTGTCTCAATCTTCTACCAGTTACTGAAGTTTTGGCCTTGAGATGGTCACATGAAGGTCCATTAAATCTTAAACCGTCTCAGAAGAGAGACTTTGGTGAAGGGTTTTGGGCATACGAAAACCTTCAGTACAGCACTTGAATTTACAAACACCAAATTAGTTCTGAGGTTGTGGTGTCTTTTGGAATTTAATGTTGTGTCAATCAACCATGATGATAATGAAAGTATGCTCTTCTGACATGGCAGTGCCTTCCCCATACTACACTCTGTTACATCCCAAAAGGCTGTGATCTAAACCAAATTACTTGACGGTATGGATTCTGTTCTTGTCAGACACAATACCACATCACCACTTTGCCTTGAAATGTTGGAAACTGGTTACCCAGTCACGCAGCATCATATCACAGATGAAGGGAATCCTCACCTATATCAATGAGAAAATCCCAAAACTCACACAACTGATAGTGCTGAGACAAAAAAAAATTGTCACTGCATGACCAAATAGGTTCATTCATTGCTTTATACAGCTGCCTTCTGATGAATCAGAATTACAAGAGTAAGATGGGCTGGTCATGTTACAAGTATGGAGGAAAATTCTATGCCTAGAAGACTGATGTATATGCAAACTGGAAGGACCAAGAAAAGTGGAAAGACTGCATGCCAGGTTGAGAGATGAAGTGGGAAACAATGCAAGGATGCTGGGAATAAGGAGTTGGTGGGCAACAGCCATGAATCACAAAGAATGGAGGAAACTTCTGAAGGAGGCCAAGACTCTATGAGCTGTTGTTCCGATGATGATGATGATGATGATGATAACCAAATAAGTTAAAAAATCCTATAGTAATAGAGTAATTTACCAGACAGGAAGGAACACTCACAGAACATGAAGGTGTGTTTCAACACTGGGATGAACATGACAATGTCACTGAGGTGACTGTTCAGCAAACAATATGTGAACTGACTATATATAGGTCTATATATATATGATTTTACCTGGGGAATGGCTCCATAGTTCCAAATGTAACCATGGTGAGGAAAGCAGTTGGCCACAAACCTCAACTTTCCTTTCTTTACATCCTGCTTAATGGGGTTTAAAACTTCTTTCAAATTGATCTAAATAAAAAGAAAAGCATAAACCACCATCTTTTCTAACACATGGTTTTCAGCAATGGAAGAAAAACTCAGTGGCCATAAATATTTATCGTACTTGAATCTACAAATAATCTCATTCATAATGCTAAAGTAACAATCTTTGACACAACAGAGGAGGAGCTGAACATAAAAACAGTCCATACCGGCAGTTACAGCTTTTGTAGATTGCAGCTGTACTACATGAAATGTGACAGGTATGTCATAACATTATAATGGTAATAACAGTCACTAGCAGTATGCTACTACTAGTTAACACAACAGGATTAACTGAACTTAATTTCATTATAATTGATATTTAACTTTTCAAGCAATGTTAGCATTACACATTTTCTCAAACCCATAACATTACGCAAAAGACCACCACCACATCTACCTGTCAATAATTCTCTCTCTGATATCACACTTAAAGTGGATACGTATCTGCCTCTCTTATATGGTACACTTGCCTCAGGCTGCTTTAAATTCAAGAGCTATCCATACAAAAAGGAAAACTTTTTTACCTCCATTTTAGCATTTGTCCACCGAGGAATTTCTACAACCATATTGTAGATTTTCTTACTAGCATCAGCATAAATTGGAATGTCATGTAAAGGGGAAATTGGACCAGAAGCATTTCCTGAAATAACAATTACGTATTAACATTTCTCGAGTACAGGCAATACTCATAACATTTTGAGAAACTGCAGACTACTATTTACATGATGGCCAAATATGACATTCTTGCTGCAGGACAACAATGCTGCCAATACATAAAGTGCAGAACTGGTAACACATATGGTCTGTAGTTAGCGTTAGTTCATGGTAAGGAATGTCAAGAATCCCTGGTAATTCAATAGTATAACTACTTCTACAAACACAGAAATGTCACATGAAGCTGATCCATTGATGGCTACTGCAGATCTTTCCTCAATCTCAATTTATTTTATCACTTGCCAATGTTGTGCAGACTACAGATCCGGGGGAGGGGGGAACAAATAGCACAATCACTAGCAAGGTCAGCGCCGATAATTCTACATACATATAACCTCGCAAGTTACATCAGCATTCCTTTATCACAACAAGCGTTCTCTCCGAAATATTGATGAACGTAAACTTATAACTCACTGAAATATACTCTGTAGTCAGTTGTATATGGTGAACCTCTTTCCACGGCTTCGTACATAGCTAAGCTTGACTGCTTTCTGCACAGGTAGTCACTACTCACACTCCCGAACAAACGACGTTCCAGCAGTCTAAAACGCGAAATTAACACGTGCGATTTCGCGCGCATTCTGCCATCTGCTGGTAAAAGGCGAAGGTCACTTCGGAACAGATAAAGCAAAGGGATTGCGATAACGGAAAGATGTGTGCTCATGAACGTATGTACACATGATGAACCGTGATTCGCAAACAAGATACGTCTCATTCAGGACTTATCAATTTATAGTGTTCTTCCCCGTCCACCTTATTTTAAGCGTCCTTGTCCTAGCGTTTGGAGGCGCGTGTTATCTCTTTTCAACGCAAATAGCAGAGCATAGATACGTTAATCATCCATTGCATCAATACAGGAACAGTAGAACTCACGACTATCAAAAAATTGTCAGTTTTGTACTTTAACGTCCATGCATTCAAAACATACATAAAACCAATGTTGTGCCTTGATCTTCGAAGAAAATTAATATGGCATTGATGGACTCGAAAATTGGGTCGGTATCAGCCATGAAAGAACTCCAAATGAGCAACTCGAACCTATACACTAATCTACACTGCGTCACGCCCCAGGAGAAAATTCACCAGCACCCCAGTGGCAAGCTCACACCATGCACGTAGGTGAACTTTCGTACCGTCACATCCACGGATTAGAGGTAGCGTCTAACTGCGCTGCCAACTACTCACGCACACACAGACGTTGTCCGTCACGAAACAGTGCTCATGTGGGAAACCATGTGTCGTACGTGACGGGTTTACAGACTGTAGCATACTTACCCCCTATTCCATATTACCCCTTCCACAGTTTGTGCCCATTGTCATTCCTCCGACAAACAACCAAATTGTGGTTTTCAGGATTGACTGTATATAATTTTATGGGTGGGCATAAGTGTAACTTGGCTAATACCATTAGTGGCCGGGGGGGGGGGGGGCGGGCAAAATTGACCATCGGTATTAGGAACTTCATTTTACAAAGGAGTCAAATTTGAAAGAGGGCAAAAATTGGTCCCATAACACGCAAGTTTTTCACTTTTTTTGTTTCTATTTTTTATTTGCTATTATTCAGTTCAGTAACCCCAAAACTATTGCTAGGTTGAAAAAATATTGGGGCAGCATTTGCCCCCCTTGCACCCCCCAAGTTACGCCTAGTGGGTACCAAATAATGAGCTCCATTACTGTACACTATGAAACCAATCCCACAGCACAGATCCTCTAGCCGTTGGGAACATGGTTGATTCATCTCTGGTCCAAATTATGTAGCAGTTCCACCATGATCACCCTGTTTGGTGGGTTGTGCGGCCTCACCCCCCAGTCATAGGACATCCACAGCATCAGTCTCCCTATCCTCTACCTCAAGCCTTAACTCACATAGCTTCATGACATGAACATGGGCAACCTTACCTCCTTTTTACTCTCACTGATCAAAAAGAACTGTAATAATGTAGAATCATGAATGAGCTACATGGTCATCATTATACTAATAAACATGTTTATCCAAGCCTTTCAGTACAAGAACAATACAACAAGCAACATAAAATGGGGACTGTACAAATACTTTCCAAACAGGAATCTACAGAGTACCGAACACATCTCTTGTGTGATGAAATTTTTGCAGCATTGTTGAGGCAGATTAGTCTTCTGAAACATGAAGTTGTGTTGACTGGTAATTTGTTACCGATTTCTTCTTTGGCTACCCCTGAAGCATAAGTGCAGCATGTTCCTCCAAAACATTAGTAATAAATTTCCAGTCAACAAAGTGTCACATCCCAGACAATTAATCTTTGTCATTTGACATTCTTTTCCAGCGCTTACCTAAAAGACATAACCAAGAGACTGTGAAAAGAGGATTACACAAATGCAAATCTGAAGCAATGTTCAGCACACTGTATATATAACTATTTGGAGGGGGAGGGGAATGAGATGTAGTTGATATATTTCCCTTTAAATGTTATAGGTAACTAATCTCCAGATATACGACGACCATGCATATGGGACAATCCCATTTCACAACTTTAAATATCCAGGAAAATACATATCCTGAACGTAACGTGTTTAACTTCGTGCATGATTAATGTGCGCCCATTTTTCCAATGAACTGGGGAAAAAAATCTAGCTTACATTCAGGTAAATGGTGCAACCTCAAAGCTCAGACAACTTCCTGCCTCAGGTCTGCTTATCTTGTGTGCTGCTCAGAAGTGTTGCCACAGTAGGTACAACACAAATACCCCATATCTTAGATAATATCATTCTATTTACTTTATTACCAAGGGCAGGTCTTATCTTCAGGCAAGTTTGGTCCATAGCCACTGTAACTCCTCAATCAGAACCATAATTATCCACACACCATCCAATGGATGTATCTGGCATACTGTTAACGTCAGTGGTTAGCCTTGTGCTCCAACTGCTGTATCCCCAAGGAAAGAGCTATCAGTACCCACTGTACAGAAAATAAGTTGGGCCCACAGTTCACCAACCTGTGCTGGCGAATTTATTAACCTGTACTCAGCTGAAATGGCCAAGGTGTTACTTCTGATGGCAACAACAATTTGCTCCAGATCCAGGAAAATACTTATTCTGGAACAGGTTTATCCAAACCTAATAGAAGTAGCTCAGGTGACTGGAAAATAAACAGGTTTTCACTTTGTATACATTTACTGTAACTGTACAAAACAGCTACATCAAATTACTAAATCTGAAATTAAATCATTAGTACTATAGAGATCTGACCACTAAAAATACCCTTGGAAGCATGCAAACTGTGAGTATAGTTTCTGCATTTGCCTGCACAGATTTTTCACAGAATCAGCACTGAATGCAATCAAATAATTCTAGCAATTCAAAATTAAGGACACTGTCAAGTCCAAAAACCTTGTATAAGAAGAGCAAATTCTCTTCCACTTCTTTAGTTTGGTTTGGTTGTGCAAAAACTGAAGATCATAACGTCAAATTTAAAAGATTTCTATGGTTCTGGCAGTCTGAGGGAAACTGACCTAATATTTTGACTACTTTCCTTCCTTAAGGGGAAGAAAACAGACATTTGAGATCATCACTTTGTACATATGTCTCTTTCAAGTTTTGAACCAATTCATTTGGTTTCAAAACATCTGGTATGCATGCCACTCAAACATCGTAACTTTTAATTTCGTGTGAGCATGAATGTGTGTGTGGAGGTATTAACATAGCACCCCCTTGGTTGCTGTGATTACAGTATTCTGAAAGGACTTTGGGAGGAACAGCATCATTCTGATTAGCTGTTACTCTCTATAAATTAAACTGCCTAAGTCATTAATAACACATGATTGGTATGAGCTAGGAACTTGCAATCAGGAAGCAGGGTTTATGACCTCTACCAAGAGTTGATGCTTTAGGCTGTGAAAGAGGACAGCTGTTTAGTAGCTTCCTGCTCTCAGAAGCCCTACAACAAACCAAGTATGAGGGTAATTCGAAGAGGCAGGGGGGATGCCAGTAGCAACAACAGGCAAGGTAAAGTAAAGTAACATAAAAAGTAAATGAGAAGTTACTAAGACAATGGCAAACACAAGTACAAACCTGTAGTTAGTAAGGAATAATTCTGAGGCAAACCCTCTGATATAAATATCATCATTGCTTAATTCTTATTAATTCATTTACTTCAGGATGGACAAAATGGATATTCATCACATACGAAAAGCAACAAAGCATGTATAATCTTCCTCAAAAATTTTACTGCTGGAACTTTCTGACATTCCTATGTCAAGGCAGGCCCAATATTAACACCAGTTTCTGTAATTCATACTTTTAATATATTCTGTCATACACATAGTATGTCTTTTGTCTTTCTATGCATGTCAGCATACTGGACGAACATGAATCAAAATGCTGTTTGATGCACATACAAAATGTCTTAGGGAATTTACGCTGTAGATACTTCTCCCCCTACTATTATAAAGTGCCCTTCAGAATTAAAACACAAACATTCATACAAATTCATAATATCCCACAAAATTTTTTCTGATATTTCCAGTACGAAATGCAGAATTCCATCAGTTGCATCTTGTTTAGAACAGAGAGACTCTGAAATCTTACTTACTGCTGAACATTCCTGTGCTGAGTACTGTGTCACAATAACAACAATTTCAATTGCACGTAATTGATCATATCTACAACTGATATAACTCTGTGGTGAAAAATACTGAAGTTCTTAAGACTGAAGAATGACACATTATTGTACTACTGCAAGGTACAGTATGTGCCAAGTGTCAGAAAAAAATTAAATTACTGAGTGATATATATATACATACACATATATATACCTTCGACTTTCACTTATTAACCTGTTCCCTCTGTAACTCACGTTTTTTGCTTGGTTATCCTGGTAGCAGGCGGCACTGTAGCTGCCATGTACGTAGCTTCTCAGCACCAATGTAATTCTTTTAACCTCTTAACTGGGTATGACGCATATGTACGTACTCATATTGCGCTATTTCAGTGGGTATGACGTACTATTACGTCCTTGAGCTTTCACCACTAATATCTCCTGGGTATGACGAGATATGACTTAGGTATGAGTACTGTTAAATAGTCGACGTTTTTTCCTCTATGAGGCACCACCAACCGCCTTCTTCTTGGCAGCCAGTGCCATCCACCACAATTATTTGAAACCCTGTACGATGTACGGTCTAGAGCGGGAAAAATGGCAGCGCCAGGTAACAAGCGAAAGAGGGATCTGCTTCCAGAAGAGGGCATCTCCAAAGTTTTAGACAAAGAAGCCGAAAGTGAAGTATTCTCTGAGGAATCTGATGATTTTTCGTTTGATACAAGTGAGGAAGATTCAGACAGTGAGTCAGATGTTGTGCATGAAAGTGAACCGTATGAAGAAGTGTCAGATTTTTCACCACCTTTTGTACCCCACGGTGTGACGTGTCCAAGATTTGCATTTCTCGGTGTAAGTGGAGTGAATGTAGACTTTGACGATGAAACTAGTGTTCTGGAATGTTTTCAGAAGTTTATTGATGAACATATGTGGCAGTTGTTTGCTGAACAAACAAATATATACGCCAACAAATTTTTGGCAGCAAATCCTAATTTGAAACCACGATCCCGAGCTAGAAGATGGACAGATACAAACCCGACTGAAATGAAAACCCTAATTGGGCTTCTCATTCTTCCAGGTATTGTACAGAAACCTGCAAATGGAATGTATTTCTCATCATATTGGTGTCCTGACTGTGAGAAGGTCCTGTGTATAGTACCGTGTCTTCAAGTCTACCACACAGATAGAAATTTAAAAATCTAAAAAAATCATAAATGTTGCAATAATTATGAATAAAAGCTACATTTCATCTTTAAATCAGTTTCTCATTACACATGGAAAGAAAGCCCCATTATGTTTGCAACCCTTCTCATGGTTCATAGGAACTACGAAAAATGGGCAGGATTAAATACCCAGGGAAGCTTACACCAGCAGCCCAGAAAGACCCAGTTAACAGGTTAATATATTTTTATCTACTTTTCTACATTAAGGCTTCCATTCTTCCTGCACTGCCCCATATCCAGCATTTTTGGCCACATACAAAATCTTCTATTTCTATATTTCCAAGGTAGTTACAATCTGTGCTCCCAGAAAGCCATGAGAACTTGTGGTACAAACTGTGCCATGATGACACTGCAGACTTTGGCTGAAAAAAGGACTCACAGCACATACAATCATATTTCAAAGCAAGCACAAGCACCTCACTCATCACATACCACAAAATGACTGGTGATATACAGTGTTCACACTACAGAAAATATTAAATTAATGCACTGTACCAGTAACCATTTCATCTCACAACATAAACAGTTTCCAGGTAATGGAACTTGTTCAGTTTTGCACTACACAAATATCCTACGCCTCCTCCTGTTTCACCATGCGCTACTCAACTCACCACGTGAAACAATAACACTCCCCATCTCACCATATGAACAGTCAGGCTCCCACCACCCCTCACACATGGAGTGCTGTCCCTCCTCAGCACATGAATACTGCTGCTAAAACAGAAGCATCTTCACTTTCACACAACAAACTCCCTACTACACAAGATGGTAACTTATCTCACCACATGAAAGGAGCTCGTTCCCGCAGAATCTTGACACCTGTCTTTTCCCACTCCACAGGATAGATCCACAGCTCCTGTGCTGATTCCAAGCATGACATGATTGCTGCTCCTTTCCATGCAGTCATCTGAGGATCCATCTCTTTAGGGGTTGTTATAATATCCAATTGTTCTGCAAGTAATGCCGGTACCTTATTAATTAAGCAGGCTGCAATAAGAAATTACAAGTTACAGCATCCTATCAATGTAGGGAACTCTACTACAAATGTATCACTCCTTCAGTTCATAACCTTGTACAATACAGTATTTGAAAATTAAGACAGCCTCAAAAAAAATGGGGCTGCAAACAATGCACTATTTGTACATACAAACTAATGAGTACACATTCTTCACATGAGATTGTTATTTTGGTAACTGATCCATACGAGATTTCTACCCAATTCCTTATGATCCTTACCCATAATTTTCCTGGTCTTATGCTGTCTCTTTCTGTACATTTAAGGAATAGGGGTAACAAGGAGCGAAAGAAATGAAACTGGCAAAACATTTATGACAAAGCTTTCCCTGAGAAAATAACTGTTTGTATACAAAACCATATAAAGCACTGTCAGTACTGATATAATCCACACGGAAACCAATATAAGTACATGCCCTTCATTTTCTCTTTTAGTCATCATGGGTAGAAACTCTTACTTTCAAGCAGTAATACTCAAATATTTTAGGGTGTGAAATTTCTTCAGTTTCTTTATCCCTCTGCCAGCCCTAATGCCCAAAATGCTGTGAAATCTCAATTGCTGAACCAGTCTTAACACATGAAAATTTTATAAATCTTCAAGTGAATGTGCATGCTAACTACCTCACGAATGACGTTGGTTCAGATGAAATTACATACTTCTTCCACCCTCTTATGTGTAACTTGCGCATTGTACATTCCAGTAACCTAATGATTTACAGAAATATATATTCAATAGACAAAAGGTCCATGCTTTGGGAGCAACACTTTAAATAAGAATGCCCAATGGTTAATGTAAAAATGTGTACAAATTACTTGTGAAAAAATCACTCGTTTTGAAAATTTAATGTTATCCATAGTCTGTGCAATATATTTGACTGTACAGTATTTATGTATGCAGCAGTTGGATTAAATACTGTATAGACTGGTTCTCAGTTTTGCTGCATGACCTGAAACACAAAAGGTAGGCAGAAATCAAAGCTGGAACAGTTTAGTGCTCACCTGCTCTGAACATGTACGGTATCTGCAGGGAAATTCTGTTCTGTAGCCATGTTCCAATGCCAGTGAACTTCATTCCACCACCAACCACAAGTATACACCCATACATCTTCCTCTTCAGGTCCTCTGTAGCTGGTAACATCAACAGACTTTCTTACACACAAACTCACCAACTGAGCAGCCAACTGGACACTTCTAAATTTTATCTAAGTTATACAACTGGTATTATCTTTCCTTAAATGTTCATTGGTTCAAGCATAGGACTTTCCAGGTTCAACATTTATCTAGTTAGGGAACAAGTGGAAACAAAAAACTTACAATAGTGGTCATACATGAACTAGTGGTCTAAATGCAAAACAAGAGTACCTCCCCACTGTTACTAAGAAAAAGGATTCCGATGAGTTGGTTACTGTGATATCAAGTGAGAGAATAAACACTGTCTTCTATCAGTGAGGGTTAAAAGAACTCTTCCATCAGAGAGGGTTAAAAGACAAGCATCAATGACGAAAAATACTTCAGAGGCTGTATTACAAAAGAACAGCAGTAAATTCTGTTTCTTTAATCACTACATGTTACTTACGACATCTGTCAATGCTCTGCAACACCGCCTGATCTAGTCCTAGCACCTGTTCTGGCCCAAGAACAAATTCCCTGGCTTCACCATCTCTGCCACCAGATGGAGCAGTGGAGTCAATAGCGTCTACCACAATATCCTCTTCCCCTGGTACCACACCCCCGCCACAGTCGAGACCAGCAGTCAGACCATCCAAGTCAGCTCCAACCAGGCCACCTGCTAGAGGCTCCAGTGATTCCTTCATACCACGACGCTACAACACATGTACAGCGACTAGACTTACAGACACATACACCATCATAATCATTATATTCAGTCCATGGTATTAACTGGAAGGTCTTACGTGTGGTTTTGAAACATGTCATAGTAAAAATTCATGCCAATAGATAGAATGGTATTCTGTGAAAAGTAATTTTAACATAACTGCTAACATCTTCTGAAATGTGGTGCTGTGGAGTTGGTTGAGCAGTACTCACTGTTTTGAAGAGTATCTTCACCTTGACTGTTAACTAGTCCAACAACTTGATCCCAAATATGAAGGCAGCATGATCCTTCAAAATGTTGTGAGCTACTCACCCAACAACACTGCATCACATTCCAGAAGACCTGAATCTCTAACATCCTTTTACTTGTGCAACATATCTTTAGAAAGTACTCAATTGCATATTAACCATTTAAAGACAAAGCGTGTCTCTTTTATATAAGGACTCAGTGCGTACCGCGCTGTAAACACTCTCCACTTCCGTTATAAAAACCAATCTCTTAATGTTTTATAAGGCAAAAGTTGCTGTTTCTTCTGAGATCCGTACAAAACACATAAACGCAATGTGGGCACCACGTAGAATTTTTTAATGTTAAACCTGGTGGTATGTAAAGTTACCGCTAGGCTTTAAAAGGTTAAAATCATTACAATTATTACGACTTATACTGCATCTCAGATATTTAAATGGACTGACACCATTTCATTCATCATTCAGTACGATTTTGACTGACATAATAACTTAACTTGGAATGTCAGAACTTGTCTTTGAAGTCAATATTTTCCACCTTATGTTCTCCTAAATCTTTTTTAGAATTTATTTTACTTGAATTTGTTAAGACAATGACATTCATTGTACTGATCTAAATCATCAAACACTGCATGCATTTCGTACACAGGCATTATATAGACAATGCACCAATCATACACCAAACAAGGTCGAGTACCTGGACTTGTCATGACAAAAGAGGACTGTCTTATTGTGAAAAGTAATGCAAATGTGCATTGTGAAAAATGACACCAATTAGACTTGTCAACCTTCCAGGTCTGTTACCACTCTGAAAAGTGGAAAAAAAATGGTTCATGAGATAAAAACATCCCAGAAGACAGAATCTGCTGCATCACATGATGCACAGTACACAGGACCTGCAAATTTAATGTGGACTCTAAAAGCATGGTATAAGCATGGTCTCCTCCTCATTTCTGAAGTTTCAACATAAGACTTCATTCAATCTGTGAAAATGTTCTGTACCCAGATCCTATTAGAAACTGAACATGGGGCCCCTGAGTTAATCAAAAAATCTGTTATAGGCCTATATGTCAAACTAAACTAACAAAGCAGCTGTCACAAACATTTAATTCGCTTTGGGTTGCTGTTCAATCTTGTGTAAAAAATTAATAATTTCTTCACAAAAGAACTGAAACATAATGTTCTTAGGAGTAACGCAGTCCACTTAAACACTAAGCCAAAGATGTTAACCATAAATCACATAGTCCCTTCCCTTCATACTGCAAATGAAATACAGATAACACAGAGATACAAAAAAGGTATGTTTCACTCGAGTATCAACAACAGCTCCTACCAAGGCAAGGTCAAAGTCTCAAATACATGTGAATTCTAAAAATCTACATGGATCACACCACAACTTACGCTTGTTTCTCGGAGATAATTCTCATCATGAGGATCTTCAGGATCTCCACCAGCCCTCTGCTGGATGTGAACTATTTTTGGTCCAGTTACTCCAAAAAGTTCAGGCTGGAATAAGCTCAATGGTGCCACAATGCACTCATCTCCAACCTGAATCAACACCAATACAACAACAGACACAGATTTCTTAATTCTGCATCATTTAAAACAAAATACTATAAATAATGCAATTTTATTGTAGCAACAATTTCTTTACCTGCAATGTGTACTTCAGAGTTGGAGATTTTGGTTGCCGCACCACGAATGTCTTTTCCTGTGAGCCACATATGTCCTAGAAAGAAAATGTTCAACATACTCCCTGTCTTCTCCATTTGCTCTTTTAAGAATTTTCTGAAACTGAGCGGACTGTGAAACTCACCAAATTGACATGGCAGAAGCTTTCCTTTAAAGACTTAAGCAGCATTGCATCAAGTTTGTTGTCTGGATTACATGTTTTATAAGGAAATGCACATTTTTGTAGCAGCCAATAGAAAGCCCGTGTGATGTCACCACCACCATATTCCATACGCACCTAAAATCACACATTTGTCTTCAGAGTCATGGTAGTCCCTTTCCACTGCTTTGCGGCTGCGTTCAGAATTTTGTATATTGTGTGGCTGTTTCCCATTGCAGTATTCTACAGTACACTAAAACTTTACTTGGCACAGAATGCTTTCAAATGACTGAAAGTAATGTAACTTCAATAAGTTATATCCTTTACTGTACCCATGAGCTAACAAACTTCATCACCGTTTAACAGTGTTTCAAATACAGGGCAGATGTCAAATTAAACAGGAAATAAAGATATTATTATGAACAGTGAACTGGAATGGAAATAAAAGGTAGTTGCACAGCCTGTTTCTAGATGTTATATTAGCCTGGAGGTACTAACAAAAACCATGGCAGATTCAAGTTACAGTAACACACCTCTACCAGAATCTGAAATGTATATATCCTGAATGAGTAGCAGATGGTTTGTTCCCTGCAAATCTGGTGTTATCTACGCTTCCCTATCAATATTTTGCTAACCAAAGCAACATTGTTTCCACTCTTATTGATGTTACCCTGGTGTTTCGATGTGAGATGCCATCTTCAACGCAGGATACTGATGTCTTCTGATCGCCTATGTCCACCACACAGGCATATCCCAGGCCAGCTCCAAATGTAGCAGCTACATGATCCTGGAGTATCATAAAATAAAAGTGTGATATAAACACATCCTCTACCATACAATTATGGAATATCTGTTGAAATTTCAATGGAAGGTTATATTCACTGATTAGTTATTTAACCTTTTAAAGCCTAGCGGTAACTTTACATACCACCAGGTTTAACATTAAAAAATTCTACGTGGTGCCCACATTGCATTTATGTGTTTTGTACGGATCTCAGAACAAACAGCAACTTTTGCCTTATCACACATTAAGAGACTGGTTTTTATAACCGAAGTGGAGAGTGTTTACAGCGCGGTACGCACTGAGTCCTTATATAAAACAGATACGCGTCGTCTTTAAAGGGTTAACAATGCTTTTACAATTGCAAAGGTTATGTAGGATCAAATGATAGAATAATGTATGTAAAAGTAATCACTCAACTGTTTCTGGAACTTCAGAGGTGTGACAAATGAATTACAGCATTCTTTCTCACAGAACCACACAGCTATAAGAAGTTCTACACACATTGCTTTTGTGCAGATAAATACTACAGCTACCCAAAAACAAGACAAGGACATTTCCTTCAATTCACTACTTAAATATGGCCAGTCATCCTGAATTCAAGACCAAAGCACTGAACTAGGCTGTGTCAAGCTGAAACTGCAGGTGTTCAGATATTGTGGTGAACATGCTGTACAAAGACTGGCTAAAGCAGTTGTATGGTGAGCGGTTCTTATATAATAGCACCATGCCTTGACCCTAGCTGAATCAAAAAGCCCATTATGACTCTTTTTTGTCAATGGCCCATTATGGCACAGCAATGTATCTCACTCACTAAAAGTGACTGAGAAGCTATTAAAAGCACAATGGACTGGACAGGTCTGATCACAACATGTTGTTGAATCACAGCGAAGATATGGGAATTGTAACAGCGAGTGTGAAGAACTAGAAAGCACTGAGTGTGAAGCTGGACACTACAAAAACAATGAAGGTGGAGACAGTGACACAGACTGGAAAAGGCAGATGGAATCTGATATGTTTCATACATTAACCATACAAAATTAACAATATTTTTTTTTTCAGCAGATGTGTTTTGTTAGTGGCTTCTCTTAGAACCAGGTGAATACACTTTTGTTTGGCAAACATATATTATTAGGGCATCATAGTAGATCAAAATCATCTGTCCTTTTAGTAAACAGAGTACCACTGCCATTTCAAATTTTCTTACAGAGTATACAGTAATACTCCATACCTGAAGGAGGAAACATCCACCAAAGCCAATTTTACAAAGCAGAAGAGTCGTGAGTTCCTTCAGGTACTGTCGATTATAAATGTCCGGAACAATAAGTACGGCTCTGTAATGCTGCAAATTACGAAACAATCACAATTAGGACACTCAGTGCAATACTGTGTTTAGTTCTGAAAAGTTGATTGCATGTTAAAGGCTGTTGGTTTGATTCAATCATTTTAGATTACTGTTGCACAGTATGTGTGTGGAATGAACTTTCAAACAAACAATATAAATGAGGCAGATAGCATTGACACTTCTCAAATTAACAGACCACGAAGATGGAGAGTTTTTGTGTGAATCAAAAATGGCAACTTATTACATATGGTTTAAAATGATGAAGAAGAGCAACCACTATAGAAAAGCTTAGTATTTTCTTAAGTGTCTGTAGTATAACATTCACATATATATTTCAACTAAATTTGTTCATAGTCCCTAGCAATATCTGACAGTAGCCTCTCTGAGAGGAGATGAATGGCTCACCAGTAACATACACTCATTACAGGATCCAAAAACATCATAAATTGTAAAGTTCTGCAATATTGTGTTACATATACATTTAGCGATTTTATTTGATTTTTGTAAATCTGATAAGCACTGGACAAATTAGATTTACACAGACTTGTATGAATATTAGACAGAAAAGTTCCTTTGTCCTCAGCATGTCCTCATATGTTGAAAGATGCCCAACAACTCAGTACCTGCGATGCCTTTAAATCAAAATAAAGTCATACCCTTAAATCTCTGAGTGGGATCTCCAGGCGGTGTCTGATGGCCCAGGTCCATATTGTTTCTAAGTTTGCTAGGACAGCAGTGAGAGATCCGCCTGGGCCAGAGTGAACATACAGGTCACCACGTTGGTAAGGAAAATGTATGTTGAAATCCTGACCTGCATTCAGGTACAGTACCTGAAAAGAGACAGTAAAAATTAATACTATTTTCACAGGACCAGTAATATATAACGAAGGCAGGAATGTGATCATGAAAATCAACATATCCTTCAGAATTTGGTAAGTCCTGACAGAAGTACCAGTGATATACCAGTATAATGATTTGACCTCAATGAGTTCATAAAGTAGAACACAAGAAAGATTTGAATGCTCCACCTTTGCTTATAAAGTTTGCTTTAGGTAACAGAATAGCTGCAAATGAGGTGCTTCCTCAGTTGACTTCAGCTTAAGTCTGTACAGTATTTCACACTGCTCTTTCAGCCACAAAAGTTACTATCAAATGTTATTACTAGCAATATATAGTAAAATGGAAAGAACCGGGGTGGAAACACTCATGGCATACTTCAAGTGCACCTTACGTTGAGACATACTGAGAACAACCACTGAAAGTCAGCCAGATTAGTCAGCTACCCTACAACGATGTGACTGTTACTTTAAGAAAATGTTTTGTATTTGGCTATTGGGCAGGCAAGGTGAAGCATAAAAAAATGTCACCCCTTTGAGTAGTAAATCATGCCTCACCCCCTGCACCACACATTAGATTCCTCACCTCATCACCTACAACCACATCTCCTTCTGGTTTAATCCATTCACCTCCTGAACTATTTATAACTTCCGGATTTGAACGCCTGTTAAATGCAGCTATTTGCTGTGGGGGCGTTGCATACCGCCTTCGACCATCGGATTGTAAGCATGACTGCAATGTGTGTGACACCTGAAGTCTAGAATCCTCCATTTCTTGGACCAGCTCTTTTGTCTGAAAGTTATAAATTAATTACAATTACAATTAATTACAAGAATCACTAATAGCTCATCCACTGCAACTGACAATATTTTCATAAATAAACATAAAGACTTTTTTCTTTTCAGCCATGCCCCAATGGACTATCAGATAATGATGCCCAAATCCTTACTTTACATGATATAAAAATAAAAAAACCAGCAACTCACTACTTCACAAGAAAAATACAAAAACCAGCAACTCACTACTTCACAAGAAGAATAATTAATGACTCTACTATATCTGAATTCCAACTAAATTTAAGATATGAGTCTTGGGACAATGTATTTAATGGTGATGATGTAGATGCCGTATTTAATAATTTTCTTAATACTTATTTGAGAATATTTTATCATACTTTTCCACTTAAAAAATGTCAATACAATAACTACAAGCCATGGATAACCCCTGGAATAAAAATATTAAGTCAACATAAAAGAGAGCTGTATTTACTTTGTAGAAGTATTAAAGATTCAAAATTAAAAACTTATTATAAAAAATACTGTATGATTTTATCAGATGTCATTAAATCTGCTAAAAACCTATATTATAACAATTAAATTATTAATTCCAACAACAAGCCTAAGAACTTACGGCACATAATTAAATCAGAAATGAATAAAGCAAAATGTAACCATGATATCTCATCAATAGTGATTGATGGTAAAATCTGCAATGACTATCTAGATATAGCTAAAGCCTTTAACACATATTTTTCAACAATAGCTGATAAAATTTCTGCAAAGAAGTCAGAGAATACTCTTCCCACACCAGTTAACGACTTTCCTTTAAATTATCTTAAACAGGTATTCACCAGGCCGTTTCCAAGTATAAATATGGCACCGACATCTACAAAAGAAATTACTGAAATAGTTAAATCACTTAAGTCAAAAAATTCACATGGTTATGATGAAATACCAATTAAAATATTAAAACTGAATTTGCCCTTTATAATATCTCCTCTCATCTACAGATGCAACAAGTCATTACTCAGGGGCATATTTCCTACACAGCTAAAGTTCTCCCAAATAATCCCAATATTAAAAAAAGGAAATAAATCAGAAATATCAAACTACAAGCCAATTTCCCTACTTACATCTTTTTCTAAAATATTTGAGAAGGTCATTTTTAACAGACTACGTAATCATGTTAATAATAACAATATTTTAGCACAAGAGAAATTTGGCTTTAGAAACAACTCATCTATGGAAACAGCCTCATATTACCTAATAAACAATATTTTAGAAGCTCTGAATAATAAATTCATTGTTGGGGGAATTTTCTGTGACTTAACAAAAGCATTTGATTGTGTAAATCATACCATTTTACTTTCCAAACTGGAATTTTATGGCATTACTGGCAGCGCTTATAACTTAATGAAATCATACTTAAATGACAGGCACCAAAGGGTACTAATAAAAGATACATACTCTAAAAATTATCTTTCCAACTGGAAAAAGGTTAAGCTAGGAGACCCTCAAGGCTCAGTTCTGGGTCCATTGCTTTTTCTCCTTTACATCAATGATTTACCAGGTTCAATCAATAACTTATCTAAACCAACATTGTTTGCCGATGACACCAATATAATTTTCACACATCCAAATCTTACTGTTTTCAAGGAAAAAATTAATACAGTGCTTGAGAAAATAATAAAATGGTTCCAAATCAATTTACTATCTCTAAACTCAAACAAAACCTACTATATGCACTTTATGTCAAAAACCAACTACGCAGTTCATGTAAATATTAACTATCAAACTAATCAAGTAAATAAGGCATATTATACAAATTTTTTGGGTCTGACTTTAGACAGTACTCTATCTTGGAAACCACATACAGACCAACTAATTTCCAAACTTAATTCATCATGTTATGTAATAAGGTCTCTGAAGTCAATTATGTCCCGACAAAATTTAAGAATGATCTATTTCTCTAATGTGCATTCCATCCTATCTTATGGTACAATTTTTTGGGGTAACTCCAGCTATGCTAATACTATCTTTAAAATACAGAAGAGAGTAATAAGCATTATGATGAATGCTGGAAACAGAGAACCCTGCCCTAAGTTGTTAAAAAAATTAAACATTCTTCCATTACACTCACAGTACATACTCTCCTTATTACTCTTTGCAGTTAAGAACGTAAATATGTTTAAATCCAATTCAATGGTACACACTGTAGATACGAGACACAGTTCAGACTTGTATCTGCCCTCAGCTCATTTGTCCAAGGAGCAAAAAGGAGTGTATCACTCAGGAATCAAAGTCTTCAATTGCTTACCTCCAAGGATAAAAAGTTTATCTAATGATGTACGGAAATTCAAATCAGCTTCAAAAAGGTTTCTTCTGGAAGGTTCATCTTATACTATTCAAGAATATTTTGACTGGAACTGATTGAGCAATCCTGATTCATTCTATTAACATTCTCTGTATATATTTTAATTTTAATCACAAAAATAATAGGATAGGGATTTTACCAATAAGCAATGATTGCTGATATTGTGGTATTAATAATTAGCTTATCTATCGTATCTTGTTCCCTTCATTACAATATGTGCGTGCGTGCGTGTATGTATGTATGTATGTATGTATGTATGTATGTATGTGTGTTTGTTTGTGTGTGTGTGTGTATGTAGGTATGTATGTATGTAGGTACGTACATATATATGCATGCATGTATTCATGCATGCATGTACCTATGTATGCATGCGTGCGTGTGTGCGTGCGCGCGCGCGTGTGTGTGTGTGTATGTATGTATACTTTTTGCCAATTCTTATATTTCTTAACTAATTTTAATCGATAACTTTATTCCATTTATGTATTAAGCATGTGTTGTTTTTCTGTGACAATTTCCACGTCCATATGAAATTGTATTTCAATTGGATCTATGGAAAAATAAAGCTAGCTAACTAACTAACTAACTAACTAACTAACTAACTAAGTACAACTACATGGAACACATTCCTTCTTAAGACACTGACAGTTGCTAAGGTGGTCTATAGAACCTGAAGGTTCACTATCATGTACACAGGAGACCTACCATGAGCCAGCTGACCTGAGCCCACATCCTCAAATCCTGTCTCTTCAATTCCATTTGAACGTTTTTGTCCTGCCTACACCTTGTTCTCCCAAGTGGTCTCTTTTGCTAAGGTTTCTCGACTACAACACTGCATGCATTTCTCTTCTTCTCTCCCCATCTTGTACACCTAATAATATCTGACAGAGTCAATGAATGACAACCCTCACTATGCAATTTTCTTCACCTCTACATTATCTTCTTTCTTAGCTACACAATATCCTCAATTGTTCTTGATCACTCCTAAGCTATGTTCTTCCTTAGAGCAAGAAGAGCTACAAAACAACACATGAAGTAATAATCTGTACTACCAATTCATATGAATATACTCCATTTCATCTCAGACTCTTGGCAACAGATGTGGCTAACATATTGCAACAGTGTAGGTATTTTCTAACCCAAAGACAAAGTGCTTAAAGCTACTTGTTCCAGAGTGTCTCATGTGACTCAAAAGTAGTGGACATACAGCACATTAAAAAATTTTTGCCATGAACATTTTGATATATTTTTGGTTTGCATAAATTAATTTATTAATGTTTAGATAAATAAGTGTTATTTTGTTTCAAATGTGAAATTGTTACATATTACTGTATTTTGACTGTCAAATTTTATTGACTATTGTGAACTTGACACATGATTTTTACAAGCAAACACAGGCATAAATAATATTATTGTTGACTGATTCTGTATCGAAGAGGCTTTCTGACCTTCTCGGGATTTATGAATGTAAGCAAATGTGCATAAATAAATATGATTTTGTCACACACACACAAAAAAAAATAATACACAGCTGTACAGATCACATAGTTTGATATTTGTATTGTATTCACACTATGACATGCTGCCTCTATATCACTGTTATCATAAAGGACACAAGGAATGGCAACAAATCCCATTCTATTCTTATGAGTAATAATACCAAGACTCTAAACATGCAACATTGGAGCAGGATGAAAGAAACCACCTACTGCTTCCAACCACTTACCACATTCTGTGCTCACACTTCCTACCTTTGGAACTTGTTTGGGTAGAAATGTATCATGATGAACAGACCCAGATGGTAATCGCCTTCTTGCAACAACATGAAGCAATGTATGGGGATTGAGATCAGATGCTCGACCAATTCGAAGATAGAGCGATCCAGGATGGATGACAACTATTGTTTGTGCCTGAATTTGCTGCAAGGGGCACCAGCAAAATAAACACAAATTAAAAATTTGCAACACTGCTGTCTGCATGCATCAATCACAAACATGTAGCCGCCTCAATGAAAAGACACAGATATTCTAAACCGTAATTTCATTGCACCATAGAGTAATAATTCTCACCCTATTTCGAAAAGTTAGTTTTAAATACTAATCTTTACTACACGCGTATTTCTAACATTACCTCGGCACATGACTCTTGAAAGGTTGGCATGTTACAAGAAAGGTTATATTGTACTCGCACGAAATGTCACATGAGAGTGACAATGGGATCCATTACACTGCTTGCGGTATTCATGCTAATATCGGTACAATCCAAAGCATTATGTGATAATTCAGCGTGACTAGCGTTTAAACATAACCTTCCCGCCCGTAATACCACACAACAACGTCACACACGCTACACCGCGTCATCCTCGCCATCACGGCTCATTCCACCACTTCTGCGACATCAGCGCTATCTGAAATTATTCTCCTGCAACTGCGAGCATACCGACACGAATGAAAAGTCGAACGCGGGGCACAGTTGGAGATCGTAGTACCATCTGATGTGGAGGGAACTAACAGAAGAAGCCCAGCAATCTATGTATGAACACACGGACCCACCCGGGGGGGGGGGGGGCTGCAGCCCTTACCCAAACCTCCGAAAGCTGATATAAAAAAACACGATTTTGTACATATTATATTAGATTGATCAACAAAATGGGACGACTGTACCCAAATTAACAGTTCCTCAAGTAGTCAAATTCCCCCAGTTTTGTGGAACTTGAAGGTCCATTACCATTTTTCACAATTTTTAGCATACAACACCCTCCTACACAGGACACACCACAATATGTCACCGGAGCTAGATGCTTCCTGGATCAAAGAACTCCATAGGAGTTGTTTGTATGCACATAACTACATACATCACAAATGACAACATACTGACACATCTTTATCCACAGATGTCAGCAGCTATAGCACTTCTGCTGTTATAGCCTAAGCTGCTCTTACATTTTTAACACTGTATATAAACTCTGACTTGTTAATTTTATGCTTGTATGAATTCCTTTGTATTAAAGTCTCTCTCAAGATTGCAAACATCGCCAAAACATGGAGATATTATGTATATAAATAACTTGTAATTTTATGCACTTTATGCACATTTTTTTGTACATAGAATTAATTAGTTCCTTAGTATGTTCAGAAGAGCCTGCCACTTGTGCCTATCTTCAGCCAGATCAATACAGTCCGTGCCACCATCCTATTTCTTGGAGATCCATTTTAATGTTATCCTCCCATCTACAGCCAGGTCTTGCAAGTGGTTCTTTCCCACAAGTTTCCCCACCAAAACCCTGTATGCACCTCTTCTCTCCCCCATACATGCCATATGCCGCACTCATCTCATTCTTCCTGATTTCACAATAATAATTTAAATACTGCACCTTCATTAGCACATTGCGTTATATGTTTTGCAAAACTTGTGTTTTACATTATAAGACCTTTTTGATGATACAGTACTATTTTTAGCAAGCTTTTAAACACACTTTTATATCAGACATTTGGGTTTAACCCCCCCCTCCAACTTTGGTCTGCTAAATCAAGGATTTGCTATAGTATTACATCAGTATTACATAAAGGCAATATTCATTTGCTCTGCACACATGAGAAGTAATTCAATATCACACAAGGGTGGTATACATATCCAGTAGCAAGCACATATGTCTTATCAGTATGTTCCATTTCTGTTAAGATGATTCAGTTATTTGTTTAAAAAATTTTATTAACAAATGTGCACCAATGAGATAATGGGTCTTTATTTCATATAGCATGCAAAATTCCTATACTGTAGTAAATTACATGGATGTCTTCTGAACAACCTGCTACTTGTCATCAGTATAAAACAACTACACATACTGTGAGCTCCAATTATACATAGATTTACACGCAATGGAAAAGAAGTACGTATTACAGGCTTAATTTTAAATCCTGTGCTTTCAAATGTTCAACTGAGCCACAGATTCCATCTTCACTCTTGAAAACTAGGCACTGGAATAAAAGGCAAGATTAGAATATAAGACAGCAATTATCTTTAGGTGCAAATATTTTATACAGTCCACCAAGATAAACCCATTAAAGCAACAACTGGTAGTTAGCTGTAAAAAATGCATGCTACATGAATTATATCTTCAAAATTAGGTGATCTGGAACTTCTGACATGATGGATCACTGTCAAAAGAATGCTTTACACATGGCAGAAAAATTTTACATTGTGAATGTGTATAAGATTTTTTGCAGGAAAATGTAACTTCAGACTGTCCGATAGGGTTAAAAAAGTTCAAGTACTTCCAAACTTGCACAGCATAAGATGTATAATATTTTACGAATGTTTTTCAAGGCCAATGATGCTAGTTGCCCTAAATAAGCTGATCTTCCTTCCTTCACCCTTGGCTTGCCTGACCTCCACACATCCTTCCCAGATTTCTCATTTCCTTTGCCTGCCCTAAACATTTTCATGCCCTTCAAGGAACTAGATGTCCTGGACAGCTACCTTCCTCTTTACACCCTTGAATTTATAATCTACTCACCCCAACTCTCTTCACTTTATCCTGGATCTTTCTCGCGTACTGTCACCTCCTGCACACCCCTAGAAATGTCACCTCTTTTTATTTTCCTGCATATTCCACCTCCTGTCTGGCCCCTACAATCACTCTCACTGACTCAAAACACCATCACCTTCCCTCTCCTTATCCTACACAATGCTCAGTTATTTTCATGCAGCTCTTGGCTTACTCTGAAGATGGCAGCAGCAAGCTCCTCCAAAATGCTGGTACCTACTCACCAATCTACAATGTCATAACCCAGAAGAAAGAAATATTTACTTACAATGTCAGAGCAATATGTATATATTAAGGTCATTCCAAACCATAACACAGAATGAAGGGAGAATTATGAGTTATAAGTTATACTGGTGTATTGAGTAAAACAACCATTAGGGAAGGTGAAGTTTTTATTTCATAAATTGATACCAGCAACTGACAAAATTATGGTTGCTCTTAATCCCAATCTTCCCATTTTCAAAACACTACTATGCATGAATGTATGAACAGCCTAAACTTAAAATTTGATAAAAAAATAAAGCAGTCTCAGGAAAATAAATTTTATTCTGTTGTGATGCTTTGTGAAATGTTTGTAACATGGTAATTTTTTACAGTGACGAACTTAATGATCTGTACTCACCATCAAGCATTATTTGGGTGATCAAATCAAGAAAAATGAGATATGCAGGGCATATAGCACATATGGTAGAGGGGAGAGGTGCATACAGGATTTTAGTGAGGAGACCTGAGGGAAGGAGACTACTTGGAAGACCCAGGCATAGATGGGGATAATATTAAAATGGATCAAGAAGTGGGATGCAGGAGCACAGACTGGCTTGATATGGCTCAGGATAGGGACAGGTGGCAGGCTCGTGTGAGGGCAGTAATGAACCTTCGGGTTCCATAAAATGCAGGGAATTTCATGACTAGCTGAGGACCTGTTAGCTTCGCAAGAAGGACTCTGCTCCATCGAGTTAGTTAGTTAGTTAGTTAGTTACTTACTTACTTAGTGTTGTTACGCATATTTCCTTGAATCTTAAAAAAACATCATGCCAAAGTGTGAACTGTCTATTATGTGTGCAAAATATGAGACAAGTTCATACAGGCCATACAAAAAGGTTCTGGCATGACCCAACAATACACTCTTCTAAGACCTCTTGCTTGAGGCAACTTTCAACCAGGCCGCAATATTCACGTGAGAAAAAAAGTTAACTTCAGTGTTATTGTAAGTCAAAAGAGATGTGTTAATAATGATGTGTGGTTTTCCAAATCACATTTAACATCAGAAAATTGTGAGTGTTTTCAGAAAAATTTACTCAATCTTGACCCTGTTTATCAGTAACAGATAACTTTATTAATAATCCTGTGAGGAACAAGAAGTAAACAGACCACAAAACGGTACAAAACAAAGTTCTGAACTGGCTAAAGTTCAAGAAGATCCCTTTAAAAATTAAAATGTGCTGAATGTGGAACTGTTGAATTCATTACACAACAAGGAAGCAATTATAACAAGAATATGGTAAATGAAATGGCACATTATACAGGAATTTAGTACTTCACATTCTACATTACCCTGTGAGCTAACTCCTACTGAGTTCTTTTGTCTCAGGTCACATATTTTGTGGTAATAAGTGAAACTTTAAAAAAGCTTCCACTAGGAATTGAGAATAAACAGTCACCAGGTATATTATGATCACAGCAGTGGAAGAGAGTTATAAATCAATAAACATCCTCTTCACTGCAGCTGGGCAAGGAACTTAAAACCAGTATTTGTTGTTTTATTACATCTTAAAGACGTAACATAAAAAATTACTTGTATCACTGACAAAAAAGATATACGTGTTTCTTAAGTTCCCAGTTATGAGGCGATAGGAGAACAAAATATTAAGCAATAGTATTCTGTACATGGTTTAACCATTCGTGCTGTGAGTCAAATGCAGTCAGCACTCAGTGCGATACTGAGAAAAGTAACATCCACTAGTCACTGGCCAAGAACGTGCAAATTAATGAGCAGCCATGTAAATCACCAGTCTTTTGCAGAGTGCAGTGGGCACTTACTGGTAATTCTGGCTCCAAAGGGGAAAAAACTATAAGTGAGAAATCGCGTTCTACCAGCACTGAAAACTCTTGTTTGCAAATCATTAGCTCAAGAACAAAGACGACAATCTGCATGCCTCTTTTCACAAACATGAACTGCACAAACAAGTGACATGACACATTCAGCATACTAAACATCACACAATGCACTGGAAACAAACCTATTAATAACAAAGACAATCATCCCTAACTACAAGCATACTGGAATCTTTAATGTAGTCCAGAATATACACTAACACAAACATGTAATATAAAATTATAAAAAGTATTTTCATTTTTATATTTTAATATTAATATCTAAGCTGCTGCATCACTTTCAAAACATATGAATTACTTCCTCCATCAGATGTGACTAAAATAGTACATTCATGTGCCCAAAATGTTTCAGCTATTCGGTCATCATCATGGGCATGTCAACACTCAAAGTACAGCTAATGGGTTTATATTAAAGATTCCAATCTGACATTTTCAAATTTTGAACTATGCTATCTATAAAAGATACTGTATCTACATTGTGTAAGGTCTTTAAAAATTGTGTTATTATTGCCATATATTCTGACTTTTGACACTACATATTACACAAGGTAGTTGCCTGAGATCCATAGAATTTTATCTTCTTGTTGTAAATCAATCTCTACATTGATTCACATGGTGAAGTGCCTGTGTTTTTCTGTGAACTTGACCTCTTCTGTGCTATTAAACTAAGAATAACTATGCTCTGGGACACTTTATCTTAAAAAGTAATTTACCACCAAGTTTTATTCAATAAATAAACACAATGAAAGTACTGGTCCTGTGCTGTTCATCCCCAGCAGAAATTTCCAGAAGATAAATAAAACTGTGACATGATTTACTCCACACTTATAGTTCATAGTATCAGTATATAAAGGCTATGCCAGAGAATTCATACAAGTTTGTTACTGAAAGTCTACGGGAAGACCATTTTACCTTCTTACTGGAGGAAGTTTGTAAGCCGAAACTTCTTTAAATCGTGTGGATGTCGAGTGATGATATCAGCTTCCAGCAGCATTTCAAGACAGTGATAATTACCTTCAACAGTGACATATGGGTCACCACTCTCATCATCAAAATACGCACTGGTAATTTCCTGCAACAAGTAAAGGTATTCAGAAATGGTGCCCAAAGTACACCATGTGTCATCAAGAGATGTACAACGTGTGGACAATCTACAGAACTGCACATTACCATTGCTGTATTATACAACCACAACAAATTGTGTCGTATCACCATCCCTTCTCACTGTAACTGTATTCTGTACATGTCCCCTATGGAACACATGCACATGAACACACACAGTTGAGGGTCACACCATGTCATGATAACTATTTTTTGACATCCAAAACTGTGGCAACATATGAAATAGAGTACACGTTTGAAAGCACAAGATGTACATCTTGTATGCCAACATCACTGTCTTAGCAACCTCACTGGGCAATGGAAGTGTGTAAAGTGGTACAGCCTTTGTATGTGAAACTGTAGCTCTCGATGGCAGAAATGCACAGGAGTTCCATGCACAGCTACAAGAAGTACTGGGTGATCGTGCCTTACCATTAACAATTTGTACAAGTACATAGTGTGTGTTATACTCTTTATTCAATGTTCACTCCATACATGACAAGCAAACAAAGCAATCTTTGTCATGGATCATAACTCCACACCAATAAAGCATACCAGAAGAGGCGGCTTTGGAATAAGCCATAACATACCAAAAAGTCCTCCTAGTCACAGCAATGATAAAAGTGCAAACAATTAACTTACATGAAAAAGAAAAAAGTATAAATAACTGACTTACCTGAAGAATGCTAGCCAGAACATCGCTGTCTTGCCGGAAGAGTTTCTCTATCATATCATGCTGGAATTAAATACAGATGTGTGACTGATTTATGATATTTAAGACTACTGTAAGGCTACAGGGATTACACGGCATCTAACATGTTTTGAGAATCATTAGGTATAATAAACTGGGAAAGATGGAAGAATGAAGAAGTTGCCAGGCATTTGGAATTCTGAAAGTCTGAAAAATAAGCAAAAATGGAATTTTAATATTCATGGCTAATGAAAGCTGCATGTTTTACAAAGCGCAATAACCATGTAACACTAAACCTGCTTTATGATTTGATAATTGCTGCACCTTTAACAACTTACATGAGTCTCTTTCTTACCTCAGTAAGTTCAAAAGCCACACCTATCCCAAATATATTATGCCTCCAATTGGCCTATCATGGCCATGTGGAGGAGGCAGCTAAAATGGACAGGCAGACAAGTGCATTGTAATACCACTCATGACAAGAATATACCTCCAGTGTTAAAACGTTCTACAGTTTTATGAAACAGACAGGCTATGTCATCCATAATGTTGTAAGGACGAACAAAAACAGAAGATATCCTTGTCACAGTGAAACCTTGGTTATCTAATGTAATAATGATATGATCTGGTTGGAATAGCCAATAACTGAGCCTTTCAGGGTCCACTTTCTAGCCCACATATTAGCCTAGAGATGTGAATTTAAGAAGCCAAATAACTGACCTAAGTTTTGGTATAAAAATAACATGTACGTAAAGTATAATTTTGACACAAAATAAGAAAACATGCCCTAAAACATATTTTAAGGCCCAAATATGTGTCTGGAGCTTCTGTCGCTTAATGAAGTTTGACCTTTGTCATGTAGGCCCAACTAGGCCTAAGCTAGCCTAAGTTTCATTGCTTTGTAAATGCAGTTCAGTAGGCTACATTACTGGCTCCACAACAAAACAACATACTATGTTACCTAAATGCTACACTAAGTTTTCACAAACAATCCAGAATCATTCTTCTTTTAGTAGGTCAGAAGGGTGGGTCAGTTAACGCAGGGTCAGGTTGGTTGATTGAGAGTCAGCTGATTGAGGGTTTATGATATAATGCTTAAAAATTCTGCAAGATGTGCAGACACATTATGATCATACTAACCAGTGCTGTTCTGTGTTTATTAAACTCCAGTGATAGCTTCTTTTGTACTGGCAACAACGAATCCACCTGATGAATTTCTGGGTTTTTCTGCCTCTCCTCATACATATCTTTCAAATGCTTGACTTTCTCCTTTAAACTGTGCAAGAGAGATACACACAGTATGAGCTTAGGCAGTCTCACAGTAATGAGTACTAACATTATGATCTGGAATCGAACAGCATGTGGTAACCTCTACCCCACTAGAGGGCATCACATCCCAGGAGACTATAATCTTGACAAACACAACCACACAAATGTAATGATATCATATCTGCTTCACATACCTACAAAACAACACAGAGTAAGTCCTAGACTTATGACCATGAGTACATACGAATGGCATCCAAACCAGTTCCCACTAAAAATAATATGAGTTACACACGGTTAGCTAGCAAATGCACATCTATGTCAGAATGAATAGAGGCTTGCTTCCTAGTATGTTCAGTGTTAACACCTCTTAAAATGTGCAATAAAAGTGCAGTGACAAGGGCTTAGCAAATCCTAGAAAAAGAAAGGCAGGAACACTTGACATTAAAAATTATTTTGACTCATGAACAGTCAACTTATGAATGGGTTCAGATTCCAACAAAGTCAAATTTCCTTCAATGCTCGTTTTGCTTCCATCTAAGCATCAACAGTGTCAAATTTCTCTTCAGTTACAACGTAAAGTTTTCATATTTTATTTTTGTCCAGCATTGAACCTCTCTTCTGAAATTTTTCCATTACAGTCAACCTTGGTTACACCAGCCTTGGTTTAATGGACGATGGTTATAATGGACCTTTTTTCATAACCTGACTGTTTTCCTATGCTCTATCACAGTAACCACCTCAGTTACACCGTCCTCTCATACACTGGAACTTCGGTTACATATGATTTTTTTTGACATTCCCTAACAATTAATTTTCTTCCACTATACTGTTTTTGGCAAAATAATGGACAGTTGACAATGGTTACAGTGCGCTTGCAAGCAGAGGGTTCACTTGTCCCAGAGACACGAAAACTTGATATGTAATTTGATATCTTTTTTTTAGCCAGCGATGTGAAGGAGACTTCTCAGCATGACCATGCAATCAAATATGTACTGTACATACCTTTGACCTCCTGACAGAATTTTTAGTTTCACTTACCACACCACATGGATATCACATTACATAAGCAATTTCTGTGTTCTGGTGTAGGTTATAAGACTGATATCCTGCTTTGTTCAGTCAAGAGAGTATGTAGCCTTGTGTCATTTGGTTCACTGTAATCTGTTTCAACTATCAAAAGTTTCCTTAAGTAGATAAGACAGGCGATTCATCAGATTTTGCAAGCTCTGACTCTGACAAAAGTGACTGGGATGCACTTAAGCACTGCATTTCCAATCCCGATGGAAACAACTTTAATAACTCAGTCTCTGTTGATTACACCAGTTTCTGAGGTTTCTACCGATCATGACATCATTGCTGCTATGTGTGGCCATGCTGTAATGGATGACAGCAATGATGAAACTAAAATTGGTACTTGTGAATTAGAAAATGCATGGCCAACTGTCACAACAAGGAAGCTCTGAGAGCTTTTAAAATCATTATTCAGTATTATAACGCACATAGTTCTGATGAGAAGTTAGAGATTAATGTGTTCTCTATGGAGGACCTGCAAAGACACTTACTGGTATCAACCTCCATGGAGCAAATGAATATAACTGATTTTTTAAATTAAAACAAAACCACGTGTAATATGTGCTTTTGGATGTGCAAAATGTGCCTGTTCATGTCCACATGCAATAAAACTAAAAACAAGCATAAATTAAGCACAAATTTCAACCTTATTTTAAAATGTAATTTAACAGGACCTCAGTTATAATGAACTCTGGTTATCACGGATCTTTGTAGAACACCCCTGAGGATCTGTCACCACTGAGGTCGACTGTACTGTGTACAGTGTTCATTTACATGGCAATATTGACATGGGACATTTTGTGCAGCACTTTCAGCTACCTTTTTTTCCATGACATGTACGTTGCAGAAGTATCACATGGGAACACACTTTATTCAATCAAATACATTTCACAAATATAATATGACCACCTGTACTCTCAAAACTAATGAGCCTTTTCCATGCACAGACTATGTTCCAAAGATTCAGGACATGTACTTTCTTATGTGTCACTTTAATTCTCAATAGTGACAATTAATCCAATGATTTTAAACAGTAACCATCATTATACACAAACCCAGCATTTTTCTTGGGGAGGGCTTGGGACAAGAGCCAGAACAGAAAATTTTCTGAGAAGGTGTAAAAAATCGTCATATAATTTTAATATTAATGGCTGCAACATAAAAATTAATTTAACAGAGCTAATAAATAAAACATAACTGTAACCAAACAAAAAGACTTTTTCCCCTTTTGGCTGAATCTCCTTGGGGTGGAGCACGGTTATGTCCCACAAACAGACATAAACAGCAACTTAAATCTTCTCTACTTCAGATATCAAGTAACCTGCAATAACAATGGTCAAATTCTTGTCTTCAATACATCACACATCTCTGTCAATACATATAATACCAATTACTTCCGTCTGCAGTTAACACCAAAAAACCATAAGCCTGTACTTGTCATGAATGAAACACACGTTAATACAAGATGTTTTAAGCTCATACCCATTAGCCTAACAACTTCTCAGAGTTTGTATTTCAAAGTATACAGTGTTGACACATATATGATTTTTAAGAACTGCATAGGGTTACCAACATCACAAAAAGCACGTAATACAGACTGGGTTGCATTGCTATTGAATCTACCTGTATTAAATTCTTAAACATACTACTTGATGAGTGTGCATTCGTATCAGTTTTCTTGTGCCCATCATATTTCCAGGTATTTGTTATTGTAATATGCAAGAATTAGGCTAATGGCACGCATGCCATATTCAGTAACAGGGTAGTGATGGCACACATCAACAATAACAACAAAACTAATCTTTGGTGCACCAGTAAAAGGACTTAAAAATACTGGAAATATAATCAGATTCAGTTGCAGTAAAACTGTGACCTTACCCTGCAAGCTCCTTTTTGTCTTCATCAAGTTGACTGTTGAACCTATGTAACAAAGTGCTCAAGTCTTCTACCTCCTTGTTCAAGCTTGCCACCAAATCCAACTCTGCATGCGCAGAGAATCGTGTGTATTCTGCAAAAAATTACACTACATAACAAGAAATGGCTTATGCCACTCTCTGCAACTTTCTTGAATAAATGAGTGATGCTGAATGCAAATACCCAATGGCCTTGCTCTGTTGTCAACATTCACACAGATACAACACAATTTTTTATGTTACTCATCTCCATGCATGTGATCAATATCATAAAACAGAACCAACTTATGCACAATATTATTGTTTATTTATAAATAAATAACAGAACCAACTTATGCAAAATATTATTGTTTATTTACAAATAAATGAACAATAATATTGTGCATGAGTTGGTTCTGTTTTGCTATATACTACATAATGTCACTTTTCATAAAATTGCATTTTTTTGCTCACTATGTGTAGTTATCTTGATCTCCTATAGATGTCTCTTAAATGCTGCCAGATTGTCACTGATTATGACTGTAGAAGCTTCCAGGTATTGATTAAAAAATACTATCAATATTCTCTCTCAAAACAGCTTCTATTTCCTGAATAACATATCTGATGTAGACAGAGTTATTTCTTATATGTATTTTTAGTGACTAGTGAATAACATCTAGTACTCAAGACTGTAAACTGCCAGCAGACTCATTCTGCAATCAGTTTTCCTCCACTCCAATTGCTCATTCTGTACTTTGATGGCAGAATACAAGGTTGTCAAGACTGTTGCAGAAAACAAAAAATGAACATTAAAACTGGAATGTTTGTGTGGAATTCAAGATGCTGGGATCTCCTTCTACATCTACAAGGTGGACACACAAGTATTATCCTTTCTTCTGTGTCTAGGATAGTAGGGCACCTGACTAGCATTACATAAAAATACTCATGTACATATAATTTCCCATATATACCAATTACTTATCCTTTCTGCAAAATGCTCAGTACTTCTATAACATTGTCTGTATTTCCACATTCATGCCTATGATTGAATATATGTGTGGCACGCTTTCACTTATCAATATTAAACACTGTAAAGTCATCATTCTTTAAAAATTAAAAAAATATTGTTCAAATATGAAAAATTTTGCAACAGTAGGATTTTAACTGTTTTATGCACATTTTATATATTTAATACTTCATACATATTTAGATAGCTCATGTGGTCACTGGTGTTGGAAATTGATGTAAACAGGTGAAAGATCACATCTCACAATGAAATCTGTTTATTCAGTCCTATACAAAATACTAAAATGAAAGCTAGAGTTTACATAATAAATGTTGATTGTTACTAGAATTTCATGGCAACACCCAGTCTACAGTGTCACACCTCTATTCAAGTTACATTTCAGTAATTTTGTGTGATCCCAGCCTGGACTAGGTCTGCTAAGTGGCATGCTTTGCATGGAAATTCTGATACTGTAACCTCCAACAGCATGCACAGTACAAACACAAAAATTTGTATAGCATACCTTGTGGATTCAAATTTCTTAATTGTTCAGACAAACAGCTTACAAGCTGCATTTTATACTTCATAAGATGCTGAGGATCCCCTGTCATAGGGGCTTCAGGATTATTGTCTTCCAGGGTATGATATTTATCTAGAACACCAAACAGCCTCTTAAGTTTGTCTGTTAAGTAGGCATGGACCTCACTTAGCCCAAATTCATCACGATCTTCATTTCCAGTTGGTTCTGTATATACGGATATCTGAAATTGGTTAAAAAAGTACCATTAGTGCATTTATTCACAGTCCAACTAATCACCCATGACATGTACACACTTGACAGACATCTATCACTTTTGTGGGGTACAGGACTGCACTGCTGTGATGGACTACAAATAAATCCAATAGCACAGAGTAACACTATGAATTGTCCACGGAGATTTTAGGAGCAATGAAAGCAAATGACAAAAAAGTAAGACAATTTCTGTTAGTGATAAACATCACTGATTCAATTTAAGGCTAGAAGCTAATATGTATCAACAAAGTCCCACAGATGAATATACATGAGGGAATTTTTTTATGTACAGTATAATTCCAATTGTCTGGAATAATTGGACCGTGGGCTGTCCAGATATGCAGAAAATCCGGATAACGGGCTTTTTTTTGAAAATAGGCTACCTTGGCAGTATAAAGTGGAAAAAAATTTCTACAAATAGCTATTTTTATGTTACACATTTATTTACGTACAAACAAAACATAAATGCATAATTCCTTATATGCATTTGACAGTTGGAAATTCCTTGCCTAATTTTGGAACCCCTTGCGCTGTTACTATTTACAGTATGTACCTGTGTCTAAACCTTTTGACTATGCCTGATTTGAAGTTCTAGACAGACACAACACTTTACAGTACTGTACTCGATCTAATAACTGGTAGTTTCAAGGTAAATTAGTTTTGTAGAATTCTCAACAAAGTTACCTGAAGGGCCATGCCATGGATAATTGGCGATCCGGATAATCAGCGTCCAGGTAATTGGAGTTATACTGTACTACATAAACAATTACACAAATTAAGGACTGCATGAATTTTGAACCAACATGATTTCAAAGATTTTATATTAATTTGTTTGGTTACTGAAGTGTAGAGAATAAAGAATTAATTGTCCATAAAAACAGGAGTAATAAAAGCAACTAAGGTGACTAGTGTTACAGTGAAGTGTACTGCATACTTTTCACTGAAACCAAAGCAATAAAAAAAGATATGGTTTATGCAATTATGAGGTCTGCAACCACTGTTGGGAACACCATATATCACACATGCTGAGAACATCTGCATATTTACCAACATGTAGGGCAACTTACCTTCAAACATAATTTATAAAACATAGAAAGCAATGCACCCTTAATACAATGCACAAACTGATCATGGAGAAAGAATAAAACATGCGAAAATTAATTATGGTAACTGAAAAAGAACTTTACCAATATTGCAGTTTCTTAAATAATATGCACAAACTGATCACGTGTATCTGAAGTATGTTCATACGCTACACATATGAGTAACAGCATGGTTGGGTCCTTAATGGGTTCAAAGTTAATTCGACTGCAATGGCTGTTAGAAATCTCAATACAGTATCACGCAACAGTCACTTCACACTAGAAGCAACATGTTAACCACTGAGTGTCAAGTGACTTTTCTGCCACCTTGTCTATTAAACAAACCAAACCAAACTTACACAGCTCCTCATTTACATTGGCTCAAGTGGGATGAAAGGCGTAAAACCAGATACTTAGTAATTTATACAAGTAATGTCCCATTGTTATGGTAATGACAACCAGAAGGTTATGATGAGATGGGCATGCGGCTGAAATAACTAAGAAATCCAAAAAGAATTAAGGCCAGGAACTTTTTAGAAAGCTATCACTTAGAAGATCATGTAGGTGACGGAAACTTAATACTAATATAATCCTTCACGAAACAGGTGGTGCTGATGGGAGTGCACAGGAGTGAAGGAATGTGTGCAATGGCAGACCGTACACATACAATTCTATTACCACAGCAGTGTTAATTAAAATGTTAAGGTTACATTTATATTCATGTTCTAAAAACCCTGCATCCAACTCTTCTGTAGACTACTATGCACAGTGTGGATCCATGTACTCTTTACAGCACAAGTGTTTAGAGCATCACTTGTAAACACATAACATAATACTTGTGGGACAATGAATAACCTCTAACCAAGGTCACACTCATATCCATAGCACTCCTGCCTCATGTTCGTGAGATCGGGGTTTCTATCTCGGCCTGGAGGCCGACTATCCTCATTACGGCTTCGTGATATTCTTCAATCTCTTCGAGCAAATGCAGAGATACCACCTCAAATCTGGCTATGACCACTTTCTGCCAAATCCTTCCCAATTCTTTGTTGACTAGTCATCCTTCCACATAGAATATTAACATTACACATCATGGCCTACAGGCTATACCAGTCCTAAACAAAACTGATTACTCTGGAAGGAATTCTTCCTACAAAGAATACCTATACAAAAACCAGCACGTTTATTATTAAACGCTAACGGTGACTTGTTCCACTATGTATACCTTACCTCTAGTTCGGAAATATCTTTGAAACATTAGAACAGCTGATATTCTCAGTACTCATGTCTCAGTATGTTCACTACAGCAATGTATCTTACCTGTGATTCACTTTCTTCGGACTCCATAACTTACAATTTTATTAATTTGGACAACATCCGCAGCCACATGCATTACCGCCACTCCAATGTCCCTCTCAGGCACGGATATGTGCTTTGCACAGATTACTGATAGGTCATCCGTGGAGCTGCAGTAACCACGCGTCCACAGATTTACGCGTCGCTCTGAAACAAATGATCGATAATAATACGAATAATAAAGCCGATCCCTATGGCTGCGCGGTCTGAGGCGTAGGCATGTGGCCGCTCACTTGCTGGGATTACGGGGTCCAATCACGATGGGGGCATTCATGTTTGTCTCTTGTGACTATTGCATGTTGTTGCAGATCACTCGTCCCAAGGTGTGCGTAAACAAGAACAACCCCCTGCGCCTACAATAGTTAGGTAGAACGAGGTTGGAAAAAGAAAGAAATGAATGATAACAAAACCCCTCTGTCGCAGGTTTAAATGTCAAAATAGACAGTATTCTGATCCGTTACCAATTTCCGGTTTTGGTAGCGCAGTCTCGCATGCATTCTTCAGTCTTCGCCCGTATTCACGCACGAATACCTGTTTATGTACGCAAACAATGCCGACGAGAGGGCCCTGCAGTCCGGAAGGGGGGCCAGGGCCCGACTATGTTGCGTATATTTTTGTCTTTCTGAATAGGGTCAGATGTAACTAGGTAGCATAAGCGTAAGTTGGCAAATAACATTGGGGTGGGGGGGGGGACTGACCATGGATATTAGGAAATCTATTTTACAAAGGAGTTAAATTTGAAAGAGGGGAAATTTGGTTCCATAAAACGCAAGTTTTTCATTTCCTTTTTTCTACCTTTTTTTTTATTGGTCATTATTCGATTCGGTAACCAAATAAACTATCCTTAGGTTGAAAAAATATTGGGGGAGGGGCGTTTGTCCACCTTGCCCCCCCCCCCCCCCCCCCCTTACGACAATCCTACGTAGTGATTACCGTCTGGATGGCACTTGCGGCCAGCGGCCGTCTTGCGTACAATGAGTTTCTGCCATGGATGCTTACTTTTTCCCAAAGGCAATATATAGATATATATATCTATAATTTATGTTTGATTTTATATACTCTGTTACGAAAATCATGTCAAAATCTCCGAGCAGACATCTACTTATCTTACAGGGAAAATTAAAATCAAATGAAAAAGAAAAAATCTATATATTCGTAAGTTGCCCGGCAGCAGTTCCCCCCCCCCCCCCTTATGGCGTGCATGTTACATGCTTGTACATTCTGTCCCATGTTTTCATTATTTTTGTTGGACGTATTTCTGGCTGCGTACGTCCTGATGATACAGCATGACACAAACCTGGAGTTGAATATGATACCTGGATATCATCCTTTGCTGGAATTAAATACGTCAAGTTAGCTATCGCGGAGTTATTACATTTCATACGCGTTTTCGTACCATTTCAACTCTGCTTCATTTTCCACAGTGTACGTCAGGAATCACATGTGGTCGTAAACACCGTTATTTTACACATTCACGGCTACGTCTAGTACCAGGTTTCTTTAAAATGTTTAGGTACTACTTGGCGGTGTAAAACAAGCAACAGAGAGACAGACAGAGAGATACGCCCTCCCCCCAACACGCGCCTGTTTGAGTTTAACTGTAACCCCCCAGGATATGACGCTGTAATGTCCATTAACGTGTTATCACGCGCCACGAGATCGCGGAGGCCAAGGGCAATCAACGACGTAGGGGGACTACCCACGCAGTAAGCAGCTTACGTTAAATATCTACATCCACAGAGACCAGAGCATTACAGAATGAGAAGACACCACACGATGTGGCCAGGTGAGTACTGAACAAGCACCGTTCCTTTGCCTCTGCAGTTTGGTACCGCATCTACTACGAATCAAGTGCTACATTAACCTTTTAAAGCCTAGCAATAACTTTACATACCACCAGGTTTAACATTAAAAAATTCTACGTGGTGCCCACATTGCGTTTATGTGTTTTGTACGGATCTCAGAACAGACAGCAACTTTTGCCTTATAAAACATTAAGAGACTGGTTTTTATAACCGAAGTGGGGAGTGTTTACAGCGCGGTACGCGCTGAGTCCTTATATAAAACAGATACGCTTCGTCTTTAAAGGGTTAATTTACGGGCTGCACGAAGTACACGAAGAGAAATCACGTGTAGGGACAGGTGTGTCAACCCGTGTATGAGCCCTTTGCTTTTCGTCCCCGAAATTGCGGAACGAATGTTAATGAAACACGGTATTGGGAGTCATACTGCTAAATGCTGTGAGGTGATCTTAATTATGTTTGTTCACTATAATTCGGGCGTTCCATAAAGTTGAAATTCAAATTTATCGATCCCAACGAAGACGAAAGACATACAGTTTTGTCTGCAGACGTCATGAAGGCATATAAGGGAAGTGGAGGCATAGAACTTCTCATTCTTAACCTCGGGATTAGATGGAGGTAAGTGATCAGCCTCACGGCATGGCCGCTTTACCCCTGGGGAAGGAAACACTAAGCGTACACAAAATAAAGATTTACATCATAGAACTTATATTTGAAACATTTTTCGATACCGTGAATTTATCGGTGGACACAGTGAAATAAAAAGAGAAATTCATGTATCACAGATTGTAGAAGGGTGTCATTCGAAGATGTCACGCAGATCCACTTCTAGGAAGGGCGTTGGAAGCGAGGTGCAATGTGCTGCACTTGCTCCACTTGGAATTCCTACGTTTAATAATTCATTAAATCAACCAATAAAAAATCTACAAAAACAGAACTAAATTTCGTACAGTTAGTGAAGTTTTAGTCTAGGGATTAATTAAAGATTTTAATTATATGAAAACTATCTGTCTTCTCCGGCATTGTTCATTAAAAAATCTGGCCACTTTACGTACAGGCAGGTAATGTAGGCTACCTCCCATGTATCCTGTTTGCGCCCTTCGCCTCCAGTGTCAATTTAATTCATACTTATAGGCCGCACCTTGATTGTTGAGGTGTCGGGGTCTAATACGATTATAAACAATAATAAGGACATTCTCCTATCGCCCGTTCTTTACTTTCATATTTTATGCTCAAAATCCAGACGCAAAGCGTCTGACACTAATTTCTATTTGTCCAACGTACCTTTGGTTGCAGTGACACTGTGTTTCATGCTGAGCACGCTGTGCATCTCACGAGCCCAAGACCTTAACACCGCTGTCAACACGCAAGTCGCCCATGCAACACACAACTTCTCGGTGGAACTGCTCAAGGTAACAAAAGTCTACCCTGACAGCAACCTGCATTACGTAAAGCGAAATGTTAAAACAGCGCCCACAACAGCGGGGCGGGGGGAGGGTGGAGGTGGTGCCGCTCTTAAAATTTACCGGGGTCCGAAATGGGGCTTGAAGTCGGACTATGTTGCATATCTTAATTTGGGTCACTCCGGTGTTTTATTTCAATGCCAGTAATGATAAACACGGACACACCACCTTATATATATATTTTGCACACTATGTCATTTTTACTCTAAGGTTGTGCCAATATACTGCTACATGTTTCGGCTTGGCTGAGCCATCATCGGGTACATGAATAAATGTTAAAACCCTGATCCTTAATCATGCAACATAAAATAATGTAAAAATAGTATAAAACCATTAGTGAAATTTCACTAGTTCACTGTTTCATGACTGTAAAACCATTCCGAGGAAAACTGGTGTAACTTAACCCTAAGCTAATACAGTGATTGATCCAACATCCATCCATATGTCGGGTTTTTCTTCGTAGAGTAATAGAATGCGTTTCAGAAGATAGTTCTCATTTAGTCTTGACGGTAAATCCCATTTTTCTTGAAATAGGTACGGTGGAATCCAGTTTTGCTATGAGGGCAGCCCCAAAACTGTGAAGTAACTTAGTAGCATGCTTCCGGATTTTCTGTTGACAGTGTAGAGTCGTGACAAGCTTGGTCGTACGTTGCACTGTTCGATGTGTCAGCAACCCGTCAGCAACCAGTCAGCAACCCGTCGAACAGTGCAACGGACAACCAAGCTGGTCACGACATGCAGTGAACACATCTGGTTTTCGAGTCTCAGAATCCGTAAGGAAATATACCCAGCCGATTCAAACACGTTTCTACAAGGTCGCCCAATTTACTAAAAACAATAAACACCTATGTACATATACATATATGGATGGTGGTGTGTCTGACTGTGTTTATCATTACTGGTATGTTGCATACACTTTTGTCTTTCTCGGTAGTATCATTATCTGTCGATTGTACAAATTCACCCTTTCGGAGCAAGCACAAGTCACTCTGCAACTGACAGTCAGTGGTTGCGATTTAGTGTAAAGATTTTTAGCCAGTCCGCTCTTGCTGCGGCGGGGGGGGGGGGAGCAAACATTTTTTACTGGGGCCCGGACCCGCTCTCGGCGGCCTGTGTTGCAGTTTACTATGGTCTGTACAGCAAACGTTGCTCCAACGCGGATTTGCTTATATGCGTGAAAATAAAGGCGAACAGGTTTTTCCTGAACGAATGCTACGAAATACGCAGTAGCAGCACAAGTAAAATATCGTTACTTTTATAAAGCGAAAGACTATTTTGGTTTTACATATGCACGTATTTATATGCTGAGGTTTTTTACGCGGGACTGAGCAGTGCTGAACACTGCAGTCACTATCCAGCAACGTTCTCGTCTGCTGTACGGCGAACAGTCCCGCCATTAAGAACGCCAGAACGCCCTGTATAACACGTATATATGGCACATCCGCACCCTGTGATCGGGTTTGTAGATTCTCTGAATGATTCAGCTTTAAGCTGGACACTGTATAACCAACGTTGTTCCGTTTTATTCTGGATATGTGACAGTGTACACTTTCAGCTCTACTAACGTCCTGCCATTTATTCCTCCCACGTCTTTAGCCCCCTTTTCGTCTGCCCAAACTGCATTTTCACAAACAGGTCTAATTCAAGTATTTGTAATTCTACTGCTTATTTACTTACACTTCTCACAACGGCATACCCGTACCCCCGTTAATTCCATACAATATTAAGTTTGTTCAATACGGATTCCCTGCAAGCGCCGCTTCATAGGGGCGTATCTCACACCACGATGGACATGATGTAACCTCGTTTGTATCTAATGCCCTTGAGTCAATTGCAGTTTATTCAGTGCCACATGAGATGAGAGGGTTAGTATATCTACAGGATAATTCAAAAGTCTCCATACATAGGGATTATATGGTATCTGCGTGCGCCGTTGGTTAGATTGGCAGTTTCCAGGTCAATGGATTGGTCGCTGTGGTCCCGCGGAGTGGCTTCCAAGGTCTCCAGACCTCACCCCACTTGGTTTTTACTTGTGGGGGCATTTGAAGGCCATGGTGTACCAGGTGAAAATGCAAAATAGGGACCACCTCAGACAACGCAATATAGATGCATGTGCGCGCACAACAGCAAATGTGTTAAAGCGAGTTCTCCATGAGTGGGAGAGACGCATCAGCATGTGTGTATGATCACTGTAATGGTGCACATACAGAGCACTTTGTAAGTACAGAGAACATCTTATCCATTTATCGAGACTTTTGAATCACCCTGTATTGATCTGGCAGGCACCCAGGCCGGCGGCAGACAACAAGCTTCGTCATTTTAACGTAATTGCTTTTCACATTATAGGCCTTACCGTCTGACCTCTCGTGCTGAATATGCATATATTAATTTCAGGAAAGCGTAATCTGGAAAGGAATGTAAGAAGGTGATGTCCTTAGAGGATATTAAACACTGTATGACTCTTCCCTCATTTGTCTATACAACAACGTAGCTCCATGGAGCAGAATCCTTCTTGAGAAGCGTACATCCTCAGCTAGTCAAGAAATTCCCTGCATAATTATGGAACCCCAAGGCACATTACCGTGTTCACGAGAGCCCCCCACCTGTCTCTATCCTGAGCCAGCTCAATACAGTCCATGCCACCCCATTCTTTTTCTTGAACATCTGTTTTAAAATTATCTTCCCATCTACACCTAGTTCTTCCAAACGGTATCTTTTCTTCAAATTTTCACACCAAACCCCTCTATGCACCTCCTCCATACATGCCACACTCCCAGCCCATCGCATTAGTCTATAACACAAGTGACTCCAATTCACAGATACAAGCTTTAAAATATAGCTTGTTTGTAGGTTCCGAAAGGATTTAAGATAGGCTACGGGCTGGATATTCCATGGTTGGAATCCCGGCAGGGAATAATATTTTTCTCCACAACGTCAAGATCGGGTCTGGGGCCTACCCAACCCCATGTTCAATGGGTACCGGGGATAAACCGGCCAGGGCGTGAAGTTGGACAGTAATCTCCATGTAATGGTGGGGGGAGGGAAGGGTGCGAGCCCCCCCCCCCCCCTCCGCTGCCATGCTTTCATGGCCTGGACAGAGTTAAACTTACTTTTATATGCTGTACAAGCACACTTGACTGTAGAAAGAAAGTATTAATTTGTACTATAAGATACGGTACGACGAAATTAAACACATCGCTACTCTGTTCCAGCCAAGCTTACAGTAATGTGGGCATCGCAGAAGTACTCGATTTCTCTGGTGGATGCAGTGTTATTCTTAAAATAAAAAAATATTTCGTAATTTCGTTTTTTTGTGTCTTGATCTCTTTGCAAAGCGAGAGGGTTTTTGTAGTGCATAAACCCCTGTTTCACTGCTTGAAAACTTCTTAATATTTAGTGCATGAAACAATCACACTATGGCGTCATGAGCGTAGTGAAATATATGTACGTGTAAGTCTGCAGTAACAACTAAGCAGTTATATTATTTCAAAACAATTTTAGGAAAACTCGAGTAAGGCTTTCGGTAGGTTTTACAAAAAAAGTGTCCGTAGGTGGGAAACACTCATAAGTGCCTTCAGATCAGAACGAAATTTTCGTTGAGGTTAATTGCTCCACTATGCATGCGGTTTTGGAATATAAAAAGTTGTGCTTAGAGCCTACGTTCTTTGGAAAGTGTAACGAGAAGTGAACGCATAAAAGGATGCCATGTTCATCCATATGTGCATGTTTCGTCTCATAACGTAGTAGAAGGATTTTTATTACACTGGTGTTGTAAGTTTTCAGAATGACTTCTTTTTATGTTTTATAGGTCAAACATAAATTTTCATGACGCTCAAACCGAACTTCATCGGTTTACTCAAACGCATACGAAGAAATGGTATCCAAAATACGTCATCCAGTAGGGTATATCAGGCTTTGTTTTTGAGGCCCACGCCCGTTACTATTATAGATAATGATCATATGCCAAAGGGCAATCATTACCAAAACAATCCGTCGTTCAGGAGCAGGCAAGAGGTGCCCTTGCTGCGCCTTACTTTTCTGATAAAATATATTGAGCCATCTCTGAAGGATGTTTCAAAACTGTGGCGTGAACATTGAGTGAAATTGTATCAAATTGTGGAACAGACAGGAGGTACCCACGCGTCGGCCAGCACTGCAGCTTCCTTTAAGACGTTTCGAAATTAACGGCGTGAATAATGAGTGAAATTATGCTTTCAAAGTAACTACAGCTCTAAGGCTACAGTACAGTCCAACTCGGCTATAACATCATGAAACGGAGTGAATATTTTGTGCTGTTATAAACGAGTGTCCTAACTGGGGGTATAATGTTGTGGCTAACAGTCAAGTATTAATTGGTACCACAGAATATCTGACGCAGTAGACAAGGTGTTGCATAAACCGATGTCATTATAACCGGGTTCAACTCTCTATACTAATGGTTCTGGTGAAGGGTTATAGTCGGAGACTGTAGGTGTAGATTGGAACTGTCAAAATTAGGATAGGAAGCTATCAGTTCAAACATATCATCGAAACTAAATTAATTTCTGCCTATGTAAAGCCAATATAAGTAGCCGTGAACTTGGTAGTGACAGTTCCTTGTTGGCAGCCAGCAGACATCAAGGTGAATGCGATAAGGAAATTAGCGAAGAACGCGTTTGAAAAACACGTGCGCCCTTGAAATGCACCTTCCCGCCTTTGCGATCTAATTGGCACTACGGATGTGTTAGCGTCCGTCATCAGTTCTCGTCGACAGGCAACCGCGAAACTTCATACAATGCTTGTCGTAATTCCAGGGTTACCACATGTCCATCTTTTCCCCAACATGTCTCCTTTTTGGGACATAAAATTTATGTGCGGGTGGATCTTTTCAGCGCGAAATTTCCCTGGTTCTTAATCATCGATCTTGTGGCAAAGGAAACACAATGAGAATTCAGATTTATTGCAGGTGATTAGCGAGAAAGAAGTGTTCTTCCTAGCGTTCATATATGCTAGTGGTGAATACAATGCGGCTTGCGCAACTCTCTGCTGCAGCTCGCGCCATTTGCCTGTAAAAATAATATTGAGGTGGTTTTTACATGCACAGAAAGCTGACCGCGAACGGCGTGTTAAAAAGATTTTATGACGAAAGAGTGCTTATAACTTACTGAAACTAACCTATTTATTTGGATGAACATAAAAATAAGCCATCAAGTATGGGAAAAAATTATGTTAATGAACCATGAATTTTGCCTAAGTTGCCTCCTAATGTGCGGCTCCTGAAGCTTTCCTAGCTAGACACCCCTGATACATGCGGCATAGAAGATCCGAATTAGCATGAAAAATGCACTCCAAGGCTAAATGTGATTAATTTTTTCGTTCTATTTTTTAGTCCTTTTCCTATTGTTCTCTAATAATGCGACTATGACTCCTCCTTTTCGAAAGTCCTCCAGTCAATTTAGCACAAGTATTACTGTAAGGACAGTGAGCAATGAATTGTGTATTTGGGGGCAGTCAGAGAATACACAGCGGTGACAGGAGGCAGGAATTCACAAAGGTCAGCGACAGTTGCATTTGGCGGTTTAATAAATAGTATTACTACTGAAAAATTCATCTTATTGCAATTTGCTTTCAAAATATTACATTTTTAAGACCTGAAAGAACGCACTGTTTGTTTGTACATCATATAAAGAGGACGGATATTGAGATCGATCTGAAGATGGTAGTCCTGTTCTCCAGGTGTATGTGGAGGCTGCCTGGTACAATGAATGTATCTGGAATCTCACGGGTGGCGGTACTGCCGAGTGGGACCTAGTGGCTGGTGCTAGCGATTAGTGATGTAAAATTCTCGAAAATAATCTTTGGCGAGAATATTCTCGAGAATATTCCCGCCAATATTCTCTGACCCGAGAATTTTCTGTTTACATATCAGAAAACACGTAACTACGAAACGGTAACATTATTTTTGTGCATAATTACTAATGTAGTCTCTAAAGATTTGTTTTTCTAGATGGGCCTGAGCAAACACAAACACTGTACAAGACAAACATCCATGCCGCCGGTGGAATTCGAACCCACGATCCCAGCAAGCGCTCGGCCGCAGACCTACGCCTTAGACCGCGCGGTCACTGGGATCGGCTGGTAGTGACAGGGATCGGGGCGATATTGAGTGCGGCAAATTGGCCAGACACTAAGGATGGTTTATGGAGTGCTCGAGTTTGTCAAAGATTCAGGCAGGTCGTGCGTGTATGAACTGCTGAGTCTTGGAAAACATGTGACCAGATGTAACGTTATTACTGATTCATCATAAAAAGCCCAAACTATGACATGGCTTAAAACGATTTTGTCTAATCAAAACCGCTTGATTGCCTTAAATACTCTCATCTCCCCCCCTCTGCTTCCGGGGTCATGCTGTCACCATAAAGTTTATACCACTCTGTGCCCTACTGTCTGCTCTAAGAGTGACACAGGGTTATCGCATGACTTGACAAGGTCCTTCAACTGTTTTGCAAGAATACATGAAGAAGTTAATCGTATAATATTCAAATACTGTGGAGAATCCCATACAGAACTCTAATTTTGCCCGTTGTTTTGTATGGGCGTGAAACTTTGTCTCTCACATTGAGGAAGGAACATAGGCTGAGGGTGTTTGAGAACAGGGTGCTGAGGAAGATATTTGGGCCTGAGAGGGACGAGGTAACAGGGGAGTGGAGCAGACTGTACAAAGAGGCGCTTCATGATCCATTACGAAACATTATTCGTGTGATAAAATCAAGAATGAGATGGGCGGGGCATGTGGAACGTATGGGAGACAGGAGAGATGCGTATGTGGTTTTGGTGGGGAGACCTGAGGGAAAGAGACCACTCGGAAGACCTAGGCTTAGATGGATGGACACTATTAAAATGGATATTTAAGAAGGGGGATGGGGAGGCATGGACTGGATTGATCTGCCTGAGGATAGGGACAGGTGGTGGGCGCTTGTGAATGCGGTAATGAACATTCAGCTTCCATTAAATGTGGGGAATTTCTTGACTAGCTGGTTATCTGTTAGCTTCTGAGGAGGGACTCTGCTCCATGGAGTAAAGGAACTCGGTTTTCTTTATTAATTTACTATGACCCACATTAATTGCTATCTAATTACTACCTACGTAACACAACATTACCTATCCAACATGTATAAACACTAAGGGTCATACCTGTAAATAATGCATATATACCTGTAAATAATAGTGCGGTCAATTGTTGCTTTAACCCGCAAATTTCCACATTTGAAGAAAAGGGGTGAAACTGAAATATGCTGTGACATAAATCTTATTTAACATTATGCCATGTGAAGAGCTTCTTAAATATATCAGAAGTATTTTTAAGAGAATAAATTATTATTAAAAAGTCCTTTTTTACTCCAACGAATATGGTAAAAAGGTAAAGCAATACCATTACAGGCCTGAACAGGCCCTGAGGGTTCTAGAAGGTTGAGGCTCCCTGAATTTCGAGACAATCGACACATGAAGGTGGCAAGGTTGTCAGCCCTACGCACTGGCCTTCTTTGCCCCCCAGGAAATATTCCTGGTACTCATTTCTGTTATAGGCTAAAACGAATATGGTAAGCCCGCTTAAACCACAGTGTAAACCGAGATTAATGACAATCAGCAATCAAAACTTACAGCAAAAAAGTTACACAATGAGATGTTAAATATGTTACTAACTGAATGGAGCAGAGGTGTTCTTGAGAAGCTGGCAGTTACTCATTTGGTATCCGAGGCCACCTAAATACAGACCACTGGACCTTGACATTGGCCATGAAGACAGCACATGAACTCAGAGGTCAGCAGGCTTACGTCACTCCTGGCCACATTTCAGGAGATCACATGCTGGAAGTGCAGTGCGCAAGCGCGAGTTATAGTCTATTCGACATATTAGACTTTCAGTTAACACAACAGAATTGAGGTATTTTTAAAAGGGTGTCATTACGTTGTGTTGTTTATAACAGAATCAAGATAAAATCGGTCTAAACAGAACTACGTTCCATTTGCACCCCTCCTAAGTATGGGTGGAAGCACCAAGGGATGCAGTAAATAAAGGATAAATATACATAGCAAAAATAAGGTAAAAGACCTGCGTATATTCTACATTCCGGTCAAACACAAAAGAAAAGAAACCATTACCACATGGATCTTGTAAGGTAAAGATAAAGAAATCCTATTACAGGCCTGGACAGGCCCTTAGGGTTCCAGGAGGTCGAGGCTCCCAGATTTCTAGACAATCGGCACATGAAGATGATAAGGTTGTCAGCCCTACGCACCGGCCACGTTTACCCCCCAGGAAATATTCCTGGTACTCATTTCTGTTATCGGCTGAGTCGACCCCAGGGCCATAGTGCGACCGACAGGATTATGCCAATGAAAAAGTCCGCTGACACCATCGGGAATCGAACCCGCGACCTGCCGGTTTGTAGCGCAGTGCCTCAACCAACTGCGCCACCGCGGTCCCACATGGATCTTGTACCGAGTACAAACACATATATATGCACAATTATATGACCTTTCCTAGCACTCTCCAAAACACAAGCCATCAACCGCTGCTCCAGAGTTGTACACTCACCACTACTAATAATACACAATACAAATAACTTTGGTTATAACGGATCCCAAGGGGAGTCCTAAAAAGATCCGTTATAGCCGTAGCCCGTTGTATCCGAGGTTCGGTTAAATTGCGTTTAACCTTTTAAAGCCTAGCGGTAACTTTACGTACCACCAGGTTTAACATTAAGAAATTCTATGTGGTGCCCACATTGCGTTTATGTGTTTTGTACGGATCTCAGAACAAACAGCGACTTTTGCCTTATAAAACATTAAGAGACTGGTTTTTATAACCGAAGTGGAGAGTGTTTACTGCGCGGTACGCACTGAGTCCTTATATAAAACGGATACGCTTCGTCTTTAAAAGGTTAAAATAAGACGTAAATTAATACCACCTAAGTTCCGCAGGTTTTCACTTTTATTGTATATGTATATGAACAGATGCATTTGGCACATCCAAAAGCACGCATTACACATTATTTTGTTCTAGGGTGAAAAAGTCAGTGACGTTTGTTTGCTTCTTGGTGTTGGTAAATCGCCTTTGGAGGTCCTTTTCAATAGAGTTCAATATCCAAATTATCATCTGCACCATGTGCGTCATAATACTGTGTAATTACCTTGAAAGCTCTCACAGTGTCCTTTGTTGTCACAATTTGGCCTTCGCTTTCTAATTCACATGCAATGATGTCGCGTTCTTCATCGCTATCATCAGTTACAGCACGGTCAGACACAGCAGCAACAATGTCACGATCACTGGGCACCTCTGAAACTCCTGCATTATCATCAATAGACACGTCATGAAAGTTGACTCCATCGGGAATGGAAATACAGCGCGTTTAAGTGCATCCCAGTCATTTTTGTCAGAGTCACAGCTTGGAAAATCTGATGTACCATTTGTCTTACTTTTTCTTCATTTCTCTCACCAGTATGAAATCCCACTGACTTATATAACCGTTGATTGTTCCTGGCTCTACCATTTATCAAGCGCGACGCAAGAGTCGCACTGAATCGAGAATGTCGAACTGAAATGACACTCCTTCTTCATGAGCAGCTAATCACTGGCGCACTAATTGACTGCGATAATGTAGCTTCAAATTTTAATTACCCCAGCGCCCATCGGTTGAAGTTTAGACGTTGTGTTAGGCGGCAGGAAATAAACTGAGACGTTTCTCACGGCAGCTGTGTTTACAGAATGAGCTGCACGGTTGTCCAAAATAAGAGCGACGTTGCACTTTTCGGCCCTCATACGCTTATCAAATTTTACCAGCCACTCATCAAATAACGTGGAAGTCATCCATGCTTTTCGATTGGCCCTGTATTCAACAGGCAGCGTATTTGCACGCTTGAAAGCCCGCGGCTTTGCGTACTTTCTTATCACAAGCAATGACATTTTTTCTCCAGCCATACTAGCACAAACTAAACACGTCACTCTTTCTTTGGACAATTTACCACCTGAAACACGTTCATTTTTAAAAGCCAGAGTGTGATCAGGTAATGCTTTCCAGAAGAGTCCTGTTTCGTCCGCATTTTAAATGTCACGCGGTGAAAATATATCTAAAATTTGCCTTAATTTTATGGCCTTCCATTCGTGCAGTAGTAAGCCACTTTCAACAACAGCAGCCTATTCGCCGCACATTTTCTTAGACACAATGTTGTGACGAGTTTTCCGTCGATCAATCCAGGCTGCGGAAATACTATCTGCACTGTGTGAGATAACTTTTTCGCAAAATTATTTGCCTTTTCCAACAGCACTCGACCAATCATGGACACCTAAGGATTGTTGATTCTTGTTTTCTTAAACCAGGCCAGCAAAGCTACGTCGACGTCGTCGAATCGTGTGTTCCTCTGTCGCTTTGCGTCAGCACTATAGCTGCTGTTTTCAAAAGACTCTTTAATTTTTGTTGCGTTTTTTAGCATATCTCCTAGCGTACTTGTTGGAAATCCAAAGCGTACAGCAATATCCCTTTGACTTAAATGTTTGTTACTTTCCCAGAAGGAACCAATTTCTTATTTCTTAAATAAGAAATCCTAGATAGATTCTTACAAATTTACGCCAGTGCACGACCGGTGAATGTGGAGGAGTTGTGTAACTTACATTGTACGTACCTGCTATGTAGAGATGCATGCGCCGAAATTAAGGTAACATCCGCTAGCTGTAACAGATCACAGCGATCCAACTGGCACACATGCAATACAATTCTTGAAGTAGCCTAAGTCACTGAAGCACCACACACCAAGATGCCCGAATGCTCCCCTCCTGTACGCACCTACTGTATTGTACACCATAACTCAAAATTTGTAAATACGGATTCGCACCTGTCTGGTCTTACAATGCTGATACATATCACTTCTTTGCCGAACAGTGAGTTCTGTTTACGTACAGTAAAAGGCTTACAAATTCGCCACCTAAAAGGTTACAAGTAAATGAATCGACGTCAAGTCGTAATTGATTTATGACAGGGCACTCTACTCCCAAACTCCATGAAGATGCTCGCATATGACAATTACTTTCCCACTGGTGCATTAACAAGAGAAACCATCAGGTAGACTGTCCCAGCTTATCCATTGTAAGCGCTAATGTATGGACCTTGTCCTTAGGAAAGCCAAACAGAATGCACAATTTACAAGTCTCCTCGGCGTCTCCGGGTACAAAATGCTATCAAATTACACATGCAGTCTTCATTTCAATGTGACGAGTGACCCCTCTGCGCTCGAACACACAGTAGCCGTTGTGAACTGTAGATTATTTTGCAAACAAATGGTATATCCGAGGAAAATGAACTGTTGGGGAATGTCGGGGAAATCGAAGTGACCGAAGATCCGATAGAAGAAAGGCCGTTGTAACCAAGGTAGTTACAATGATAAAGCATAGGGAAACGGTCGGGGAATGATAAAAACGTCCGTTATAGCCGAAGTCCGTTGTAACCGAGGCTGGTATAACCGAGGTCGACTGTATTAGCTTGCACACTCCACAACTAATCCAACTAAGGAGCAGGGGCTTGGCCCCGTCGCCAGAGGTCCGCCAGAAACGGAATTTTGCAAAGCAAGGCCGAGACGGAATTTAGAAGTTCACCCTGCGAGGATCAGGCACCAAGTCGCCCCCGTTAGGCTGCAGTTCTCGGAGGAAAGTTCGGTGAAAGGGTGAGCAGGGGAGAAAAGGAAGCTTCGCTGCTTAGGTAGAAAACCAGTTGAAACCAGTTTCAGCTGCTGACGTGGCGTCGTGTTGGAAGACACGGCACACATTTATTTGCAGAACAACATGTTTCGACCGTTTACGTCACTCCTTCAGGTTCAAAATTCTTATTTTTCAAAACTTATTGCGGTAATGGTATTTATATATCCATCCATTCATTCATCCACCCACATATATATCCAGCCATCCAGATGAGTGCAATCAAAACCAGTTCCGCTATAATTCTGTCCTGTGTGTTGATCTGTGTGATACTGTCTCACACAGTTTTATTTGCTGGTAGGAAGAGTGGCCGTTGGAAGTCCTTCGATAAAAGCGTTGATGATGTAATGATTAGAAAAGGGAACAAAAAGTCTAGGAATCCTGTAATGGTTATTTCGTTTTGAGACATATCGTGGCAATTTTGTGAAGAGACCGAGAAAATGCATGAAATATATCAGCTAGGGTAGCTGGTAATGACCGAAATTAAGAATGTGACCAACTATCTAGTGAACACAATAAGCTAAGGCTCAAGTGCTTTTAGCAGTAAGGAATCGCTACTAGAAGCAAATGGAAATACATTCTCAGTCGATTCGATTTTGAGTAAAATAATCCAAGTCCACATCCTCGCAACCCGGTTCCTTAAGATCCATTTTCGTATTCTTGTATTAGCATCTGCTTCTTGTTTTCCACATGGCTTCTTTCTGAAAGGTCCCCCAATCAAATTTCTGAACTTAATTCTTGTTTTCCCTAGTCTGGTTGTATAATACAGCAGCGTATGTATGCTTTCGGCCGCCCAGGGCGAATAATCACAATGGCCGCCCCTAACAGAAGTTATGCACTTTTTTAAAAAATCGGTCATCACTGAATGTCCTTGCATTTGGATCAATAATTGAACATTTCTTAAGTGCAGAAAATCATTTTTATATTTAGACTATTCATTTTGACGCCCACGTTGCCACCCCTTGTGCTCTGCCGCCTGGGGCAGCCATGACCACTCCCCATCCCACCAGCTATGCACGTGGTGTAATATATGACTTATATTTTGATGCTCGACATCCCCGTTGGCGTGTGTTAACAATTATAGTATAAGGAACAGTCAACAGCCAACAAAAGTGAGGCACAATCTATCTGTTGGCTGTTGACTGTTTCTTATACTATAAATGACTTATATTGTGTACCATATTTATGCTCTAATTTGGCAACACCTTGATTACATGTAGAAATCAGTGACAATGTAATCTAGTTTTAAGGATCAATGAATCTTTGAAGATGACTTATTTGCAGTTTGAGTTGTGATGGTAATTTAAAGTACCTGCTTGGTGAGAAATCTGTATGTCACCTGTAATGGTGTGAACTGTATGCAGGTGGTGTTTGGGGCTAACAATGGAAATGCGGTGGTTTCTCCTGTGAGTGTGTCCACTCTGTTGGCCCTCCTTCAGCAAGGATCTGGTGGAAACACAGAGGCTCAGCTGACGCAAGTGCTACATCTTGACGCACAGCAGTCAAAACAAGGATACAGTCAGCTTACAAGAAACCTGAAGGTAAAATTATGGACAGAATAAACGACTAACTTATTGAGACAACTGAAATACAGAGGGGTTGTAAAAAAAACTGGTACTTTGACAGGTTTTAAAATAAAATTGGTACATATTATGGAATGTATAGAACACTTCAGATATGCTCCAGTTGTTCTCCATTGACAATGCTGTCTATGATTAAGCTGTTTTCTTAATTGTGCAGACATGAACAAGTGTTGACATTTTTTGAATCACACAGAATATTCACACTATGTATATTCCAGTATTAGCAGTATGGTGACCATGACAGCACCAACAATGAAAACCCTTACTAGCAGATTCCATTCAGTGTGCTTATGTGTTCAGGAACATGAAGGATCCCTTACATGAACACTATGAGTAACATATGTAGGAGGGATGTAAGTTTGTGTGATTGAGTCACACACTGGAATATGATCCTGAGGTTTTGGAAAAGTGTAAGTGGGCCAATAAGAGGCCACACTACAGAAGGTATCGGTATTGTACATACACCATCATAATAGAAATATTGGCTTAACAACGAAAGAAAAGTATGCATTGATAAGCATGTATCATTTACTAAATGAGTGGTCAAATTATGCAAGTGGCCAACCTAAATAAGTAGCCCAGTTTACAGACCTCAGTGTCACACACTTTTTTAAAATGGCTTGTGTTGGTAATGTAACAGAGTGGTAAAGGCATTAATTATGGTTTACGTATATAATATGGAATTTTTTCCCAACAGGAGTCTTCTGGAAATGTGACCCTGGAATTTGCCAATGCTGCATTTCTTAAAGAAGGATACCAAGTAAAACCCCAGTTTGAAAATATCCTTGAACAAGACTTCCAGTCCACCATTCAGCCTACAGACTTTAACAATCCTCCTGTGGCTGCTGATAAGATAAACTCATGGGTTGCAAATGAAACACATGACAAAATTCAAAACCTTGTGTCTCCAGGTAAAGAAACATCACACTTCTTAGTACAGCGCACATCTCTAAATCACGCCATGGTACTTCAATATGTGGAAATCTGATTTCAGACACCCTACCGGACTCAACTATTTTGGTCTTGTCTAATGCCATATACTTCAAAGGCCTTTGGGAGACACCTTTTCAGGAGAGAGAAACAAGAAATCACAATTTCTTCGTTCAACCAAACTCACCAAAGGAAGTTCCTACTATGCACCTCGCGGCTAATTTACTAACAGGCAATCTTGATGAGTTGGATTCTCGGTGGCTGCAACTTCCATTTCAAGTAAGTTTTGCATTAGAAAAATAATTATTCAAAATCTAAAGCAATGATCTACTATTTTAAACTAGAACAGGAATTATATTTTTGGTTTTATGACCAAGTTTTTAAATTTAATTGAAGAGAATGATTATGTTCTCTAAGTAATTTTCACTGGCTCAGTAAATAATATCTTTTATAGACCCAGACTTATCTATTATAATGTCTTATACAGCACCATATGAATGATATACTACTCAGTAAGAGTCAAGGCACAATAATTATTCACATGACACAATTTTGCATGAATAAGGAAATATTGTTTAAATTATATCATCAGTTACTTCTTTAGGTACACTTGTAACGATGAGGCAAAACTGACCAATAGGCAAAATAATGCCACTTTCCTTCTACCTTTACAAGAACTAGGCACTGCAACCATTCTGAGGCTAACCAGACTCTTCTTTCCAGCAATCTCATTGCCATTGTATGTCTCAGCTTTTCACTGGGTTATAAAAATGATCTTACAATGGTAATCATTTAGTCATTCTTTCTGTAGGTTCTAGTCATTTGCTTCTATTTTACTGATTAACTGTTTTGTGTAATGGATTCCTAAAAGCTGAAACTGAGGGCACACTACATAACATTGGTGGCATTTATGACCCTTTTGGTGAAAAGCTTGCCTAGTCTGTTGGTTGAAACCAGGTCACCACCTATCAGTGAAGGCACCTGCTGATAATATCACAGAAGGCATGAATCTTCAGCAATGCCACTGTAATTCAAAGCTTTATGTACAATATCATTTCTTTACCTGCAGTCTGAGGTAAACTTAATTGGTAGGGTATCATGGTAAAGGAAAAGAGCAGATGTGTATATTGCATGTCTGTCATTTTACTACATTTTGTTTTGCAAGTAAAATTTACATAAACTTTGTCACATATACTTCAGCAGTTCATGAAATTTGAGAATCATAGAACACAAACATCAATGTTCATATAACTGTAGAAGTGATACTGTTTGTGACCGGTATTTAAACCATGTGGATTTCCCTGATAGCAGTCCTTGAAAACTGGAGCTTCTTGACCGCAATGACCAAGGCATTATGGTTCTTCATGTGACTATAACTGTTTACTAGTTGACACAGTGTAAAATCCTAGAATATTTGCATTTTCAGAAAATACGTACAAGTTTACAAGTTGAAAGAAGGGACAATTTTCTTAACCCTTTATGTAATGAGAGATACTAAAAAACTGACACACCCCAGAAATTGGTGTGATAAGGTTTATATGTTTTGGCCAGCACTGCTCCTCTGGGTTTTTAGTAGTACTACCTGAGGAAGGAGGAAGCCTCTTCCGAAACATAGTGTGGTGTTTTAATTGAGTGGACAATGGAAAAAGTGCTGAAAGGAGTTATTGAAGTGAGTGATGTCAAGCCATTGTCAAGAACTGTTATGCTGCTAGTCTGTATGTGTTTCCATTATTGACAGTTGTTATGTAGTATAGGTTGATATTTACCACAGTTCAAGGGCTAACAGAAACGTGAATGTAAAATGCACATTTCTGTATTCTACTAAAGTAATTTATCCTACAGTTTTCCTGCCAATTGAGAGGTCTGTTAAGAATCAACAGGCAAAGAATATCAAGAGGGCACCTAGCTTATGTATGGATAATAACTTCTTTTCCAGTGCTTATCATGTATGAAACATCTTCCTGGCTTGACTGAATTCTTTATGTTCTCTTGAGGGCAATCGATTTTATCTACTGATAATTCTACCAAATGCACAAGATGGTGTGCAGAGCTTGGTGAACAACATTGCTGGCTCAGAGATCTTTGACCTCATCAACAATCTGGAACATCGTGGTTCCTCACCAGAAGTCGTGCTATCTCTGCCAAAATTTAAATTGGATACAATGTTGGAACTTGGTCCTGCACTGCAAGAGGTACGAGATTTTTAATACAACAAAAGCTGCATTTTTTAAAATTTAGGCAAGGGCATCTTACATAATTGTATGATTACTTTTGTTAATCAATTAGTATTGTAAAGCAAAACAATCGTGAAATTCAACATTTGTATGTGTTTCCCCAGTCATCACCAATTATGACACACCAGTAAATAAATAAGTGTTGAAGTTCTACTGTGGAGTTACTGTCTGAAAAAGTGTAATGGATCTGAGCAGACTAGATAAGTTTGTCAGTTTCTTAGATATTGCACTCATTCTTGAACCAATTTGTGCATAACAGGATTTTATACATTTTTGTTTAACGAAATTTTGACATATCACTTCTAGTATGCAAAACTATTAGCTTAGTTTGCAATTTTAAAAAAGTTAAAATCCCACTAATTCGAAAGATAATTTGCAGTATAACATACAACATATTATAATGCCGATACTAAAATATTTGAAGTACAATGAAAAATATGCTGTAAAAAATGCATGAAATTATGTTAATTAGATCAAGACAATATTGATTTTACTGGCATAATGCTTTGCTAAAAATTGTTTGGAAATAAATGTCAAAAGCTTGTGGTGCAGTTCTTTCTCATACAGCTTTACATCAACAAATATTTGTATTAAGAGATAAGAACAATGACCACACTATAAAGCGTGCAGTCTACATGGAGCTATATACCTGTGCTTTTAAAGCTTCAGCACTGGATGCAGCTGAGAAATTAGAATTATACTAGGCACGTCATCCTTTCTTTCCTTTAAATGTATGATGGGTGGAACAAAGAGATATTTCTGACATGTGGATAAACATAAAAATGCCAACCAAAGACAGGCATTGAACTGTGGTCATTCAGAGAGTAACTGTACAACTGAATATTGCAATCAATCAACACAACACTGAAGAACAGAATGCCTGAAATGTATAATGTTAAAAAGTTGTGATAAGTTGAATAATATGACATAGGCAGTTGGATATACATTTATTAGAAGCGATATATATATATATACACACACACACACATTAATTGGTTCATCAAAGTGTTGAAAAGTGCATATAGAGTAGGACTAGACTTCAGGTTATACATTTCAGGCATTCTGTATCTCCTACTCTATATATGCATTTTAGCTTGTGAAGGTTGAGGTCTCAAACCTGAAATACAGTCGTAAAATATACTCCATTTTGTGTTCTTGTAATTGGGCCTGATGGTGGCTAATCAGTTTAGCCAAAACATGTAGCCTTTATTCTTCCTGAGTAAAATGTTGTGTTGACAAGCTGCAATGTTCTTTTGTATTTAATAACACAATGGGGATGTGCAACCTTAAGGTTGTAGCTATTACTTCTGTCACCATCACTAAAATATTAAAATTTTGACATAATGTGACTGAAAGCAAGTGGGATGTTTTGAACAGAGTTTGATGTGTTTGTGCTCCTCAGATTGGTCTGACAGACATATTCACTCTTCAAGCAAATCTGAGTGGGATCTCCGAACAGTCTTTACTTGTATCACAAGTGGTCCAGAAGGCACATATTGAAGTGGATGAAAAAGGAGCAACAGCTGCTGCAGCCACAGGTATTGTTGCCTGTTGTATCTAGAATTTTTGTAGCAAGCACACTGTAAAGGAATGCCTGTTTGAAGTGCACCTCTTGCCATATTTAGTATGTCATCCATCTAAAACACAGAGAGGTAAAACAATCCCTGTACAGGCCTGGACATGCCCTAAGAGTTCCAGGAGGTTGACGTTCCCAGATTTCAAGACATTCTTCACATTTAGGTGGTTAGGTTGTCAGCCATGTGCACTGGTTGCCTTTACCCCCCTCCCCAGGAAATACTACTGGTACTCATTTCTGTTAGAGGCTGAGTTGACCCCAGGCCATAGTGTGGCCAGAAGGATTATGTCAATGAAAAATTCCAAACCCGCTACTTTCCGGCTTGTAGAGCAGTGCCTCAATCAACTGCACCACCACATACAATTATGAGTGCAAACTCAATTCACAAACCTGCTGTGGCAGTGCAATACCTAATATCTACTTTTAACTTCTTTTCATCACTTGTTAATTCTGCAATACTGTTTTCAGTAAAAGTAAAGGATTGTACTACATGGAAAGAGAAGATGTTACTCATAATTCAGTATACATAAACAATGTCCAATCGGCACAATTACACACGTTTCTTCAATGTTCCAACTTCGTGTTTCGATTGTAAACAACCATCTTCCGGCAGTTAATTAAATGATGTGTAAATCAAATTTAATATTATACACTTGCTGTGCACTTGTCTCAATACACATCTACATGTATGTGAAAATCAGTATATATCTGTTGTGCTAATTCCCTAAGAATGGGATGCTACATTAACCCTTTAAAGACGAAGCTTGTCTGTTTTATATAAGGACTCAGTGCGTACCGCGCTGTAAACACTCTCCACTTCGGTTATAAAAACCAGTCTCTTAATGTTTTATAAGGCAAAAGTTGCTGTTTGTTCTGAGATCCGTACAAAACACACAAACGCAATGTGAGCACCACATAGAATTTTTAACGTTAAACCTGGCAGTACGTAAAGTTACCGCTAGGCTTTAAAAGGTTAATACACAAATGTATTGCAAACCATACCATCTTAAAAATATTCATAAAATATAAAATAGTACTACAAAATTGATAATATAATCTATATTAAAAACTCTTATCTACCATGTAATATTGTTTTGTGCTAAAGTGCAAGTTATTAACATTAATTTTTATTCTTCAACAGGGATTATTATGCTAGTGTCTTATACACCTCCAGTAGTTTTTACAGTGGATCACCCATTCTTAGTACTGCTTGTGGACAATCTCAACAAGCTGCCCCTCTTCACGTGCAGAGTGTCTGATCCAGCGACATCATAATTATTAATTTTCTTGTGCAAGAAACAATTTCAATACTAACAATTGTAATTTTGTTGAATGCAAAAGAATTTGTACAATAAAACTGGTTTCAAAGTACCTTTAATTCATTTAGAATAATTTCAAATACATTAGACCTGTTAATACTTCAGCAGTGTTAGGCCTTGATTGCAATCAGCTGCCCCTTATTACGTGATTCTGTTCAGTATTATTTGACACATATATGCTACCACTTTCAAAATATACAGCAATTCTTGTCATTTGGTGTGGTACTGCACCCGAAAAAAATTTCAAAACTATGCATGCAGACATTTAGTACATGTTGCAGGCATGCCCCTGATAATTTATCTGTCCACGGCAGTACATTATTTACCCAGAGATATAGGTAATTGACTTTTTTTCTCTTGTTGCTGACCAATTAGTGACTGGTCACAGACAATATAAAAAGACATTGTAAAAGCAAACAGCAGCCATTTGTTACTGTACTCTTTGCTTTGAATATGACACAGATAGTTTTTCAGGAATGTCAGAAGCAGGTTCTATTTTAAACCACTGTTACTACCAAAATCCGAAAAGTATTAGTCAAAAACCCTATTTTACACATAATAATGATGATTTATATGTTCATGGAATAACACCTTCATGAGAATGTATGAACACTAGAAGAACATGAAATTATTTTTTCCCTTACACTTCTCTGGCTTGATTCAATTTCTTTTATGGGTCACTTAGTGTTCCTCACCATCAAAAGATAGGTTTACCCCACTGCAAAGCATCTGAGGTATATGATTCAAATCTCAACTGAAGCACTGCTCATCCTGACTCAGGTATTTTGTGTTTCCGCTTAACAATCTGAGTAAATGTTCAAATTGGCCATGAGCATTTCCATCCTCAGCCATTCCAGTTTATCTTTTGCATATAGTCCCATGTTGCATTCTACATTAAATAGCCTCTGAGTTGATACCGTGCCCTTATTTAATTGTTGCATACGATAATACTGTTAGTAAAGACGTCAATAATATGGCTAGTGACATGTGAATTTATGTAATGAGACAGTTTGCAAAGGGGTGAATGAACTGGATATGGAAATGGGATAAGAGCTGATGTTTGTGACAAGATAATGTCCCTGGCTGTATTCAAAAAATTGTTATTGAACTACATGATAGCCTTTCATAATCAGCGTTCAATTAAAAATATTAACACAAGAATCATACTAATTAGAGGATCTGATGCTTCAGAAATCCAGTCCTTTCAACAGTAATACACATACAACATAAAATCAACTATTTTGATGAAGTCAAGAAGTTTGTTACAGCAAATGGCCATTTAACTCACTTTTCAACATAAAATCACATCTGGTAGTCCGTAATAATTATAAGAAAAGCCTCACTCATTAGGGAACTGGATGCAGAATATCTGTAACTGATTCTACATACTGAATTACTAAATCAATTTCATGCATGAGAAGTAATGATGTCAATCATATCAGTGACATTCTCAATATTCTCGACAGACATGTTCAAATTCATTAAGTGCACATCTGAAGACTATGATGATAAAAAAAAGACACATCCCAGTGGTGTCTGAATTCATATCTGCTACATCCTTATTTCTTTTGTAATACTCCTGTCGTGACTAGTGACACTATATACACCACAACTGATGTGTAATTCTGTTGCTGAACATGCTAGAAATTATCAAGGAACGTACATAGTTTACTCTTACAGTCCTCATGGAGCCAACAGTTCAGGCAGTTCCATGTGTATTGCCATCCTAATACATAGGCCCATGCATCAAGTGTTCATTTGAGTAGCTCACAGATTTTACACTGGAGTGTGAGCACATCATGATAAGTACTAACCATATATCTCATATCTACATCGAAGTACCATAAAACTGACTGACTGACTAGCCAATGAACAAATGAAACAATCAACTAACAAATCAATGAATAACTGACTCCATTGAGCAGAGTCCTTGAGAAGCCAACAGGTCCTCATATAGTCAAGATATTCCCCACATTCTTAACAGTTAATTATGTAACAAGAGTTGAGCTTCTCACAGCATTGCTTCTGAGTGCTGAGGTTTTCTGGGGTATGACGCTGTGTCACTGAGTGAGCGTTTCCTAACATCAAAGGCCACTCACTCAGTGACACAGCATCATATCCCAGAACACTTGAATCCTTGTTCATTATGGCTACTCCAGCAATGTAAGCATTCATTTCCATGGAGTTGCGAACATGTAAGGAGTTTAATCTGTGCTGTGCTCGTTACTGGTTGTGCTTATATTTGAAATGCATTTGGCTCTTTAAATTGTCACTTGATAGAGCTGTCAGCGGAAGTGGACGACAAGGAAATTTGTTTTCAGGGAAAGAAGAGAAATATGAAACCACTCACAGTTCATATACTTGTCTGAATGTCTCATTGACAGCCAAGAAGGGTGGTGTGAAACCATCCACACCACTTAATTGGGAAAGTTATGGTGTTACCAAGGAGGCTGGCAAATCAAACAAACAAATGAGGAATTTAAACAACTGAAATGCAGAACAAAATCAGCCAATAATACTTACGAGCCTGTTGATTTGAGACTCAAAAAATCTGCAGAAAGTGAATATCTGCCATCTCAACACAATGTTTCTTCTGTGTTAGCGTCACCAACTTGCCAAAGAAGATGTAGTTTTCTGATGAAAATGCAGAACATAAATTCAACACAGCAGTTTCAACAACCATGCAGACAATATATCACTTTGCAGTGTTGGCAGGAACAGAGTTGAAAAAGGAAGTTAACACTACATAAGAGCAAGAGCAGCAAGAAGTTGCATCTAATTTTCAGATTTTCTGTCCTGAAGACAGTGTGTTTTCACCCAGTACTGTATCACCCACCCCTGTCCATAGAAGAGAAAAATGGTCTGAATGGCAAAAGCATTATTTCTGCAAACCAGAAGGCAGCTCCTAGGGGTCAACAGGCGTACATTGTGAATCTGTACACAGCTGTCCAGGAGGTAACATGTACAGCACGGCATTTGGAAGTAGAGAGACTGGGAATGCTGCATATCTGCAATAGTCTAGATCAAGAGAACGCACACATCACATTGCAGCTTGAAATGTGATGAATCGCTTCAACCAGTAGCACTGCAACACTGTTAAGAGTCAGTCTGTACAAGATATTTGACAAGAAACATTTTTCAATGGGGCGGAGAATTTTACGTCTGTCAGTCGGTCAGTCGGTCGGTCGGTCGGTCAGTCAGTCAGTCAGTCAGTCAGTCAGTCAGTCAGTCAGTCTGTCTGTCTGTCTGTCTGTCTGTCTGTCGGTCGGTCGGTCGGTCGGTCGGTCGGTCGGTCGGTCGGTCGGTTGTTTGGTTGGTTGGTTGGTTGGTTGGTTGGTTGGTTGGTTGGTTGGTTGGTTGGTTGGTTAGTGTTTATAGTATTTGGATGTAGATATGAGATATGCGGTTAGTATTTATCATGATGTGCCCACACTCCAGTGTAAAATCTCTGAGCTACTCAAACGAACACCTGATGCAAAGGCCTGCATATTAGGACGGCAAAACACACACACAACTACCTGAACTCACACCTCCGTGAGGACTGTAAAAGTAAACTACTCACAAGAGCCCATCACTTATACCTATCCTGAGCCAAATGAATCCAGTCCACTCCTTACCATATTATTTCTTTAAGATCCATTTTAATATTAATTTTAATAGTAATGGAGAAGAATGAGATGGGCCGGGCATGTAGCACGTGTGCCGAAGTTTTGGTTGTCCGTGTTGCTATGCGGTTGCACCCATTATCTATATTTGGCATGCGCAACTTCCTTGTTCCCCTACCCTCTCCTCCTAGTGTAATGGTTTTTGGTTGAGCTGTTTCATGAACTGATTGGGAGACCTCACTCTGTGTGCAGTCTTCAGCCTGGCAACTATATCTTCAAATTTCCATCTGGTCGTTGCTTCTAAATTGCTGTCGTGGTCTTTGGGTATGGTGACCCACCAGGGTCCCTGTATGACGATCAGTTAAGTATTGGTTTTCCTCGATGGGTACAAAGTCATACAGGATTATATGGGGGCATTTACTATGATGTGTTGAGTTGTATTCTATACCATAGGACAGTCTGTATCTAGAGTAATGCATTTGTGTTGGTTTTGTTTCAACTGTATTAACACGGCCAAGTGGGCCCAGTCACGCTAACTAATTCATTTGTCAGAGTTGCATATCATGATCTTTTGTATTATACCTCAATTTATTATATTTTTTATTATTAAGTTATAATATACTTATTATGAACACGACCATCAGTGTTCCTTAACTTGCGTAACTGGGGCGCACACGTATGGGAGAAAAGAAAGGTGCATACAGGATTTTGGTAGGGAGACCTTAAGGAAGGCAACCACTTGGGAGACCCAGGCATACATGGGAGGATAATATTAAAATGGATCTTCAATAAGTGGGATGGGGCATGGACTGGATTGAGCTGGCTCAGGATAGGGACAGGTGGCGGGCTCTTGTGAATGAGGTAATGAATCTCTGGGTTCCATAAAATGCGGGGAATTTCTTGACTAGCTGAGAAACTGTTAGCTTGTCAAGAAGGCCTTGTCTCCATGGAGTTAGTTAATTAATGGAGGCTATACACAAGTCTTTGAGTGTGTGTGGAGTCATGACACCATTAGAATACAGTATGGAGTTAAAACTTGCTACATTTTTTACAAATCATGCTGCTAGAGTATAGGATTTAGTTATAGAACTTACTATTGTAAGCAGTTATACTGTTAGCATGGAATAAACAAAGTTGCCTTTACATACCACCAGGGCAGAAGGCAAAATTCAGGTATTCACTCTTTCAAGAAATATCGTAAATTTGTACAGAAGCATTTATCACAGTATAACAAGAAACAACTTAAGATACAAACAACGGTGCTTAATAATTCTTTATTTTGAACTGAAATACCTTCTGCATTCTTCCCTTGAATATAATATTAGAAAGGTGCACATATTAATAATATATACCTATTGGAATATAAGTGATATCCTAGGGAACCTGAGTTCACAAGTAGCAAATGGCAGAAGACTTACAATACAAACAGTTAAAACAAATATAATAATTGCATTTCTTTACCCTACAGCATTACAAGTTAACACTTTTGCTCTGGTATATCCACCTCCTCCACCACCACTTGAATTCACTGTGGATCACCCATTCATCGCATTCATCGTGGACGATGTCAACAAGTTTCCCCTGTTTGTTTGCAGAGTGACAGATCCTACAGTTTTACAAAAAGTAAAAAACTAATGCTGTACAAACATAGTTACTTGCATAAATGAATGTGTTGGTGTCTGATTGGCTGATTTATGAAGAAACTGTGAAAAAGACAATGTTACGTGTGTTGAGATCTTCATGAGTCAACTTAACAAAACTTTAAACATGTAACTAAAATTAAATTAATACTAAGTTCGGGTACATATCTCTATTGCTGCCTCTTGTAGGCCAAAATGTGTTCATTCTGCTTTCCATCCTATTGTTTTGTCCCCTTATCTAGCACATTGTGCCACAAAATGCTACAGGAATGTCACACTCACATTGGTCAATTAATCTTTTGCTGTTCCAAGTCTTAAAGATTTACAAGGCAATATATGCCTCTTGTAATCATCATACATTTATCTCAGTACCCGCTTACTTGTGTAGTTCCATAGATGCACACACACAGATGCAGACACACATGTACAGGTACATACACATATTCTTCACAAAGCATTATTAGTACACAGTCACATTTTATGTGCACTGTATCTTATTTAAGACATACAGAAGGTCTTGCAGTCTACTGAGCTGTGGTGAAATGCAAAACGTATGTATGGAATGTGTCTCTGTGATATTGTATGCTTTCATCGTTTGGAAAGGATGTACTAAACTTGCTTTGGTGTGCACTGCTGTGATTGAAAATCATCCACCATATATGCTTATTATGTTGGTTCCTGTCCAGTATATGAATTTAGCATATACTTGATACTAGTTGGTAAAACCATTCTCTGAATGGGCTGTTGCTAATTTACAGCTAATAAAATAATCACAAAAATTAAAGTACAGTATCAATACCTGCAAATTTAAGTGACTGCCTTTGTGCTTTGCTGATGTGTATCAAATTCAAGGGAGTCGAGAAAGTGCAATGTCATAAACTAAAAAGGTATGTCCCTGGGACTGCCAATGACTGTCGTGTTGACAGAGCCCTTGATATAGGCAGGTCAGTAACAGGTGTTTTATGATATCCCAAGCTACTGCAGGAAATATACAAACAACCAAGCTACCAAGTACTGAACCAAGAGAGCAAACTATTATTATATATGTGTTGACATAACAAGGTTTCAGAAATTTGGTCTACTCCCTTTTCAATGAGTAAATGCCATTACACTGAGATTTTTATTTGCTGCTGTTTCAGATTTATGGTAATGGTTGAGTTCAGATGTGGAATACTCGTATTTTGAATACTTATTATGCATGGGCGATGTAAGCAGAGTTACAATGGTGGCCTGCTGGGTAACATGGTCTACCAGCAAATTGTTTAAATTCTTAGAGGTTCAATCAAAAACACCGCTTTAAATTTTGGAATGATATTTTTCAATATAGTAACCACCAGTCGTCTGAAGATGGAAACAGAGCAGTTACATTAAATATTGTACACATCAAAAAATTCAGACAGTGGACAGTGTCAAACATGAAACTGGTACAGTGACACAACCACCACCACGAAACTTAATCTTCCTTATTTGTTAGTGATCAATGTGGGTGATTTTAATAACTGCAGTCCTGCCTTGCTGAGTGAATATTTTTTTCGTAACTGTCACTTGGTATTAATTTTCTGCAACAATATAACTCCAATTACAACACAGGAAACTTCATGTGATTCATAAAGAAATTGTGAAATTAAGCTACAATTGAATACATTCACAATTTAATTTATGTATTATTTCAAAAAATTACATCTAGTTGTACTTACATGGAAGTGAGGCTTTGGTGTATGTTGTCATTCATGATACTGAAACTAAATGCACCAGTAAAGAACCTGTGCAGCTAGAACCCTTTTTTTTTTTGTAGAACAAATGAATTGTGTACCACTTCACTTTTAAATGATGATTACTGATTTAGTAACACTTCAAAGCTTTTGCTTCGATACAAGTTATACTGGTCCTTGGAATGTGTAGTGTAGCATTCTCAAGGTTGTCATAATACCATGTTTCTCCCTGCTCATTCAGTCTGGTTGTGATAAATTTATTTTTCTTGACTAAAAAATAATAAATGGTTACATTTCTGTTTGCTACAGAATGTTTAAAAGTGTGTGTTCTAATTAGTATGCAGTTTTATGGTACACATTACATGATATTTGTCAGATAACAACTCTTTTTAATTATGGGAAATGAAACTTTATTAATTTGACCATTTCATGGTTTAGGTATAATTGGTGTTCCCATGGCTATTATGCAGCCTCCATCTCGACTTGTGTTCAGCGTGGATCATCCATTCATTGCATTCATCGTGGACAATCACAGCAAGATACCCCTGTTTGTTTGCAAAGTGACTGATCCTACAACACCTTAAATGACACCTGATCATGATTACTTACGAAAAATGTAGCGTGTGGTGCAAAAGAATTCTGTTCACTTCCCAAGAAACTGTGAAATGGAATAGGTCTAAATGTACTCGGCATATTGCTTTAAGTTTACACAGCTTGTAGACTGCAGAGAAAGGATGATTTACTATCACAATAAAGTACACATTTGGTGTATATGTGTGTTTATATCCATATTGAGTTGGTCCCTGTCACTATGGCATGGCATGTCCTCAGATGGCAGGTAGAAGAGACAGCCTCCAGGCACGGAGGGTAGCTGTAAATATATGGAATAAGAAGTCAGTGAGGAGTGGTTCTCAAGCTTGGAAATTGGACAACAGCCTAAAAATTCCTTGCCATAAAAACGTGTTACAGACTGTTACATAAGGCCTCAGTTTTGGACGGATTGCATCGAATGACCTAAGCAACAGCTCACATTAAGAGAAGAACGTCAGTCATGGGAGTTTGAGACTACGGTGCTCAGAAATGTATTTTAGCCAAAGAGGGAGGAAATAACAGGAGACTGGAGGAAACTGTATGATGAGTTCCAGAATTTGTACTGCTCACCACATATTAATAGGGCGATTAGAACGACTAGGATTAGACGGGATGTGCATCTAACATGCATGGGGCTAAGAGAGAAATGCATACTACAGGATTTTGGTGGGGAGACCTGTTGGAAAGAGACCACTTAGAAGACCTGGGTGTAGATGAAGGAATGCTATTAAAATGGATCTTAAAAAATAGCATGGGAGAGCTTGGACTTGATTCATCAGGCTTAGGATATGGAAAGTGTCGGCCTTTTGTGAACACGGTAAGGAACGTTACGATCAATAAAACGCGAGGAATTTCTTGTTTGGAGGAGGAACTACTGGCTTCTTACGAAGAATTCTCCTCCATTGAGTTGCACATATAGAAACAGGCGTAATCATTTCCACCTATAACTCATCCAATTCATATCCGCAATAATAATAATAATGATAATGATAATAATAGTGATAATAACCATTTTTCATATAAAATGAGTCCTTGTAGAAAAAATAATTACAGTAATTCACCACTTGCAAGTATGTCGTAACATAAGCGACTAAGGGTAAGCACTTTCCATGGAGACTACCTATTGCGTTGTTTTCCTGTTTGTATCCTGTTCGTTTAAGTTATCAGTGGAAAATACGTGGTGATTACAACGAAACTGGCCACAAAGTGGCCGACCTTGCTTGTAATTTATGTTTGTGTATCTCCAAAATGGCAGGTGTAATACGTGCTACGAGCAGTTACCAAACGTGGACATGAGCATAGGACGACAACGGCCATGATGACGATACAACTACAAGAACAACAACAAATCCATGGTGTACATATACATACAATACACGTATAATATAGAGAAGTACAATAACTTTGTCATAAGCTTATTCCTGTTAATTGCACCTATTCTAATATGCATACCTGACGGCCCAAGACAGATAGACCTGTTTTGGTGTTAGGGATGATGCGCCAAGTCAACGACGACTACAGTGCTTAATGTTATCTGGTCGTGAGCCCAAGGTAGAAGCCCTGCGCCAAGGATAGACTGTGGGACACCAAGTGACCTGGATTTGAAGTCTTTGAAACAGCCACATCGATGCGGCTTTTGCTGATATTATTCTGTTTTCAAGCAAACAATGAGATGGTTTCAATGTTCCACGTTGGTACTGCATGCTGCGCATGCAGACTTCCCGACGTAAATTCATCAAAATTATTTGTCTTGATTCAAATAACACCAAGTTCTTACCAAATTATTCATTATTTCAAGTCACTGCTTCTATCATTTCCGCCGCCTAAATTTTCATGTTAGTCCTGTCAGAAGGACGAGCAGTCGAAGAGTGGGAATTTAATAAAGTGACGCTCTTTCTGTCTTCTGGAAATATGAGTAAAGTGTATCGCGATTTTCCCACAGTTTTCCTTTCATCTTCCCTTCTACAATTTCTTACGTCTCTCTTTGTCTGTCTCTGTCTTAGTCTTCAGGGGGTTAAATATTCTCTTTCTGGCTCTTTAGATATATACATGTGATCAAACAACAACAACAACAACAACAACAACAACAACAATAATAATAATAATAATAATAAGGAAAAACATTTGAAGATTTCATAGCGTTTAAGTTTTCTCGGGAGGCCATCCGCGTAAATCCGAGTCGATGTATGTAAAACGTTTTGGAGACTTTCTATGTCTCTAGAATCAGGGAATGACTCCAAATTCACGGATCTGTTCGCCCTGTAGTATTTATTACAAACAACATATGAAGGCTACACCATGTACCAGAGTACTCGTTTTCTGAATTACAATTTAGCGCGTGAGTTCTGTTTAATTTCTTTTAGTTCTAGTTTTATCAATTTCCTCTGTTTAAGATTAAAACATTTTCTTATTGTGATCTCCTTTACATACACACCATTTTATTTCAGTTATTTCTGCTCAATGCACACTTCGGAAGGTTAGAAAGAAAATTCCAAAAAGTGCGCCAATTAACTTCATTATGTCTATCTCTCAGTCTGACTGCGTGTAAGAAATTGAGAGCTTTATATGAAAACCAACACAGGGTTTTGAGCACACCCCGAGGATAACCGGGGCGTAACTCGCTATCTGTTGGAGCAAAAACTGCAAACATAATTGCAGAGCGAAATGAGACGCACATGCTGAATGCAGTACGTTTTTCCCGTAGTTCTTGAAATACTGCACGTAATTAAACAGGGGAACTTCTGCGCTGCGTTATGCCACAACTCAAAAACCGCTGGACTCTGTTTGATCACATTTAATGCCGAAGATTTGGCATAGCTTTGTAGAACCTTCTAAAATTTCACTTATGGGACGTGATAATTTACATAAAAGTCTAGGTATGAATTTGTAGTAGGAGAAAACAGTGCGGAAACAAGTAAGCTACGAAGACTCCAGTCTTCTGGGATGAGGCTGGGTCGACTGGTAAAAAGATACTGACGTTTCAGAGAAGATATTTGCCTGCCAACCCAGAACAATATTTATCGAAAAATGCTACGAGAAGGACAAATCTCACAAGAAAATCGATCTTCCTACCTGATACTCATCCGCCCCACAAGTCTTACAACATTTATAATAACATAAAAATTTGCAATCAAGAATTCAAAATACAGTACTCAAGTCTGCTCGTGTAGAGGATACAATATATTCAGAGCGCCAGAATTTTCATGCTATGTCTATATTTTCTGGCCTCTTTTCCTTTTATAAGGCAAAATATAAAACTTTTAAGGAGCAGAAGCGTCCTTTGGAAGTCTGAATTCTGTTTAATGGAATTGGACAATATTGCTTCGTTTCGTTTAATAAAATTACACAAATAATTGTACCTAGTCAAATATAATTTGTGATCATAACGGAAATTTGGGAAATGGTCTAATGTTAATTTTACGTATCTAATACACTCAATATCAACCATCAGATTGTACTGTTAGGCACTTAACTGGAAGACTCACAAACGCTTGCATTTATTCGTTAACGCGTATTAAACAATTTAAAAAATATTTCCAATTTTTAAGGCTTTTCCCGTTGTGAAATATCTGGGGAAAATGTGAAACCACTGACCAAAAATCAAGTCTTCCAACCACCACAGGATTTTTGTATCCCTTACGTCTCCTAAAGGGAGTCTAACCTCATGGTAACGTATTCCTGTTGTACATATCAGCGTGTTAGTCTCATTTAACAAATATACAAAGAAAAAATTTTTCTGTCAAGCACCCCGTTGTGTTATACAGCACTATAAAAGATGGTATTAGTTCATTTGTAATACAGAGATGAATTGTAATGCATAATAATGCACACTAACGCACTTCCAACACAAAGTCCCTCCTTGTGCTCTCTGCGTCATTTCCATGTTCAACCAAACGCAAGCAGCGCTGATTTCAATACGCTGACGTGAAGGCAGACGGGAGAATGATAGATCTTACAGAAACAGGTTATAATATTGGAGACTGGATTTTCCTGAGAAGTCGCCTAATAACAGGCTGGATCTCTCCATAATATGTTCTTTCGTGCATTTCAGTGACAGACATTTCTACACCACCGCCTCCAGACCTCCAGACCTCTCTACAATCCCCCCAGCCTCTCATCCAATAGGTAGATTAGACGATCTATTCTGCAAAAAATCAGCACAGGCGTGAAGCCATTATCCTCCACCTAGTGCCAAGGCTGATAATAGGTGGACCTATACCTCGATTCTCTCATATCTCCATGGCGTGGTGTTTAAATAGCAAAGGAAAAACTTCACCTTCACTGAAGGATGTTGTGGAAGGAAACCGTGCAGAAGGTTGCGCGAATGTGAACAACAAACGTTATCTCTCTTTACACTGTTATCGTATGAACGCCGTTGTGACGGACCTAAACATGGGATTCCCTCGTGGAGTGAGAACAGTTTAAATATATGCGTACTGCACGGAGCACCTCATTCCAGCAACAGAGAACATCGCATAATGTGGCCGGGTGAGTACGGGCAACAGCACTGTTTGTCTCTGTTTTGTCCTTGTAAACTTAAGCAATCAGTTACAGATTATGTAGAAGGTGCAAAATTTGCATGAGGTTAACTCATACGCAAAAGGGTTGTGTCCATCCTTCTGTTTGTGCACGTTTCCATCCCGAAATTGGGCCCACAGAACGCATTTAGATGAAATTTCATATGGACGAAACTTCTAAATAAAACTGCGTCGTAAGAGGTACAGTGTCTTTAGAAATAGATTCTACTGTTTGCTGATGAACAGATCGCAGTAGCCTGTATGGAAGGACATCGTTAGGCAGCCCGTTTATAAAGTGTATAATTTATGACTGCCACATGAGTAACAAGTTAGCCGGAATTCGAAAAAAAATAACTTATAAGGGCAAAAATATTTTAGGTAAACCAATGTTGAAACAAGTATAAAGTCTTGGTTATTTAGGTTGCTAAACAGGCCAGGAAAAGAAATTGTTTTACAATAACATTGTGTGTGCGCGCGCGCGCGCGTGTGTGTGTGTGTGTGGATCCAATGTGACCTTTACTTCATACGAAGCTATAGACCTGACTCTATGCGTTCTTCGGCCCCGGGTAAACAAATTTTTGTCCTACTCTTTTTTTTTTCGGGTTTATTTACACTCGTCTGCATTTTGCACAGTTGTTTTGGCAACTCAAAACTTAAAAAAAAAAACAAGGACAGCATAATATGTGTAGTTAAACCTTTTCCTAACAAGTCATGAAGACTCAGAGGAGGGATAGACTTTTGGGCTTCCATTCCTTACTTTGACCTTCGGCGCAACTAGGACAGCTGAGTAGACCCCAGGGCTTCTGAATGCGGACAGAAGGAATAGGTCCCTACCGGCAATCGAACCCGGAACCAACCGTCTTGCGGCGTAGTGCCTCAATCAACTGCACCACAGCTTGCCCCAGAACATTTGTACTTAATGAAATAAGATATTTTCAGTGAATTTCTGAGTAAAAAATAATACGGTTAAAATGCCGCCCCTGGTAAAGTGCAGCCCCACATGTGCGCTTGCTTTGCTAGAGCCGGCCCAGTTAAGTTAAACCAAAATTAATCGATTTCCTTAAAAAGCAAAGAGCTAATTGTGTTAAAAATGGCATATTAAATCTAGTCATCGAACAGGACACATCTTACAATATTGTGAAAGTTTAAAAAATGAAGATAAATATAAATATTAGGTCTTATAGGTAAAGGTAAAGGTAAAGGTAAAGCAGTCCCACTACAGGCCTGGACAGGCCCACAGGGTTCCAGGAGGTCGAGGCTCCCAGATTTCTAGATAATCGGCGCTTGAAGGTGGTAAGGTTGTCAGCCCTACGCACCGGCCACGTTTACCCTCCAGGAAATATTCCTGGTACTCATTTCTGTTAGAGGTTGAGTCGACCCCAGGGCCATAGTGCGACCGACAGGATTATGTCTATGAAAAATCCACTGACACCATCGGGAATCGAACCCGCGACCTGCCAGTTTGTAGCGCAGTGCCTCAGCCAACTGCGCCACCGCGGCCCCAGTTCTTATATAGTGCAGTGTGCAAGAAAGTAAGAAGTTTTTACCTGCAACAAACAAACAAACAAACAAACAAACAACAAACAAACAAACAAAAACAAACAATTCGTAGGGACGTGTTTGGAGTATACGTATTGGAGTACAACACTCTTTTGTCTTGTTTAATTTTCCGAAGGGACAGCCACCTCCAAGAGAAGTGCCAACTATTTTACAGAGTTATCTGAATTCATTACCAAATCCATAAATCCGCCGTATATTTCGATGGGAGCAAAAGGGTAGTACGACCACAAAAACCGAATTACACTACAAACTTCTCCACCGAACAAAGTTTCCACTGCCGTTGCCACTGCACATCAACTTATCCCCTGAACAGCACAGACTGACTCTCTTGCGCCACCCGTTGCATATGAACCCACACTACAAGCGATATCTCTTAACGGAATATGAAAACCCTTACTTATTGAACATGCCTCGTATTGTCCCATCCGTGTCACGTATTCATCCTATCTCGTATTGGTTTTCTTTAAAGTTTAACAGCCAGAAGCAAACATTTTAACAGTAATTCCTCCACCCGTTTGTTGCAGTAACACTGTGTTTCATACTGAGCACACTGTGCATCTCACGTGCTCAAGAAAATATCACCGCCGTCAGCAGAAAAGTCGCCGACGCAACCGACAACTTCTCGGTAGAGTTCTTCAAGGTACAGCTTAGAGCAGTCGGAACTAAAATATTTGGTTCTTAAACACGAAACGACGTTGTATCAGTTGCAATTTAAGTAATACTAGGCGAGTTCATTTGTGTAGGGCGAAATGGCAGGGATATGGATGGATGAAAGAGTGACTAAGGTACTACCTTTCTGTTGTCTAAGGCAAACCTTAGGCAGAACAGCCTGTGCTCCGAAAGCGACATGAAATAGAAGATAGAAATATAATCGCTTAGTGTAACATTTTCAGTGTGCATATTTTAACTCTCTGAAGAGAAACATTGATCTACTGTGTATACAAGTAACCTTGAACCACTGAAGATGTGACCGATAATTTGTCCCGAAACGTCGGTAAGAGACTACCATTTTACGCAGCGTAAAATTCGAAAACAGCGTAGATCTCATTTGCACCGAGGTGGAAGCCTGAAATCACGTGTAAAGAACCAGGTCGTACCTCGCAGAGAACACACTGTTTCCATTAGAAAAAACCATCTGCGTTCGCTGTGAGAATTAAACAGAACACATGTATATTCTGCAAGGAAAACTCAGAGTATTTAGTTTTATACCTGACGGTACACACAGTAATCACTAGGCTCTGCAAAGTGAAGATCTAGAACCCGTAGCAACCATTTCAAAACACCTTTTGAAAATTCAACCACTAAAATTGTGAATGTGACAATATTACGGTATGTGCCAGTGTGCAGTTTTGCAGAAATCTCCTCATGTTTTGGAGCGTCTTGTTGTCTCCATCTTGAAAATCTTCTACTCTGAATACGGAAGCATCAGTTTCATCCGACATTTCATTAAATTCTTCACATCGCACAAGACAATATTGCTCATACGAGCAGTCACCGCCACGAGAAATTAGAATGTTGCTTAAGAATGCTGCGTTTCGTAGAAAAGATGAATATAGTAACAATAAGGGCACCAGGAGAGGGGTGGCAAACTGTAATATCTGTCAGCTCAGGGCTAACCTTGTGTCATAAAAAATTTTATCCCCTATAAATTTAAAATGGATCTTCAAGAATAGGGATGGGATGTGGGGGGGGGGGGGCATGGACTGAATTGATATGGCTCAGGATAGGGACAGGGGCCGGCTCTTGTGAATGCGTTAATGAACCTTCGGGTTCCACAAAATGCGGGGAATTTCTTGACTAGCTGGGGACCTGTTAGCTTCTCAAGAAGGACTCTGCTCCATGGAGTTATTTATTTATTTATTTATTTAGTTAGTTAGTTATCCCCTACAAATACAATACGTATCACAAGAAATACAGCCAATCCAGAGAACATGAAAGACGTCAAACTCATCTTCTGCGTGTCAATTGGTAAATCTGTTCATAGCCCTAAGCCTAAAATGCATAACTTATGGACGCGGCACGCCCTAAGAGATTCATCCTGCCCACCTATCTAGTAAAGTATGTAGCACTTCGTTTAACAGCCATATGGCGAGCAAACATCTAAATCAGTTTCTCTTACGTAAGGCCTAATCGGTAACAGGACTGCAAAATCCAGGAGATAAAATTTTTTAAGGTCTTCAGAAATATTTTGATAAAACGCACTGCATTTTTGTGACAGGCAAATAAAACGTTCTTATGAAAATCCTTTGAAGCCTGCCGCAGTGGAGTTAATGCTCCACACAACCTTAACTTCGGCTATAGACGATATGAATTATCGGCTTGACGTTTCGGACGCTTAGCATCAAGAAAAATTTCATGATGAATACGAGACTGTACTTTGCCCGGGAAAAGTCCGGACTACGTGAATGGCGCTGAGAAAAATTCTGCCAGTCGCACTGAGTAAGTTCTTTCCGGGCTCAGACTTCCGCACAAAGCAATGTACAGTCAAAGTGGGTTTTGTCTGCACCTATCCAAGGACACTTCCGCTGCTAGATGTTAGGGAGTGTTTCCTATACGCTGCAGACGTTTGGTGTCAAAAAAGAAAAAATAATCACAGCAACGAAAGTGAAATTACAGACGGCAAATACGTACATGTAGGCTATACAAACAGAAAATAACACATAAGTAAGGAACCTAACTTCAAACACAACACAATTTACCGCTCTATTTCTCGTGCATACGTCAATATAACAAACCATCCAAATGCAGCCACACTTATTGTCAACACTCACCTTTACCAGTTTATACTTGAAAACAGCCCATTGTATCCATCGGATAGGATGCTGGGCGGGCCCCAGAGCCCACCTAAACGCTTCCAATAATATATCTGTGTCTGTGACATACATATGTCAGGCCCATTGATGTGCAAAATAAGGAAAAATATTTGCAAAACATGTGTACTGAATGCAGGATACTTTCCATTTGGTCATAGAGGTTGTGAGGTTGGTCATACAGGTTGTGAGGTTGGTACGGTTGGAACGGTTTGTGATAAAGCCAAGTCCGGCTCAGTCTACTGGACGAAATAAGCTGTCCGTCTAGGGAGGCAAACTTTGAAAGAAGGAATCAGGAAGCAGGAGTACCGCACTTTGACTACTGTACTTTATAAAACTGACTGGAAAGCATATTACTGTGATTGTTTTATACCGTAAATATACAGCACAAGAGACGAGGCTAACCATGCTGGCGGCAAGCCTACGCGGCGAAATCTTTTAGCCAATCCTGGACAAATCCATAAGTGAGGAATTTCTCAAATTTATGTTCATTTCTCAAGACCACTCGCCACTTAAGAATAGCCATCCATCTTTTCGGAGACTTGTTGTGTCTCTTTCCTCAGGGAATAAATTTATTTTTCTCTGATGATTCAGACAGAGCAATCCCTGATAAAGCAGATAGGAGAAGTCTCCGAAACGGTACGCTGCCACTGACGTGGTCGATAGCCCGAGCGCCGCTGTCACATTTAGTCATCATGTAAGCTTCAAGCCTTCTATTATGCAAAATGTATGCAGGCGGTGTTGGACGATAACGACGGGAACGTGGTGGTCTCTGCTGTGAGTGTGTCCACTCTTCTGTCCCTGCTTCAGCAAGGATCTCGCGGCAACACAGAGGCTCAGCTGACCGAAGTGCTGCACCTCAACACACAGCAGTCCAGAGAAGGATACAGCAAACTTACAAGAAACCTCAAGGTAAAATAATGACGCGAACAAATAGCTAACTTAGTCACACAACTTAAGGAAGTGGACCTCGGATATTTTACTTTGTTTGTGGATTACTGAACGATGCTGACTTTACGTGAGGTTATAGCGTCTTATGGAGGGATAATTAGTAAAAGATTAATTAGAATGGATAAAGTAAATTTTGCCATGAATGCCCAGAGGTGGAGTAGAGGTATAGCCCTACTCTTTCTTCAGCCTCAGCGTCAGATGGGGTGGTTGGTCAACGCCACGCCTCAGCCGCTTTATACCCGGGAAACAGACCCGATACCAATTGTATAGGAGGATGGGTGGGCCCCAGAGTCCGTCTGAACGGGTGCGGAAAATCTCGCCATCAACGAGATACAATCCCCGGACCATTTAGAATGGATGTGGACAGAAACTGTTGTGTCCTACTTTAAAGTAGGAACTTACATCCCTGTGTTTGCTTGAAGGGACTGAGAAAAACCAAGAAAAACCCTTGGCCAGAGTTGCTAGAAGCAGGACCTCAAAAACACGAAGCAAGTGTGCTATCAACTGAACCGTGTTGTTCGGTGACAGTACTGAACCATATCACATGGCCGGACATAAAACTCGTCTCAAAAGCCACGCAGTAATTACTGCAGGCTTAAAAAATGCACGAATTCCTTTCACGAGCGATTATGTCTCTTGAGAAAAGGTTTGTACTACATGCAACAGTAAAATTTGTATAATATATCTCGGTCGGCGTACGTAGGCTACGTCTTAGCAAATCCAAGTTTTCAATACGTGCAAGGCGAGGACAAAAACATGTGGCTTATACTGTATCGTGCTGGAAATGATGAGGTTGGTTGTGCGATTCAGTCACTGATTGGAATAGGACTACATAAGAAATTCAAGATTTGTCAGAAATAATGTAACCTACGCGGTGATGAGGTTACCGGCCCTTTCACAGATATACAAAATGCTAGTTCAGCAATCAAGATTCAATTCAGACAGCTTTTTCAGTCAAAAGAAATTTAAAAGTTAAATGGAATTTTCAATTGTACCTACAAACATGGTGAACGTAGTGGATATGCTGAAGACGGCCAAATAAAACAGCCAAATTCTTATCGTAAACCTTCAAACTAAGCTGTATTGTACAGTTCATACAGTGATAACAGTGCCAGTTTCTTTGTGATATAATTATATCCATTTCCCTTATTTGCAAATTCGCTACTTGCATTCAAACTTCAAACGCTGTAGTAAGTACGTACATTATCATGACTTTTAAAACGTTTCTCGTGGCACATGTTCGCACAAATTCTCATCATTAATTCAAGGTCCGCGTCAGTCCGCGCATCGCTGGTTTATCGTCAAAACCTTGTCAATTTTTAGAATCTTTACTTTTACACACTTTGCCAAAGCAGTTACTAAAACCCACTATTAGCTTCGTCATGTCTGTTTGTATTCTGTCCCCATGGAACAAACGGGTATGCCCAACGGACTGATTTTCTTGGCATATGATATTGCGGATTTTCACGAAAATTTGTCGTCACATTTAAATGCTGGTTAAAACTGGACAAAAACGGACAATTTACATTAACACGGGCGTACATTTATGATTATTCTCGTTACTAAGGTCACCATTATTATTATTATTATTATTATTATTATTATTTATTGGCACCCAGTGTTCCTGTGTGTTCCGCGGCCGCTTATTTTACTATGGCTACCACTCACCCTACTGTTGTTAGTCCTACAAACAACCCTTCTACAAATTTCTAGAAAAAATAACAGAGCAAACGCCTCAAAATTGTGATGATTTGCGATCATTTCCTAAGCTGCTTTATTGTATATTTGCTGCGCACCCATGTCTCCTCAAATTAAAATATAGCATGATTACATCCAGAAAATCCCCGTCATTTTACATGACAACTTTCAGCGCTAGTGTCACGAACCTTACAGTCGTCCTACCTCAGTCACGTGACAGCACCTACTATGTCAGCAGAAACACACTGACGTACGCGCATACGAATCTGCGAGATCTCCCGACTTGTCGCTTCAGCCTAGGCTCACTAATGTTACCAGCACCTGAAGCTGGAGACTTTGCAGAATTGCTCGTGCTATAATTGACATCAACAGTGTACGTGGAAGTGTAAGAGACGTGAAGAGTGTCAAGTACAATAGGCAATTCACTACACACATATATGTCCACATATTCATGATACCATAGCCTTTCTCGCGGATTTGGATACGCGCAGGCAGCCTAGAAACTTATATATCCACTGGGAATAGAGACTGTGTCTGTATATGCAAAACAAATTCCTACCCAACAGGAAACCTCTGGAAATGAGACTCTCGAATTTAGCAACGGTGCGTTTCTCGAAGAAGGATTCCAAATAATACCCGCATTCCGTGACGTTGTGACGGAAGAATTTCTGGCCACAATCGCGAATGTGCAATTTGGAGATCCATCTGCAGCTGCTGACGAGATAAATTCTTGGGTGGCAAACAACACACACGACAAGATACAAGACCTTGTGTCTCCAGGTAAAGAAATTCGCTAATTATCCGTAAAATGCGTATTTGTGGACGAGTGAATGTTATTCGACTATAAGAAAGTATTGTTTCAGACGCGCTAGACAGTGCGACTCGTCTAGTCTTGGTTAACGCCATCTACTACAAGAATTTCTGGAAGATATCTTTTGAGAAGAAGAATACGAACAATGAAGTATTCTATGTTGATGGAAACAACGAAAAGTACGTGCCTACTATGCACCTCACAACTAAATTACTAACGGGGTATAACGAAAATTTGAGATCGCGATGGCTGCAACTCCCTTTTCAGGTAAGTTCTATTTTAGAACATGTAATGTGTAACATTATTGTGTAACATAATGGACTACAGTTCTTCCACAATAAACTGAAAATTTCAGGAGTTACATCCTCAGATTTTTGTCATCCTGTCTGACACGTTTTTACTGAAACATCTTAAGACATTTTATAATTAGCCTACAATTAGCTGGAAACGTAAACTTTCTTTTCGATGTGTTGAATTTTAACCTGCAAGGCACGATATTACACAAATCTCCAATTGATTGCGCAGTACTATGACCTGCATATAATCAGTCCTATATGAATAAATAAGTAAACGTCAAGTTACACTTTCATTTGAAATCAGTCGTTTAGAAACATAACTATAAAGTAAAATTGATAGCTCGGTCACAGAATTGGTGAAAAACAGATAGTAGAAAACTGAGTCGCAGAGATGGGGGTGGCGTGGCGTGGCGGGGTAGGTGCGTATTTACTTCTTTGCCTGACTGCGCGACTCTTTCCAATATGGCCAGGATACTCAAAGTTGTACAACTTTTTCCCTAGCTTATTTATTTTTACATTTAAGCAGTAATCGAAACAGGTCGCCTACTCTACGCGAACACATATTTCGAAATTGATTACCTGGATCATGGGTTTCCTGGTCTTATACTTTGGTAATGTCAGCTATTTGTACAGACTTCCCACCGATTTTAGTGTAATTCTTCTTTTGACGGTATTCAACAGGTAGGTCAAGAAACTGTGCGATGATGACGTCATTGATTAACACACCTAACACAAGTAATACCACGATGACGGTCCTTCAAGCAATTGAATTTCAGGTGAATTATTTTAGAAGGTTTCAATAGGTTGAGAATGTGGCTAGAATGGGCACCACAAAGAACGCATACAGAATTTGTAATGGCACACGTTTGTAAACGGTATCTGTAGGGTTCAAGAGAAGCAGAATGGAGGACATTATTGAGGCGGATATGAGGGCATAGGCTGTGCGGACAGGAACTGTATAGAACTAAAGCCTATTCAGGATCAGTGGCGGGCTTCGGTGTTAGTAGTGATGACAGTACTTGTTCTGCTGTCATGTTGTTAAAAAAAATGTAAACGGTAAGGTTATCTTCAAAGTCATGAAGGCATAAAGGGGGTCAGACGTATAGCTCGGATAAATCTTAACTTCAGCACTAGATGGGGGTGAGTGGCAAACTTTACCAACTGCCGCTTTACCCCAGGGGAATAACTCCGGTAACCACTGAACAGAAGTCTGGGTTGGCCGCAGAACTGATGTGGACTGTTCTGATGAACAGAAAATTTGTTGACCATTCTGGAATTCGAACCCCGTACTTTCCAGCACGTAGCTTTTTGCTATACGGACTACGCTCTGGAGGCTCCGTTGTGATTTTGTTATGCGGCTTACTTATCGCTACTGTGAAACAGTCAACCGCTCAGGAATTTCCTTGTATGTCGACTCTGTGCACCTGATAAACGTTGCAAATCCGCAGACATTTCCATTAGTGACCTTGGTTGCGTGATCCTGTTGGAAGTTTACCACAATCCAAGGCTACAAACACACGAAAACGTAGCCACGTTTCTGTATTAGGTGAAGATTATTCCACAATTTTTGTTCCAATGTCAGATGCTTATTTGACTTCCCAGGCCTACATAAGACGTAACACAATGTCTAACTACTGTAACGCAGGACTCTCAACTAGATTTTCGATAACTTCTGCACAAGAAATGCTTTTTTTTTTCATCTGAAACTGACTCATTAATTTATGTTCCCATAAGGGTGACAGATTTTATCTGCTGATAATTCTGCCGGACGATTACAATGGTGTGAACAACGTGGCGAATAGCCTGACTGGGTCGGAGATCTCTGACATCATCCATAACCTGAACAGAAGTGGTGAGACAAGAGATGTCGCGCTGTCTCTGCCAAAGTTCAAGTTGGAGACAAATCTGCAACTTGTTAGCACACTGGAAAAGGTATTAAGTATTTGACAAACTAAAGTCTAGTCTTGAAATTAATTTAGGTTTTTCCCAGGTTATTGCGTAATTATTCCGTGTCGGGTCTCAGTTGCTTTATGCATAAATTTAGGTTCCGGGTTCTGTACCACAGAAACGTAAGATGCAGCTTAAATTATTTTAGATATTTACAGACCCGTGTTGGTAATCAGAAGGTGGTCCGATGGGTTTTCACACTTTGAACAATGGTAAGTTTTTAGGGATGACTCGGAGAAAGGTGCTGTCTCCATCTTCAGGGTGATAGAATCACGTCCAGGCAGAGTCTTAAGTGACTGGGGAGGAAAAAGGGGCAATTATATAGGGTGTATCAGGAGTAATCTGTCGTACTGTGGGAGAACATTCCTTACGTTAAATGACATCGATATAACCGAACACCTCTATCCAAAGTCGAGCGGTTACGGAGAAAATGACGCGAAAAAGGGTGATGTTCTTGCGCGTACATATACTGTACCCGTTTAACTTTTTAAAGCCTAGCGGTAACTTTACATACCACCAGGTTTAACATTAAAAAATTCTACGTGGTGCCCACATTGCGTTTATATGTTTTGTACGGATCTCAGAACAAACAGCAACTTTTGCCTTATAAAACATTTAGAGATTGGTTTTTATAACCGAAGTGGAGAGTGTTTACAGCGCGGTACGCACTGAGTCCTTATCTAAAACAGATACGCTTCGTCTTTAAAGGGTTAATATGCTACGTTACCCGTACACTGCGCAGGTCCGTCCTTCAGCCGACAGACAATCCAAGCCATACGTGGTCCAGTTCATGCGACTCAACAGTTGTCATTGTTTTATTTAATTGTGTGGTGTCGCAACAATGCTTATTGTATTTTGCCATAGCCAATATTGCGTCATGCACTTCGCGTACAGATAAAAAGGTTGCAAGGAAAGTAACCTAACAGAACTGCGGAAAGATGAGAGGTGTTACAGCCTGTTCCTATACCCTGAAATACAAGCAGCACCAAGCAGCACCTTTTTCCGAACCGTCGTTATCAAGTATTGATCTTACACGACTTAAAAGCCAGAAGACTGATAAATATACCCACCACAAAGTTCTAATAACCTACATGTGTTGAAGATACTACATTTCTTCCTGCCAATTCTTACAAATAGAGAAAATATTTTCAATAAATAAAAATGAATGAACATTAATAAGCACAAAGTAAGGCTAATATCTACGCGCCGTGCTGTGGGGGCGTTTAAGGAAAGCAGAGATCAAATTCACTGTATTCTAGGTCCGTGCATTAGAAGAATCCAGCTGGTCAGCGTCAGGTTCCGGACGCTTTACGATAGACAAAACTAGGAAGTAAAATTTTCCCTGTGTACGCCATGAAGGAATAAGTGGCCGTGGAAGTACAGTCTGGCTGCTTCTTAACCTCCGCAATGGATTGAGGTGCTTGGTGAGAGTCAGGCCCCGACCGCTTTACCTCCCGGAAAGGCGACTATGGCATCCATTGAATATGAGGCTGGGTTGGCCGCTCTGGACTCTGTAGAGGGATAAATCTCTTGCCACTGCCAGAAATTCTACAACGACTTTTCGGATTCTCATCCCGTACCTAGTCCCTGTATGAACCCTTTAAAGACGAAGCGTATCTGTTTTATATAAGGACTCAGTGCGTACCGCGCTGTAAACACTCTCCACTTCGGTTATAAAAACCGGTCTCTTAATGTTTTATAAGGCAAAAGTTGCTGTTTGTTCTGAGATCCGTACAAAACACATAAACGCAATGTGGGCACCACGTGGAATTTTTTAATGTTAAACCTAGTGGTACGTAAAGTTACCGCTGGG
>BLKM01004597.1:0-14333 GCA_013340265.1 Coptotermes formosanus
TTTTTTCTCAGCAGGTCTGTGACGATTGCTGTCCTCACCAAAGCGATGGACAGCGATAGCAGTACATGTTGGAGTCTGCTTTTTTATCTCTACGTGCGCATCTAACCCATTTTTACGTTCCTGTATCAGGGCAGTCTACGGATGAGAAGAGAAAATAACTGGAAGTGTACTGACATGGGTGCCTCAAGTTCAAACTGAAACGAACTCAGAATAAATTGCTGTTAGGAATGTCTGTTTTCTAGTTCGCGTTAGGCGAGCGGGCCTTTAGTAATTTTCTGTTCCTGCTTGTGGTGGTGACTTCGGTGGTGGTGATGATGATGTCCTGGTCTGTTTTGGGACACTGGAACACATTCTGTGTGTTACAGTAACGTGTCACTGTTGCTGTTTGTAGGCAGCCTGTTACAGAGCACTCATTGTGTCTGTAAGATTTGTACGCAAAACTCTGTCGCCATTCCTGCTTGCATTCCTCCTGTTAAATCGTTGCACTTGATTTTTCAATAGTCTCGGCACATCCTTTTCTTCGTTTGTAATATATGTTTAATTGTAATTTTCTTTGCCTGGGTTGTGTTCCTCCTTATAGCTTCCTTAATTTTATACATTGTTAACGCGGTGTGCGGTTGGCCACTTCTTTCTATTTTCTTTCGCAGAGTCCTTTTAAACCTTTTGTTTGTCTCTGCACGTGGGTCCTGCAGTCTGTTTTCAGTATTAGCATGTTGATATTTTAAACCTGTTGAATCATGTCAGCTAACCCTTTAAAGTGTAGTGCTTGCTGGTTCCTGTATGTAAAATTCTCGCACTCAGTGCATTTATGTTTCCATATACAGAGCAAACAAATTTGATTTTATAATAGATATTCCTTTTGTTTACTGTAAGGTAGGAACTGGATCGTTTAATGTAATTCAGATGAATTTTCTTCTTCAGTAATGTAATTAACATGAAATTGTAAAAATTGGGGTTTGAAGGTCAGTCAAAGGTTTTTTTAGACGCTGCATCTTTGAAACGCAGCCTGTTGTTTGGTACTTCCTTTCCAGACGACAACTGCAGGCGTAAAGCTCTTGGCGGAAATTTTGTTTATGGTTTTATCTTCTCTGTCCCGATTACGTGCAGTAAGCCAGCACTTCTGAACGTTTCGATCGGTTATTGCTTTCTAATTTTCATGCATATTTATAATAACCTCAGTAGTTGATTAATAATTCAGGAACAATATTAACAACCGCCCTGTATAAATCACAGCTTTTTCCTCGAACATACTATGTTTTGTAATTAAATTCTGTTCATCTGCGGGTGTCATTTCTGTGTTTTTTATGTCGGTGAAATAATTAATCTTTGGAAGAACATTAGCAATTAGTTAATTGAAATGTTGGTTATATTTTCAAGTGAAACGCAAGCCTCGTTACGCTCTTTAATGACATCATGGATGGCTGGATGGATAAATAGATACACAGGCGGAAAATAGGGAAAGGAAAGCAGGGAATGGGAGGAAGGGGGTAACGTCACTAAAAGGACACATCTGAAGACAGTAGTCGATTATTTGGTTGCGTATTTTACTGGTTACTTGCACCATGCACGTTTGGGACGGTACGGTGCTTCATTTCGCCAGTAAATCCATTGACAGTGGATAATGTGAGGCGCGTGGAACTGCTAGTTATCATTGTCTTATGACTGCAAATGAATTTTATTGGATGGCTGTACAGGTTCACTTTACCAAAGTTTAGGCCACGGCAGACGGCGTGAAAATTGCTGCGTGTGCAACGGAAATAACTGTGCCCAAAATGACTATGTTGGCCGATCTTGGAGTTCTGTATTTCTGCTGTGTACATTTTAGGTCTCTTTAAAGGACACTAGCTGTATAAACTGAGACTGGGATAACCCGAACCATTATATTGCATCTGCACCATGTTTCGGCACAACTGCAGCATTTTCAAGGAGTCGGGTAAAAATGGCAAGTGGAAATACCAGAAATTTACAAATGTGACCTTGTAAAAAATTGTATGCGCACTGATTTGAGGCAAAATTATGAAATGTCCCATTGAAATCGGTGTAGTGTTTTCGTAATACGGTTGGATCGTATCAAGGGTTGTTATAAAATTGCCGCTGTTGTAGTAGGTCGGCTGTGCTGAATGCGTTTCTTGGTCACGTATTAACGGACGTCAGTTCCAGACCAACTGTCTAGTGATGTGTGCTATATTCTTACGGTTACTGGCCTGCTGTGTTCAGACATCCCGGCTTGGAATTTTGTCTTCGCCCTTATTGTTTGCATTCAGTGACGCCGAGCTAATACAGAGCGGCGATTTTATGACGACCCTTTGTATGATCCTACCGTATGATGAAGACATAACGCACTGATTTTAATCAGGGATTTTAAAATTTTATGTTACATTAATGTTTATATTATTTTTACAACATACTTGTAAACGTTTGATGATTCCACTTGTCATTTTGTATGGAACTGTCGATAATGGTGAGCCGGGATAGCTCAGTCAGTATAGTGACTAGACTACGGGCTCAACGTTCCGGTATTCGAATCCCAGCAGTGCCAAGATAATTTCTCTTCTCAGAAACTCCAGGCCGCTTGTGGGGCCCACCCAGCCTCCAGTGGGTACCGTGCTCCTTTCTCAGGTTAAAGCGGTCTTCGGCGGTGGGTTGACCACTCACCTCCATCTAGTTTCGAGGCTACGCATGGGCGGAGCTATACCTCCACTCCCCTACACGCCTTTGTGGCGTGCGAGTGGAAAATTTTACCTTTACATTTTGTTGCTTAATAACGGCGCAGGTGGGTCGAAATATGCTGGAGGTACAATAGAGTATTTGGGACGTCACGTCACCAGCGTGGTTTTTATTGACGTGGAGCAGACTACAACATACCGGTTGAACGATGTTAATTTGTTCCTTTATTCAGTCAATCCGTAGCAGTTTATGGTGCTGTTGTTCTCTTCACCGCAAACTAATGCCATTTTCTGTTCTCTTCCAACAACTAAGACACAGGCAGTCGTTTGACGTCACGGGTTATATAACACGTTGTCATGGAGATGCATTTCACGCTAGTAAAATAAAACTTTTTTAACAACTAATGCTGTCTAGATAGCTCTGTGTTTATGACGGCTTGTTTAATGCAAAGAGCAATCAATATTGCAGCTCTTTATGTTTGTATGTGTCGAATTTCTCCGAATAGTGACCCTGCTGGATAGGCCGAGGTATCCGTGTTCGATTCCTGGTACGGGAAAGAAATTTTTCTGCGGAGTGTCAGACCGGCCCTGGGACCCACCCGGCCTTATTCAGTGGGGTACCTGGGTCTCTTTTCTGGGCGTAAAGCGGCCGGAGCTGGAAGCTGACCACTCCCAGGCAGTGCCGAGGTTAAAATGAGTGGAGGTATACCTTAACTTTAATGGCGTGCATAGGGACAACTTCAGCTTCTTTTATCAGTTGAAAGTAGTCTTAAAGAGGCGTGCCTTTGCTGATATTATTTATTGCATCCATCCGGTGTCTCACACATATATAAATATTACTCTGGCTAACTTCTGGCTTGTGTACTGGTTTCGCGTGGACGAATTGTTGTAAAGGTTCTCTAGACCGTAAGATTAAGACGGGGCCGATCCCAGTTTCCTTGCGGTCTAAGGCGTAGTTCTTAACCTTTTAAAGCCTAGCGGTAACTTTACATACGACCAGGTTTAACATTAAAAAATTCTACGTGTTGCCCACATTGCGTTTATGTGTTTTGTACGGATCTCAGAACAAACAGCAACTTTTGCCTTATAAAACATTAAGAGACTGGTTTTTATAACCGAAGTGGAGAGTGTTTACAGCGCGGTACGCACTGAATCCTTATATAAAAGAGTTACGCTTCGTCTTTAAAGGGTTAAACCACTTGATTGCTGGGATCGCGGGGTCGAATCCCGCCGAGGGCATGGATGTTCGTCCGTTTTGTTTGTTGTGTGTTGTGTAGGTAGCGGCCTTTGCGACGAGCTGATCACTCGTTAAGAGGGTAGGCCTGGCCTGTTGCGCCACAGAAAAAAGGGGTATTGTAACATTTTGTGTCCCATTGTGTGGAACGCGGCTTCAAAATCACAGCGTTAATTATGTTCTTAAAAGTTTAGCGAATTGTACTGCACCAGTTTGGTATTTTGTGCGTGATAGTATTATGAGGTGTGTCATTTAATTTACATCTGTTTTATCGACTCAGACGAGTATGTCAAGAGCAGTTCTTGTGTGAGAATTCAGTATCTGCCAGAACACCTCTTGGATGATTAACGAAATAGACGTCTGCTCATAGACACTTGACATGCAAACTGTTCTGTCTGTTGTTAGCCTTGCAGACAATCTTTTAAAACCACTATGATGTTTACACAACCGCCAGGGCGTGTGTTTAGGGTTGTTGGCGGTGGTATGGAAGAGCCGGGATACCTCGGTCGGTATAGCAACTAGACTACGGGCTGGAAGGCCCGGGGTTCGAAGTTTTTCTTTTCAAATTGTCCAGGCTTGCCCTGGAGCCACCTCAGCCTCCTATTCAATGGGTACCGGGAGTAAAGCGTCCGGGGCGTGAAGTTAACAACTCACCTCAATCTGCTGCCGGGGTTAAGAATGAGTGGAGCCATACCTCTACTACTTTTGTATGTCAGAAGTGGCGTGGACACGGAAAGCTTTACCTTTTTTGTTTTGGCATGGACTCCATAGGGTTTTGTGAGAACTGGTTCAGTTGATAAGGGGTTCTGGTATTGTCTTGGTTCAGTTGCAGACGGTTTGCTTGATGTCTGATTGTGGTTTGTATTCATGATTGTTCTCTACCGGGGTCTAGTCGTGCCCCTTCTTCCATTGGCCATATGTTACCGTGATTCTTCTGAAGTGGAAGCTGCGATTTCCTCCGAAACGTCCGTATATTTCTGCTACAGTGCACAGCGTTACATTCCAAAAGACAATACTGTTAACAGTTGCCGCCTTGAGAACCTCAAGGCCCAGAGTTTAGGTAAGAGTTGCTGTTTATTTTGAGAACTGGGATCAACTCCATCATATGACGGGGTAACATCCGTTTTAATTTAGTTATTAAATTATAACTTTGTCGTAAATACAGCTAAAATCCGTGAGTTTTGAAGACGGAAACTCCGTAACCATGGAAACCCCTGTTGCGTCACTCACAAATCAAGCTCTGTTGTTACCATGGTACCCTGGTAATATGGAAGCCCGGTAACCATGCAAAACCGGGCTCGACCCAGTCACAACCGTGGCAAGGCAGGTGTGACGTCGCCTAAGGTAGGCATTGTAACCCGTGTGTGACTGGACGACAGTAATGGCTTTATGTAAGGTGGGTAATATGCAACACACAGGCTATGTGCACTGTGTGTGGATACACTAAAGAGCATTTGAATGTTAAAGCATGTGATACACAACGGGAATCATCATCACCGCGAAAACTTCTAATATTACCCCTTTAATGCCCAGTGGTTAACTTTATATACCACCAGATTTAACATCTACGTGCTGCCTACACAGGGTATTTATGTGTTTCGTATGGATCTGAGAACAACCAGTTTTTGTACAAATCAACACCTGTGTAACAAGAAACGGACACAGAGCATTAGGAAAACTTACAGGTAAAGACAACCGAAGGCTGTTAAGAAATATATTTCGTATTTTGTGTTTGTGAACGGGGAAGGAGAAAGATACGCTGGACGACCCTCAAAGTGTCTTGTGGGTTGTTATATTGAGAACGGAATGGACCAAGAGGCTTGAGTCCTGGAAAGCGTGATGATGATGATGATGATGATGATGATGATGATGATGGCGGCGGCGGCGGCTTGGAAAAAGTTAGGTAGAAATTTTCCGTGCGCAGGAACTATGAGTATAGCATAGCGGAGTGACTGAGACAATCACGTCTGTTCTCTTGGACGTGATTGCAGACGCGGATGGGAAGAACGTCCATTGCATTGCCTGCACAAAGTCCAAGGAAAGACGTCCCGTGGATATGACAAGACTTCCAGGCTTCCCTGTTTCCGCCTACTGCTCTGTTCCCCACAGCCCGGTCTGGTTGTCGACGAGCCTAAAGTATTTCCGCTCGTGAGGGTTGTCACCTGGTATCACAATCAACCTTCGTGTTAATAGAATAGCCACGCGACTGGGGATGGGGGTGGGGGTGGGGGTGGGGGTTGTAAGGAAGTGTGCTGGAGGTGTAAACGTGACTGGTGGAGAGATGTGCGGAGGGGTTTGTTCCATACGACTGCCTTCCATGGCCTCATTTTCTAGGTTAGGGGATGTAGTGTCTCGCTTCTTTATATGTGCACACATATGTTTATATATGCACACATATGTTTATATATGCACACGTATGTTTGTACATGCACACATAAGTTCCTTTCTTACTCTACCAAATTAGCATGACTGACTGACCTGCATGCGTAGTGACACTGTATTATATCTTTTGGACTGTTCATCGTCAACTTTTTAATGAAGCACGGCGTTTCGTGTATGGCTGTGCTTCCGTCTTCATTTCGAAATCTTCCACCAAGCTACACGATTTTCGGTTTTTTCGTGCCCCAATTTTCTCCTCCTGGTTCTTTCTGTTACGGACGAAGCCGTCAAAATGTAACGTAACTTAGCGGGTGTGGGAAGGTATGCACCCAACTCACATTCTAAGCCTGCTCTACCCTCTGTGTTCTCTTATACACGTCATTGGTCTTTATTTTATTTCACTGCAGGCGCAAGTCCATTGTTACGACGTTAATTACAGTCCAGTCAGAGAATGCTTCTCATTGTATTTCGTTGACTGTTCGTCAAATACAGACGGTCCGGATATTGTCGATATCAGTGTCCAGTGCAGTGAGCCGGTCTGGTTCGGGAAAATTGAGGACATCTGGTTCGAAGTTCGTGTTATGTAAGATCTGTACTGGACCGAGGGGAGTAAAAAAAAGGTCCATGTGGCAGAGACCTTCCCGAGAAGCTAACAGGTCCGCAGCTAATAAAGAAATTCCCGCATTTTATGGAACCCGAAGGTTCATTACCGCATTCACAAGAGCCCGCCGCCTATCCCTATTCTGAGTAATCCGGTCCGTGCCTGTCAATCCCACGTTTTGAAGATCCATTTTAATATTATCCTCCCGTCTACGTCTACGTCTTCCGAGTGGCCTCTTTCCCTTGGGTCTCCGTACCAAATCCCTTTATGAACCTCTCCTGTCTTCCATACGTGCCACATGGCCTCACCAATTTAATTCTTATTGATTTGATCACCTGAATATTTGGCGAGGAGTACAGATGGGCCGACGGTAATCAAAATTAATAATTTGGGGTGTTATACCGTTCCGACTGGTATATATTCGTAGTTCTCATTCGACTACTTGACCTTGATGATGGAGGTGCTGCACTATGGCGAAACTTTGGTAACTGCCAGTCGATACGGCGTCACATCCCAGAAGACTGTAATCTTCGCCAGCACCGCTGTGAGCACCTCACGTCTTTAGAGTAAATAACAGTCGGCAGACAGCTTTTAGTGTGCAGCGCATGTAAGGTAAATAGGAATCAGTCCAGGAGTTTAGAACGTGAGTGAGGGTAGATGGTTGGATCAGTGGATGGACACGATTCTTGCCGTTATGTGTTAATATTGTTTGCTTTGTGCACAGAGCGCTGAGCGCCAGTATGTATAGCCTCGATATTTTCAGGACTTCTGTAACTCCACAGTATTGTACCTGCAGTAACACCCATACTGTACTCTAATTGTGGTGTAAAGACCGCCATCATTAGAACAACAACTTCCACGAATAGTTGAAAACTTAATTCAGATGTAGTCATACAAATTACATTATTCAAGCCAGCGTCTAGGTAACAAGTTAGGAAATGTTCGCTCTGTTACTCCCCCAGTTTTCCCTTGCTGCTGGCTAGTACTATTCGTGAATACGTTGGATTGTTTCTCAGCACAGTCGCCACTTACTTTTGCTTTCGTCTGGCATTATATGTTATGTCTTGATTGTGAGTTGTTTCTTCGGCCGCTGTTACCATGCTTTATTTCTGGTACTTATCTCATGGACGCCTAAGTAACGTATCTCTTCTACTTATCCCGTAAACGGCGAGATGTGTGTTTTTGTATGTTGCACACCGTGGATATTTTTACACTGCTAAGATAGACCAACAAATATACACACTATATACAGTTACATACTTGTATCATCACCCCTACATGTTTCGGCAGTCAAGCCGCCATCATCAGGGGGCACCAAAGGTCACAGGCTGCCTCCTGCATCTAAAGTTAACAACGCCGAGATGTATATTTTTATACCTCTCGTAAACGGTGAGATATCGTGTTCCTTGTACGTCTGTCGTGAACGGTGAGATATTTCATTTGTTCTTTGCAATTCCTTGTAAGTGCGGATGTGATTTTCTATACTCATCTGTTAAAGGGCGAGCTATTCTGTTTCTTGTGCTTCTCTCGTAAAAGGCTAGATATTTAGATTGCCTGGTTGTTAGGCCTTAGTTCGTACCTCTTAGAGGACAAAGGACCTCTTAGAGACCAGTCACATAAGTGTGTGTACGTATTCATGTGAAGTGTATTGTTTTTGTCCTGTTTTAACCAAAATGTGGACATGTGGACGTGTGGACGCATTTTATTATAAAGTTCAAATACCAAAATTTAACAACAATTCATGTGGTGGGGTTCGCACTGTTCAGTGCAGACTGGCGGAAGGACGGGCGGGCGCCCCCGCGGCCGCAAGCCTGCCGGTAGTTGTCATTCACCCTGCGGATGCTACGTTTAAGATTAAGAACTTTTTACAGCGGTCTTCCGTAACATATGGAGTAGCCACAATTCAACAGCTTTATTTTCTTGAAGGCAGTCTATTCATAGTGCCTGTGCATTATGTGTACTGATACGTTATTGAATCACGGATTAAAGCCCCCCCCCCCCCCCGGTTCTAACGCCAAAAAATTTAAAAGAGAGCCGATTTGTGCCACATGACCATGACTTGCGTCAGTCTCATCTGCTAGCCGCGGTCTTCGTTGTATTTTATGGCGTCACTTTCAGCAGGCCGCAAATATTGCTGTTATATTTTTATATAAATTTGATATTATAGACACAAGTTTACTCTTGCTTTGTTGCGTATGTCACTGCTATTGTTTCTCCTTAAACATTTTTATTTTTGAATCAAGTGTAGTTAATATCTTTCAGGTTTATTGCTTTGCTTGTGAACGATCGGAATGGCGGTTCACGACAGTTACATGTGATTATACGCTTTGTATGTATGATGCCGTCGTAATGCATTGTACACTCGTACAGGCCCATAAACCAGGCAGGACATACAACATATGGGCTTCATAACGCTTTTCAGAGGTGTGCATTCTTTACAATCGGCCTACCCATTAAGCTGAATCATTTGGAGCAGACTGCAGTTCTGGACCTAATCAGCAACTTCTAAACCACCAGCAAGCATTTGTTTTAATGTAGCAGAAGCATAAACATATATCTTAACATGCTACTCCATCGTTCATTCGCCCTTCAAAACAAGCAGCTTTTTTTGTATTTAAAAGGTTTTAGTTACAGGAGATAAAAAGAACGTAGCGGACCAAATAAAGCAGTACAGGGAATTTAATCTGCTTTACACATCACTTTTTTAAGCCCCGTTCGCGAAAGTTACATTATAGATTTAGCTAAAAGAAGCTTCACTGTTTGCTACGGTGGTTATTTAGTAGCTGTCTTTATAAATGTTGCCTCATATACATGGGATACGTGTAAAAAAACTGTAATGGCAATATCCCGTAAAGGTTTGTGTTTGAAGTAGTAAAACTTATAGAGAACGAAAAGAAACAAGATTGGACTTTAATAAACGTAACCTGTGTCTTTGGTTTCACATCTGTGAGCTGCTAAAGGAGAGTTCACATGCGGCTCTGAATTAAGCAACTCAGTACGGTATCTGTGGGAGAGGTGGGAAGGTGATGCGCAGAGCGAGGCAGGGCGGGCACTGTTGCAGGTCTGGAGGATGCAGACTGAGCTGAATACGTGCTGAAACCACTTTGCGTGACGTTTTGGAGTTCAGAAGGCTTAGGCAAGGGGGCTGAAACTCAAATAGTGTGCGGGCAAAACGAATAATTCTGAAAATTAAGGCAGGTCACGTATCGTGTTGAGCAATAGAGAGGTAGAACATTTTGTTTAAGATTAAACACGGAGTGAAGGATGTTTCGTACTTTTAATAGCAAAACTGAACTCTAATGTACGATAGTCAGGGTCGGATTTAAGCCTGTTGTGGTTCCTAACCTGTAACACTTAGGGGGCCCCTTCCCCTCTCGTAATTTTTTGGTTAATAGTTATTCATGCTTGTGGAAGGGTGCGTATGGAGTCCTACATTACATACATTTGTATTAATTTTTAAAATAATGACAAGAACACGAAGAAGTAACCGATATTCTTTGGTTTTTGTGATGATAATGACAATAACAAATCAACAGTACAGGTATTGAGGAATTGTTTCGATAGTTTTTGTTAAAATACTACAAACATGTTATGTTTTGTTTTTCGTGTACTAAATTATTATTATTATTATTATTATTATTATTATTATTATTTACAGTGATGCGTCCTCATTGAGGCCACCTGTAACGTGTGGCCCTAAGTTGTACGTAAATCCCGCCCACATTATAGTAACTAAATTTTGAACTTTGTTTGTGTGTTGTGTGCCTGCTAGTGTATTTCTCACGTTACCGTCCAGGGATAGCTAACCTCAGAGCCTTTATGGCCTGTGACTGTAAACATTCGTAATTCCATAAATTGGAAAAGAAATCCGTCGGTGCAGCCGGGCCGCCTTCTGTAATTAGAATAGCATCGGTTTGAGGGCGCAGAAAATGAACTGTCCGGCCGCGTGTCTGACACCCTGGCTTAGACATTACTACTGTAGGCTGTCACCGCGGTGTTGCTGTAGATTCGGGTCTTGCAGGCTGTGACACAGTTTCGGTGGCTCTGTGGTTACCGAAGGAAGGGTTGAGCTGTCGTACTGCCGCCATCTCCAGTGTCGGACAGTCCAACAACAATCAGGGTTGTGTTGTGACAGGCTGCAGAAGTGGATGGTACAACCGCATTTCAGTGGATCCACACCTGTCTAAACACAGCAGTATAAATCTGTTGGCACACGAAATGTCGATCGCTTCGCGAAAGGCTGGATTGGCCAAATCTAGACGAGTTTTAAAACGCTTTTAAAAATAATGCAGTGGGAACAGATCTGATTGCCCATACCATGACGTCACATGGGCCCTGCATATGTATTGTAATATTTATATTTCATCACGAGGAGCTTAATAATTAGTCCTGTATTTATGTGATGGTCAGATGTGTGAGGTAGGAGGTAGAGCAGTTGGGCGACCTAGATGTAGATGACAGGATACTGTGGAGACGAAGTTAAAACATGGGATTTGTGGGCGTGGACCGGATTAATCTGGCTCAGGCTGTGTTCCGGTGGAGGACTAATGTGAATACACTGATGAACTTCGGGTTGCCTAAGATGCAGGCAGTTTATTTTACTGGTCGAGGTAAAAGGTAAAGCAATCCCATTACAGGCCTGGACTGGCTCTGAGGGTTCCAGGAGGTTGAGGCTCCCAGATTTCAAGATAATCGGCACATGAAGGTGGTAAGGTTGTCAGCCCTACGCACCGGCCGCCTTTACCTCCGCAGGAAATATTCCTGGTACTCATTTCTGTTAGAGGCTGAGTCGACCCCGGGGCCATAGTGCGGCCGGAAGGATTATGTCAATGAAAAATTCCAATGACACCATCGGGAATCGAACCCGCCACCTGCCGGCTTGTAGCGCAGTTCCTTACTGGTCGAGGGACTGTTAGATTTTCAAGCCAGACTCAGCTGTGTGAAGGGAATTGGGTTGGTTATATTTGTAAGGAGGGTCAAGCTGTCCAGTAAGTTGGTACTTGTTTCGGCCCTTAATGGGGCCATCCTTAGGCGAGACCAATACAAAACATTACCTTCCTTTGCATGTTTTGTATTGGTCTCGCCAAAGGATTGCCGTATTATAGGCTGAAACATGTAGCGACATCCTGTAGGTTATGCTATTTTACTTGCGACAGTGTCATGCTTCACTGGCTTTATTGGTTGCTGTATATAGATGTTTTGCGGTATAGATTTTTTTCCCCCGAATTAGAAGAAGTACAAGTATAAATTTTGTTGGCGGACGTCGGTCTTTCCCTTTAACGTCGCACGTAGATTTTAATAAGATATGTTTGCTTACTGAAGTAACACTGAGATCTGGTTTTGTCTGCCTGCTTGGAAAGGGTGAGAGAGGGTAAAATATAATGGAGGGTGAGTAAGAAGTTAATTTGGGTCAAAGGCAGATGGGATAGGGGTGAGAGAACTAAGTGTATAAGGGCGAGCAGACCCTCCCACATCAGGGTGTAGGTATAGCGCGAAAGCTGACTGCGGTATGGTGTAGCTGGCTTTGGTTGCTTGCTGATTGTGAGCCGGACGAACGGCTGTTGCTGTGTTCTGTATTGTCACTCGTATCGTTGTTACTGTTGGGTCGCCATGTGACAGGGAGCTCCACGCCTGAAGACGCCGCAACATGAACGTGTGGACATCAGATTCGCTGCAGCCGTTACTTCAGCCGTACGGGAAGGTGAGTCACACGCATTCTGCTGCGATCGCCGTACGGGGAATCTGGTCCAAGTCATCGGGTCTGATTTATTATTATTATTATTATTATTATTATTATTTGTTATCACCTTTATGCAGGATATTTACAATTAGCCATCTGCAACAAACTGTGTTTCTAGGGTATATAGTGTTGCAGCTATTCCCCCCGCTGAGGCTTCAAGTTTCAGACTGCAGTACTTTCCGTATTGTATGTGATGTTCCAAGTACAGCTGTCTTATGTAGTGAATCTATTGATTGTTTTCCTGGTACGGCTTCCAAATTTTTCTGTAAACCTTTTGTTACTATTCCGGTGGCTCCAATTACCACGGGTATAATCATACATTTCATGTTCCACATTCATTGTATCACTATACATAAACTCTTGTATTTGAGTTCCTTTGCTGCTTCCATTTGTGTGACATTTCTGTCCGCTGGTATTGCCATGTCTATCAGTATGCATGTTTTCTCATTTTTGTTTTTAATTATTATATCTGGCTTATTTGCCATACTTCTCTATTATTATTGTTATTATCATCATCATCATCATCATCATCATCATCCTCACCACCACCACCACCTTTATGCAGGCTATTTACAATTATGCACCTGAAACAACCCATGTTTCTAGGGTTCATAACGTTGCAGCTTTTCTGTAGTTACAATGCATGCCACATGTAATGTTACTTCCCATGTTGAATGTTTTGTACTTTTACATTAGCACTTCCCGCAATATGTGTGCAGTGCCCAGTGCGGCTGTTTTCTGTAGTTTCTTGATTTCGTCCTTTCCCGGTATGTTCAGAAATTTTCTGAATGATTTTGACATGGTTCCAGTTGCCCCTATTATTGCTGGTTTCACTTTTGTTTCTGCATTCTACAAGCACTGTATTTCTACCGTAAACTCCTCATATTTTTAAATCTTTCTGGCTTCTTTCTTTATCACATTTCTGCCTCCTGAAACTGTAACATAAATTAACACACACGTTCCTTTTTCGTTAGGATGTCCGGGGTACTGTTAGAGGCGGTTCTGTCGGTTTGCACTTGTTGATTCCATAATACGGGTACCTTCCCTTCAGGGCTTATTTCTACTAACTTCGGTACGTGCTCATTCCAGCGTTCCTTGTCTAATTTTACTTTTATTTCCTGGCATATGTTACAATGTAGTTGAGCACACACTCTATCATGTCTCTTTATGTATTGTTCTTTTACCAGTACTGGGTATAATGATCTATTGTCTCGTCACATTGTCGACATAATGTGCATTTGCTGTCTATTTCTTTTTCCAATTTTTTGGTGCATATTTTGTTTGTAATGCTTGATCTTGTGCTGCTATTATTTCACTGTCAGGTTCTGTTTTCGTAGATTCCCTCGATCACCACAGGAACGTATCTTCTTCACTAATAGGCTGTTTATCTGTACTGCTAATATACTGCCGATGCGTTACTTTGCTTTCGCGTTTTTTCGTAAAGACTTTTCTAATCTTGGTTTAGTATGTTATAGTGCCTTTTTGTACGTCACAGCTTTTCTTTCTTTGGTTTAATTCTTCTACAACCTTACCTGGTATTTTATTTGTTGAATTCATGTGTTCCGTGTCCGTGCACTGTATCATACGAAATAATAAACACCAACTAATGCACCAAAATATATATAATCTTTATTCGTAAAAGTCTCCTACATGTTTCTACCCTGCTGGGCCATCTTCAGATGGCCCAGCAGGGTAGAAACATGTAGGAGACTT
>BLKM01004603.1:0-31979 GCA_013340265.1 Coptotermes formosanus
CAGATGGCTCTGACGCCTAATTCGTTTTATAATCGTTAAAAAATGGCGGTAACGCCCATTTTGTAAATTTATCCATACAAACCGCCATTAAAGGCATAATTTCGACTCACCTCCATTTCCAAAGTACTTGAACATTATCTCTATGCCAGTACTAACTTTACTTACAATTACAAGGGTTGAGGAAGTAGATTAGGATGGGTATAGTATATGAAAACGCAAGTTTCTAAACATTTATTCTGTAACATATATTTCTCATTACATACGTTCACAAATTCAACTTTACAATGTCACAAATCTTTACATGAAATATCTAAAATGGGGAGAATAGTGGAAGAAGGGAAGAAACTGTACACAACAGGAATAGTAATAATATAGAAGGCAGGAAGGGGTAGGGACAGAAATGGGAACATTACAAATGAGTGACAAGACAGATAAACACGGAGGGATACACATGTGCACCCAGAATTTTTCCTTGCGGGGGGGGCCTGACCCTCAGGCTATACATAATTTATGTTTGATTTTAAAAATTATGTTCTAAAACCATGTAAGTACAACACAACACTGCAATGGCCTTTATATGCATACAAATATAACTACATGTTCCAGCACTCAATCAGTGTCCTGTCTTCTTTTCTTATTAATTTATTTTTCAAAATTCTAATGTAACAGTCATCAGCTGATTTCAGTGGATGATTTCCACTGAAGGGTAAATCACATACAACATTTGATATCGTAATATTTACAAGATCTCTTCTAAATTTCAGTTTTGGAGTTGGGGGGGGGGGGGGCTGCAGCCTGGCAGCCCCACCCCTTGGGTGCGCCACTGCAGATGACAGAGACAGACAAAATGAAGGAATGAGAAGTTAAAATGAATGCACAAAAAATGAATAAGCAAGGTCAGAGAGTGGAATAGGAGTAAAGGAATATGGGCAGAGAATAGAAATCCAGGGAAAGAAATGTGCTGTGATGGATGATAGGAATAGAATAAACAGTGAATGAGAAAAAGTAAAAACAGAAAACAGTACCGGGATGAAGGCCAGGAGTTACAACATAATGGAGAAAGGAAAACAAACAAGTGAAATAACAGAAGAAGAAGAGGAAGGAGGAAAAGATTAAGAAAGGAATGTTGGAAGGTACATAAACCTCAAAATTATATACAATGAACAAAAAGAGCACAGGATGTTATCTAATACATCACACAAAAATCTGCAACACTGACAACACCAACAAAAGCATGCTGGCTTCCTGCACTCAACATGCAATATTCTGATGGTTGTCATCTTGGCATGATGTCAGTATAGGTAAATACACAGACTCTGTCTGACATAACTATTCACTTCATTGCAACACATCTACATTGCTTTGGTCCACTACATAACAACTGCCGGGCTGTCAAACACTGCCAGGCACACAAACAAAAAGTATAACTTTATTTTTATGGTTGCAATTAGTTAATACGCTTCTTTATTGCATCAGTTAGTAATGGTTGTATATATACACACACACACACGCAACTATCTTATTTTGAAAAACAATATGTAAAAAATTTTACATTTGGTATCTTAATATTTACCTTAACTTCAAAAGTATGTTCAAATTTTCTCTGTGTTGACGTCTACTTTACTTCGGTCTTTGAATTTTTGTTGTGAGGTTGTACGTCAAACGTCGAGTTCACAAGGGGTATATAATCTTTTGTTACTGACTTTCTGTATGTCACGTCGCCTTATATTTTCCTTCCATTTATTCTCCAGATTCTGTTTTTTATTGGTCAAAATTATTATTTATGTGGACTGCCGTTTTGCATACACCTCATGCTATCATCACACAAAATGACCTTAAACTTTTTTTAAAAGATTTTTGACAGCCTGATGAGGGTCTTTTAGTAGAATGAAACATGTAGCTGTGTTCCATTAAAAGTGAATAGATGTGTTAGATGGACGGTATGTGTACTTACTTTGTCCCAGAATGCAGCTTGCTTTACACTGCTGAGAACTTCACATAATCTTATTTGGGATTCAGGTCTTCTGGGATGTGATGCTGTGCCAGTGAATGAATGGCTCCCAACATTTTGAAGGATAGAATACAAGACAGGTGGGCATCAGTGTCCCACGCACGTGGACCATACTTGATCCTTTGTACAGCCCTTATATTAATGTACTTGGCAGCCCCGCACTTTGAACAAAGTGCAGTATCCTGCTGACAGAGATGTCCTTAAAGTCCCCTGGTTTCATACAATGATGACCCAGGTACCCCAATCTTATCTGGCCAAAATCTCACAGTCACAAAAATGCATCTCAGATGCCTTGTTTGTATCTGTCACCCTCAGCACTTTGTACCAGCCCCACTTTAAATAGGCGTCCTTTTAAATTGCAGTGTCCTGTTAGCAGCCCTGTCAGTATTCTTAGCTGGTTTCTACTCAAGCTAATTCTCCACCTCTTTTAGCAGAAGATCTTTTAAGAAAACCCTCAGCTTGCCTTTGCCCATGAATGGACTGCCATTATTATGCATGTTTCCTATTCATCTCTCCTCTGATCAATACCCTGCCAGTCATGGTAGATATGCCCAAGGCAAGCTCAGGTCCTACAAGTGGACATGAAGAGCCCTGTCTAGCTAGTCCAGCAGCTAACCAGTTTCAAGGATTACAATACCTTCGACTTCCCTTAAAGAAGAAGCCAATACAACTCTTTGAAATGTCAGGATCACCCATCCAGCAACATGGCATCATATCCCAGAGGAACTGGATCTTCAGCATCACTACTGTGAGAACCTCAAGTTTGGCATGATGTTGTTAGTGTGGCAGCATACAACACATATCACACTTCTGTAAATTGGCGCTGTCACTGTTTGTGCACGAGTGAGTCACATAGAATGCCTGCCTCGTTTCTGCCTGGGATTCTGGAACGAATGATCAGAGGCAGGTGGAATGCTTCAGAAGGATTGCCTGGTCAGGCCATTATTGTCAACGAGTAATCTGCCGCGGCCTCAACAGATGGCACTGTATGCACGTCACGAAATTATAGATCTCAACGACCCCGGCATTCTACATGAATCACTCTGTACTCTTATACGGACTGTCCTATGAGATAGTTAATGATCAGCTGCTATGAGAATTGTTCTCATTTACTCCACCAAGACTGACACTCAGCTGACTGATCTTTGTTTCCTGCAGTTGGGGTTGCCGCTACCACTGTGGGATTCCCGACAATCTTGCACACACAAACCTTATTGGGTTTATGTGGGGAGGGGACAACACTTATTGGCCAAAACAACTCGAGACGTGGTAATTGGGAATTGAACCCTGGCTGCCTACACCATGCGTCACCTTGTTACCAACTATGCTATCGTGAACAACTGAACTCAACTTCTGTTTACAGGACATACAAAGGAACAATGAAAAACATGGAAATTAATCTCGGGATAAACAGTGGCATGTCAACTACTGTTTGGGCCAGGGTCCACTACCACACTGCAAAGCATGAATGAAATTGAACGGGTTCAATTAACCAGCACCCCTTGTGTCATGAAAGTGTGTTAGTTGATTCATTGTACTGTAGGGCAGCACAATTACACAGATATGATAAAACCCCAAGATGTGAAGAGCAACACAGAAAGTCATGTTACCTACAGTATACTGCTGGGTGCCAAAGTATATCAAATACCATACACTACCCATGAGACAATGTTTTCATGTTCTATTCTTGAGATGACTGGCTGATACAAATGCAAAGCACAGGCAGTCTGTTCTACTTTGAATACAAGCTTTGGATACTACACAGTATGACAAACAATTAGTCAAGTGGTCAGATTCCTACTACAGCCAATTTACGCCACACAAAAGAGACCCACTCTCTACTCGAACAGTAACCTACATGGACCACAAGGCCAGCCCACATGCGGCAAAGGGGAAAAAATACTTTGGCCTGCCAGGGATTAAACCCTGGCCATTGAGCTGGCATGCAACCACTGTACTTGCTGAACCATTCTCTAACTGGTTGGTATGCAGCAAAGTTAAACTGACCCTACAGATGTTAGCGTGGACACCCAACATCGAATTTGATCACGCACTATGGCAGTGTGCTCAGTTTAAACAATTTAGACAGACAGTTTATAAACTTTAGCATGTGGTAACAGGAAGTTCATGATTAAAGTTGCTGTGTCAGTACAACTGTACTCCACTGTCAAACTGCTCATGGCAAGGTTTCTGTTCCTAGATACAAACTGCAGTGTTCATTAACCATCATACATAAGATCCAGCTTATCAAATCACCCTTATTTTGTAAAAAGGGGACAACCCACAAAATGCCAATTTTATGGGTGAAGCTCAGTTTTATATATGACAAATGCTTTCGGAATGACAAAATCCCACATCTATCTTGGTTATTCTTGAAGATAGAATTGTCATCTTTTTGCATACCATAGAGCAGTAGTTCCCAAACTTTTATGTGTGTGACCCTAAAGTAGCAAATGGTATGTGACCCACGACCCTACCACGAAAACTGCAAAAGTCAGGGACATTTACTATAAATGAACTAATACTAATGCCTTTCCTTGAACACTAAATAACACTGCCACTTATTAAAAAATATTACATTTTTAATGTTACTCGTCAAATCCAACACTTTTCTGACAGTATTAAGTACAAAAAACATGGAAGAAAGAAATCTTTATTTAAATAACTCATACATATGCTGCTTAGACAAATCATTTCCTTCTAAATAAAAACTTGTGAAATACTGAACATATAAAATGTTACATAAAATGAACAGAACAATAATGTAAAAAATTTAGTGACTGAAAAATGTAATACATGTGTTACTTATTTTAAATCAAGCTTATTACCCTCTTGCGACCCTATGTCAACCCCCTTACCACCCTGATTTGAGTCGCGACCTGAGGTTGGGAACCACTGCCATACAGGACCATTAGTTGAATGATACACTACACATAACTCACTTTAGCTCAGTGGCACTTTGCCCCTTTTCACAAAACAGGTGTGAAATCAAATAGAACAGCCCAGTTGTAATGGTAAAAACAATCTGATGTATTACGTACCTTCAGTACTGGCTCCATGTAGATGTATGCAGTTGAAAGGCATAGGCCTGGGACATTCCTTTCGGGATAGGAGGGAGAAAGGGTAAAAGCACAAAGCATGTTGTTTTCTTTTGCCTAACCAATCATACACTTATTATGCAAGGGCACCTAATTTGTGAATACTCTCAAAACTCTGCAGTCTGTCAGCTGTGAACTGTGTATCAAAACCAAAATAAAACACGTTAGCATTCAGACAGCTACACTAACTTCGTCTGCTCAAGAAAGCAAATATGTAAAAACTTATCTTGTTAGAACTGGATATTATGTTCAAACAGTAATATAATTTAAAGATTATTTTATTAATTTCAGACTTCTTGTTACTTATTTGTCGTGGTCATCACCAGGTACACACCCAGAATTTTTTGCTGGGGAAGGGGGTCCAGACCCTGAGGCTATATATAATTTATGTTTGATTTTAAAAATTATGTTATAAAAATCATGTTGTAAGTATAACATAACACTGTCTGCAACTGCATTTATATATAAACAAATAAAACTACATGTTCCATGATGAATTGACAGTGTCCTATCTTGTTTTCTTTACGATTATTAGTTTACCTTTCAAAATCCTAATGTGCTAGTCATCAGCTCATTTCTGTGGCTGATTTTGGCTGAAGGGTAAGTCACGTAAACCTTTTGAAATCATAAAACCTACAAAAGCTGTGTCTTTTAAATTTTGGTTTTGCAGGGTTTAGGGGGAGGGGGCTGGAGCCCACAGCTCGCCCTTGGGTGCACCCCTGGTTATCACCCGATATATTCGTCGACATCAATCGCAGTCACCATCAACATCATTATTCTGCAGCTTAAGTCTGCCTTTTTCCTCATTCAAATATTTGTTTAATGTAATGTCCATATTTAATATTTTGAGTATATTACATGGTTGTAAAGCAAATTTCCTCCCCATTTCTTGACGTACCCCACAATTCTGATGTAATGTAGTCAACATAAAAGTGTGTGTCTGTGTGTGTGTGTGCGCGCGCGCACGTGCGTGCACTATTTGTGAGTGGTGAGATTTTATGTTGTACTGCCAGGATTTCAACTTGCTCAAACACTTTGAAAGTCACAAGAAACTGTGATGACACAAACGTTAATGAAGTCAAACTGGTGGCTTTTGGTTCATCCACTTAGTAACGTTTATAATATTGAGGCACAAAGGGAACATTTTTTCAGCTACTCTCAAACAGAACACTGTGGAAGGAAAGAAAAATTTAGCCCTTTCCAAAAAGTTTTCTCAACACTGTACTGTTCAACATTCCTCTATCTCAGCCAATGTTTTTACCTTCCCAGCTACACTATTCATGATGGGTAGTTCCCAGTATAAAGCTCGTAAGCTTGCTAAATGTAGCAGGTACATTCTATGTACATGATCAACTTCAACTTTTATTCCTATTATTTTCATCCTTCTGAACCCATTCAGTAGCACAGTGCTGCATTTCATTGCCTAAGTCAAAATCATGTGAATGTGTCACATGGACAGAACATGACGTGAAGACTGCAATAAGCAACAAAGAACTTGTCTGCCATTAGCCATTTTGGACTGTTGATATTTACTGGAGTTCAACAAAAGTATGTTACAATCACACTGATTTCTAGTTCTAAATACTATCTGCGAGTATTTGTGTTATAGCTGTCATGTTTATTTTTGTGAACTGGTTTCTCAGCTATGGAACAATACACATACAGTTTTCTTCACTATTGGCGTACCACTGTGCTACATAATGGAATTCCAATTGAAAATACTGGGCTTTATCCTGCCGGCATAAGAAGGTAAGGTAAGGTGAGGTTATGTTACCTAATATACTGTATTATGCTTGTAATGAGTGGTACAAACATGATGTGTTTGGTACTAGTGACTGTAGCAGCTGAAGTGCCCAAACTGTGTAAAGAAAAAAAAAAGTACTTGCTTATCTGTGTAACAGCCATGCAATCCAAACCACTGGAAGTTGGGGGGAGGAGGGGAGGGTTGCTGTGCCTTACCTTACAGAAGGGACTCAAATTGCTAAACTGAAGTCTGAAGTACAATGGCTTCTCACCGGTGCCATTCTGTCAGGAAGGCTGTTCTGTGTCCTTGCATAACACAGTGTCAACACAGTGTGATTCCTAATATATTTCATTGTGAAGAGTGATGACGAAAAGATCCTCCCTCCCACACATCAGCAGTCTGTGCCATTCCAACACAGTACCACATCTGAACACTGTACAAGGAACATGCGGTCTGGAGCTTGAAGTACAGCAACATGTGAGGCAGTCCTTCCTCAGCCCAGCAGTGTGATGTCCTTTGTTAGCTCACACAGTAGCACTGCATGGAGATCTTTCCAAACCTGCCAACAAACATGAACATTTGTAAGGATCCTCACATATCTGCATATTATAATCAATGTGGCCTGACCCTGCTCACTGCTCTACTGCTTGCAAGCATCAGTCAGCACTTCTCACCTACTCAGACCACAGTCCCTGTCTTCCCAACAACCCTTCTGGGCCGCACTTACCTGATCACACCATGCCCAGAATCCCCCCCCCTCCGCCCCCAGCTTGAAAATGTACTCCGTACAGGATAATGTGGTGTCCAGGACAGCTTAATCCATGTCACAACTCCCTACAGGCTGAACAATCTGGGGTTCAAACCCCAGGGGGCAGAGATCTTCCATACCCACGCAAGATGGCTCAGAGGCCCATGTAGTCTCCTGTACAGTGGGGGGGTGGGGGGGGGGGGGGGGGGGGGGCTAGATGTTCAGGGGATGCTGATGACCACTCACAACCATCTAGTGCCATGGTTAAAGAAAGGGTGGAGCTCTACCTCAATGCCTCCTGTTCCTAAATGGCATGTTACAGGGTGAACTTGACATTTCTACAGGACACTGTGTAACCGTACGGACAGGGTTTGAGTTTAATTGACAAGTAGGGTATCTAAATTAATTTCGAAACTATATATATTTTTTGTGGGTAAGTTAATGATTCGGACCACACATAATGATTAGAGAGGAGGTACAGACTAACAGTCTGGACAGGACAGGACCTGACTGGACAGGAAATGGAGGGACAAAGGACTTTTGAAACTGCAAGAAAATGTGACTTGAAAATTGACAGGTCGGGTAGCCATAACTCGTGGTGTAGGAGCATTTGGACTGCAGTCATTTTGTTCAAAGTACCCATGGGGCATTTTTCAAATAATGTTAACCCATGGAAAAATTGTGAGTTTCTTTTTAATGAGGATGAGTACAGGAAACAGGGAACGCAGCTCTCTCTCGCTTTGTCCAGCAATCATGGAGGACGCAAAATTCCATCTCCTGAACAAGTAATAAGTGACACAGTCAAAATTAGAAATTGTTATGTTTTGGGTGTAGAAATAAAAATAAAGTGAGGTGTCATCAAAATTAATCATAATTAAATTGTCACTGTCTCTGAAGAATTGACCCGGTGAGAAGGTATTTCAGTGCCGCGAGACATTCAAGAAACCAAGTGTAATGAACAGCAATTCTTATTCAATTAAACCAAAATAAACTTTATTATTTCAATTATTTATTCAAACAAAAATCAAAGAACTGGGTACAAATGCCTCTGGACACACAACACGTATATTCCCTCGAGTGCACATCACGAATTTACTGACCACAGATCGTACAGGATGTAATCGGTCTACCAGAAGACGAGAACAAGAGGTAGGTCGGTTATAACTGTTTTATCCATGCTGCCATGTTCAGCTGCTGGCTGAACCCTCACGGAACAAAACAACCCAGCCCAGACATGCTGCCTAAATTTTTGCATGTGCTTTACAAAAGACATGAACATTATTTCAGCAGAAAAAGATAAAATTATGAACTCAACTGTATTCTGTGGAAACATCAAGATATTGGGCATTATGTTTTAAACCGCATTAAATATTCTTGTTGCCAAAATATATACAATAATTCTGTACATATCACCACATTTGTGTCTGAAATATACAATGATTGTAAGGACAAAGTTGGTAAATGGCTCACCTCTGCCTGGGGCACTGCGTATGACAATATCCTACCTGTACCCCTCCCAGGAGTTTTAGTACCATTATATCCTACTTGTACCCCTCCCAGATGTTTTAATAAGGGGGTGTCACTGCAATGGTGAGAACTGCTCATGTCATACATACCTTTATCACTGGGGCTCATTGTAGATTGATGCTGCACAGGTGAAGATGGACTGAGAGGAGGGTACTGTGTAGTCCTTGTTCACTGAAATGACCCCGCCAACATCCTTTACCACTGGCAACACCTTCCTCTGCCCTGATGCCACTCCAGCACTGCCAAGAGAATAACAATGACATTAGGCTTTAGAAACTGTAAATCTTAATCTAAGTAAACACATATACGTGTATGTGTGACTTTTCCAAGTGCATTTACCTATGCATTTATTAACTGAAGACAATCCTGACAATGATTTTAGGACACCAAATAACACTAACCTCAGCACATGGCCTCTTCACAGTTTCTGTGCAGTTAACACAGAGTGCTGAAACATGCTGGTCACTCTGGCACTGCTTGAGCATGTCTTGTTGGTGGGAAGGAATGCCCTCAATCCTTGTGCAAAACTCTGGGTACAGCATCACATCAAAATGATGATAATTACAGGAATTGCTGAGATGCGTAAAGTATGGTAGTGCACGAGGTGTCGCCATGTCAGTCTCGCATCACACATTTCTGTGTTGGTTGGGCCCGCACTCTCTTTACAGATGACTGTCCAGACCTGTCAGCAATCAGCAAGAATGACAGGAAAGGTGGTTCCACTTCCTTAGTCACTGTGAAAGCATTAGGCAGTAAGGAACCTCACATAACTGCATGCTACAATCAATCTAGCCTAGGAGCTGCTACTTGTTTTGCTGCTCTCCCGAGATCAAGTGCAAATGATGCCAAAAGAAATGCTTACTGGCCTGCCACCATGTCAGTGGTTTTGTGTCATGATAACTAGCAGCATCTCTTGTATTCTCAAAGACCTGCTTTCCATTAAAGTTCAGCAGCTCATCTGCAGTCATCTGTGAAGTTATGTTATAAGACACTCCAGCCTCAGTCAAGAATACTGGTTACAATGTGGCTTCTACTAGATTGGCAGTTATGCCCCTTTACATACTGATAGACAGGAAAATGTGAATTTAAGAGCTTTCTGCAGAAATGTGCATATGAAACTCAACTATTGTCCTTTGTGTTCTGCTGCATGATTCAAGCATAACTTCAACCCCCTGGAGGAGAAAAACTTTAACTGACAAGGAGGGTAACAACTCCCTTGCAGCTTCTCCAGTAGTTTCAAAGCCAACAGAAGTCCAAATGCCAGCTCCTATTTCCTTATGCTAAATCCAACAACAATCGTCCAATGTCTGCAAGTATGGAACGGTTAACAGGGTTCTACCCTGAAGATGGAGGCTGCAGCTTCCTCCAATATGTTTGTAAGGAGCTACCAGACTACACAGCATCAATTACCAAAGCTATTTTCATAGTCACCACCATCAGAAACTCGTATCTTGCACAATTATCTGAATATTCTCAAAGCTGGAGATTGAAAGTCAATGTCTGAATCAAAACTTTTTCTCAGTCCTCTCTCCAGAATTCAAGGACTCATGCATGCCTAACCTGACATACGTACTTGTACATTACACATTATGGAAAATGGTGCCTTAATTCTTCAACAACTTCAAATTTTTAAACTTAATTTCTTGAAAAATGCACTGTGCAGCTTATTCAAGGGTAAGATGCATTCATGAAAACGTGCTATATAAGTATGGATATATGCCCATGTTCCTTCATGTCACACATGCCATATATTTGGATAGATATAATACTGTAAATGGGGGGGGGGGGGGGCGAAATGCAATAAATTTCACCCATTGCAAGTGCTCCAATGTGGCAGAAAACTGTTGCATTAAAAGAGCAAAGCATCAATTGCTATTATAAGAATACTATCTTACACACTGTCCATTTGATACTTCAATACACAGAACACTTCACAATGTAGATTTTGCTGCTGTCATGAGGCTAGTCATACCTTAAACCTACTCTGTTCAGCCCACTATATTAAGCAAATTCATATCCCTGGAAATAAAGATTTGATTCATTTAACAGACCCAACAGAGTATGTTCTAGCACAGCCTTACAGGTTATGACAACCACATTATGAAACCTTCCCAGAAATTACTTAGACCGTTCCATGGAGCACCGTACAGTATCTCTTGAGCAGCTAGCTAACATTCCGTCATATAGTCACTACATTCCCATCATTTACAGAAACTGTAGGCTCATTATAAAGTTCGCAAGGGCCTACAACTGGTCCCTCCCGAGGTAGACGGACTCAGTTCTATAACACTGCCAAAACTTTCATCATGTTTTGGTACACAAAACACTACAATGATAATATACTTCAATACTATTGCTGTATAGCAACTACAATTACTCGTCATAAAACATTAACATTTTTTGTATTTCACTGTGTAACGAATTCGTAATTGAATCTAGTCCAGAGGAGGGCCTTCATCTCTGATGAACACTTTATAAACTTTTATTCACCAACATTTCCACATGCTATTTATTTATTGTTATCCAAAGCAATGTACCTACATTAAAATTATGTACACGTAATATTCCGCACCTATCCACCTTTCACCATCTTCTGTATTACAGCTGTTAGACTTGATCAGGGTTGCCAATACAATTATCCCACAAATTCAAGTCATGGTACGCAAAATATATAACAAATCGAGGAACATATAAACCACCGTCACACTTCCAGATACTACGACAAAATAAAAAAGTATTAATTCACTTACTTGAGCATGGGTTTTCATCCGGGTGCCAATTTGAGATTTCTGGTTTCTAAAAAAAATCCCCCAAAACATTCATTAATTTTGGGAACAAACTTTTGATTTCAGATTTTAAGGACATTTTTTGCCACTCACGCAGGTTACGGGTTCAGATTTTGCTTACTGGCAGTTTAAGATTTCATGTCTCATTTCAGTCACAACACCCACATACCAACCAACATTCAGTGTACCGCGGGCACGATGCTTTATATATTCACGCAATGTTTGCAACCCTGAATAGTTCGTAATTTGAAGTCTTGCGTAATGTGTTACGGAATATGACGCCGGCATGTCTCAGAGGATTAATCCTCAGCTCTGTACATTATGGAAACCTCAGATTTCATCGTGTCATCTATGCCGTATAATTCGAAACTTGGTTACGCGAACAGGACCAGTCCTGTATGTTGCTTGTTATATAAACCAGTGTATCGAGTTTTTCGTACATGTACACCACCACCCAGTTCCACATAACAAGTAAACTTTATGGGTGCCAAAAATGACACTTCCTCAAACAAGAAAAATCCATTCCTACTGACGGCCATTACCGAGTAAGAGCTCATCACTCTGGCGTACTGATTCAAGCCCTAATGAATGTAATCACGATTTATAATAAATACATCCTAATAGCAATAATTATTAGTCACAAAGTATCCTTAATACGCAGATAATTAACCGTAATAACAAACGTCTAGTGTCCACGTCATATAAAAGGATTTTAACGTTTCGAATATCAAACGAAACGTCTTCGTACTTACTTTCTTCAATGCCGGAAAGCAAAAGGAAGTGACCCCGTCTTAACGTAGGCCGGCGTGCACCATTTACCGGAAGTTATGTTTCCGCGTATGTGTATAATTCCTAATAGTGGAAAATTACAGAACGAGATTTCTTCTTGCGTATAAAAATAAATTAGACGAAGTTTCAAGCTTTAATTATCAGGGTTATTAGCATTTCATTACCGCATAACATTTTCGGCACTCCAAGTGGCATCGATACGCAATGAGCAGGTCCATCTGCATTATTGATCGAATCCAATGATTTTCGTAAGCAGAGACAGTACCCGAGAGAACAAGCTGGGATTTATTTCCATGTCACTTCATTATCTCGGCCGGCAAAGCACCTGTTCTTACTTAAAATATTCGTGCTTTTTCTCAGTCTTTCCTAGTAAATGCCAGAATGATACTGATACCTCAATTTGCAATAACACTCATAGAACGGACTGCACTTTTGTGATGAAGACGCCCACAGTCAAACACACAGTGCAATCCATCACAGATGTCAACGACTTCATGTTGAGATTTTGTAGTGCGTTCTGATCTCAAGACATGACAAAGTGCTAAGATTTCCCAGCATTTATTTCTAGACCAATCGCCTTACTAGTGACTACTAAAGCTTCTGTGTTCTTCTTTACAGTATGTATGCTTCTGCCCAATATATTAACATCAGCAGCATAAACCAGAAGCTAGTGTGTATCCTTTAATTTCAAGTCCTCCTGGTTTGCCTGAACCCTCCTAAAGGCATATTCTAAAGCAAAGTTGAAAAGCAATGGCGGCAGGGCAGATCCTTGTTTCAGGCCACTCTTAATAGGAAGTGTGTCAGACAAATGTTTGCCTACCCAGACTCTGCTACAGGTTTCACTTCCACACATTTTTATTAGCCTTACTTGTTTCATGGGGATACCAAACTCAACGAAACCTTACCCTAAATTTCCTGCGACATTTTCACACGATTTCTTCCTTACACAGTCCTAGGCAAACAAGTGTTAAGAACACAAGAGGTGTATAAAACGGTAAAGAATACACATAAAAATACCCACTCAACAAGGCCGACTTTAGTGCAAACTAGGAATAACACATTGGACACCTAAATGATCTTACACAATATAAAAGTGGCATCAGAACATCAGGTATAATAATCCACCACTACAAGATTCCACATACCTCGTATTACTTATTAAATAAATTAACACGCAACCAGCCCAGGCTGCAGCCACTTGAAAACCCAACAAAACCGAAATTTAGAAAACAGAGATTATGTAAATATTACATCAGAAATTTTATGTGAGGTGCCGTTCAACCGAAATCAGACACTCAAATCAGCTGATGACCAGTACATTAGAATTTTGAAAAATAAATTAATAAAATTAAAAGAACCAAGAAGATATGACACTGTGATTGAGTCATGGAACATGCAGTTATATTGGTATGTGTATAAATGCAGTCGCAGGCAGTGTTATGTTGTATGTATGACATTATTTTTATAACATAACTTTTAAAATCAAACATAAATTATATATAGCCTCAGGGTTAGGCGGCGGCCCCCCCCCCCACGCAATGAAAAATTCTGGGTGCACACCTGCATACTACATCTGGATTAAAACAATTATAATAGACAATGAAAATAAACACACAATAATATGGCCTAAACCTGTAGCTTAACCATTTGAAATAAAATGGGACTTGTGTTTGGACTAAGCTTAGCATGCACTGCATGATACAAAACAGTTTCCTGTAACACAAGAAATAACTGAGGGTGTAATCTTGGACTGGATCCAAAGCATGGACACATTAAACAAACCGAAAGCTGAAGTTTCATGCATTTGTTACATCCACGCAATGACCTATGCTTTACTTCTTCGTTTCCCTTTCAAATTTCCTTCCTCAGCAACTGAAGCAAATGAATATAACCCACCCCTCTATCCCCGCACTGACCTGAAAATGTCCAAACATTTGAGTCATTTTGGGGACTTTGGTCATTTAGATCATTTAGGTCATTCAGTCAGGTTGCTTTAGGTTAGGTTTGTTTAGCTGAGGTTAAGTACTTGTTGGCACACAGTCATGTTTTCCAACTATTTCTTATGTCCGCAGTCTCCCAATTCATGTGTGTAGGTGACAATGTAGAAAACTGGAACCGTTTTAGGTTTCACATAAGCTGTTTGCTTCGATCGGGGCAGAAGATAAAAGGCAGCAGTCTCACCTGTAATGGTGCCTCTCTACCAGACTGCACTATGCTACAGCCCATAACACAGTGATATTCCATTCCCTTCTTCCTCAATGTGAAGTCACTGAGATCCCAGATGAATGTGTGCGCAGACGACCACATGGTCATTCTTCACTGTTTGGAACCACATTTTATCACTGCTGCCTGTGAACAAGCACGTTATTTCAAATGGCACTCGACCTCCTACAGTTCACACATATTGTGGTGTGAGCAACACAACTCTTTAACATCAAAACTCTTACACTGTATAATGTGAAGCTGTCTCCAGCAGCACAAGTGACTGTAAGGAGGGGAGTGGAGATACAGCACACACAGCTCCACACATTTTTAACTGTGACACAAGACAGAGATAAGTGGTGTGCTTCTTGGCCCAGCCACTTTACCCTATGTATGGATTGAACAGGATTCTGGGCTACCCTCAGAGGTTGTCTGCAGTCTTTGCAGATGAGCGAAAACTTCTGCACTGCCAAAAACTGAAGGTTGGTTACTTGGTCATCCACCCCAAAGCTCTGTGTTCGTGTAAAGCCCAACAAGTGCAGAAGTTCAGTGTAAGTCTACGTGTTGCACTTGTACAATGTAACTCTACAAATCCATTCCAGAGACAATACTACAGAACATAGTACTTCCTTGAAAGTAATGAACATAAAATTTTAATAATAAGAAACAATCACATGTATAGAGTATTGCAGTGTGAAGAGAATAATGTCTCCGTTCCTCTACATGTTATTAATAAGTTACTGACTTGCAGGTGGCCAAGAATGAAATGCAAAACATGTCAGAAACTGCAGTATATACAGAAGTAAACTTGTGTGTTAATAGCCAGAAGAAATCTTATGCCTGTAGATTTACACTGATTACTAAACCCTCACAAACTACTATTCCTCACCAATTCCACTCATTTCATTACCTCCATTTAAATCCAAAAAGCACTGAAACTGTGTGCTTCTGCATTATGAGACCACATAATCTGGTGGGTGAGTACTGTTCTGGAGGAGCTATCTGTATTTGTTCAGTGTTACTACTGAACTAGTTATAGGCCAGTGGTGAAAGAACACTTGCCTCCAGGTCAACTGAAAGTGAAAATGTCAGTAAACTGAAAGGAAGGAATGTTAATCACTAAATGGGTACAATAAATCAATAATTTACTCTAAGTCTAAACACAGGAATTTGATTTTTCTTATCTGTTTCAGTTATGTACATAAGACACAATCATAGTTCTCAGAAAAACAACCATTATTCACATCATATTCTGACAGTTTATGTACATGTAGTGGTAGAAAAAGATACAAGACAGCTGACACACGAATTCTTAATAGTAATGAGAATAATCAGAAGTCAACATGTTTGGTACTTTTCTGGTTATGACCGACACAACAGAATATTGTTAATTGATCCAGGTTCAGTTTCACAGTAATGTATCTATATGATTTAAGATAATCATTTACTAATTTACTACCCAATAGTGTAATACACTAATTATTGGATACTAGTAATGTATTAATGTTTATGCCTTAGTCAAAAGTAATCAGTGTAGCTGAGTTGGCTAAACTCATTAACTAATCACGAATGTATTGTTGCACTTCAAATTATTGCGGGAAACAATTAGCTTCCAGATTTTGGCTGGAAGTTACATATACATGTGAATAACAAACAAATGTACTTCAAAATCAATTATCAATGTATAGTTAAAATTTACTTTGTAGTCATTACAATGCTATTACCCAAAATAATATGTTTGCCTGAATGATAGAAAATATGGGCCCACAAACAGGCATAATAGCTAAGTATCTGCAGCTTTCACATGGCTTCATAGTTCTGTTAAAAAATGTTTTCTTCTCTAAAGCATCCACACTGGCTGTGGGGCCTACCCAGTCTCCTTTTTAATCAGTGCTGGTGGCTCCTTCTGTTAAGGTAGAGTGGCCTGGGTGTGAAGCTGACCATTCACCTCCATTTACTTCCAACGCCAAAAATGCATGGAGCTATAGCTCCTGTCTCCCTTACACCTTCATGTCATCTTGTTTAAGTGAGCAGAGGGACCACTTTACTCAGGTGCACTGTTTTCATGTTAGTAACATTCGTTTTTAGCAGTCACATAATTGTTTCAATCAGAAATCAGATCAGCAGATGTTTGATTTTTAAAAGGAGTACAGTAACATTATATGAAATTTTATCAGTACTATTCAGAATGTGTGTTAAAGGAAGTAGTAGTAGTTACAACACTAGTACAATATACAAATGCTGAGAAATGCTCTAAACTTGAATTCTATAGTCTGACAAACACTAAAACCAGAACAGGCCCCAGTACAGCTTAAACTGTGAAGGCAAAAAAAGATTTTGATTCAAAGAATTTTTATTAGATGAAAAATGTATTGCATATGTGTGAAGAACAAACTAGTTTTATTATTTGTCCAGTTCACTTCCTGTTTGGAATGAAATCAAACAAGGGGATGGTTTATTGCAAAAAATTTGCTCACAGCCCTGTTTCCTATCTTCCCCTCCGTACATCACGTAACATCCTTTCCCACACAACTCGGTCATCTACTCTGAAGAGGGAGGCAACAGCTTCCTCTGAAACATTCGTATTTGCCTCCAAATGTACACACCATTGCCTCCACACACGTAACTTAAACTTGTTCTGCTCTGCCAAATACTGGTAGAGTCTAAACCATCTCGTGAGGAATCATTAGCCAGTACTTACAATGCCTGTACACCTAGAGTTAAAGTTCTGGCTGCTATTTTAAACCGAGCTTTAGTCATACATTTAGGGCATTTGTATATCTGGCAGCTTCTTCGTTACTTTGATGTGTGACATAATTACTGTGCAGCTACACGGATTACAATTAAGAAGGTCCACTTGCGAGACCAAAGTATGCAATCATAGTTTTATCCGTGTATTTAACCTAGATCAATTAATCAGTCACTATATAGTAATAATTTACGAAACTTATCTTAATATCTTCTAAATTACAGAACACAGTTTTTGCACCAAATATGTACATCTTACATATGTAATTTATATAGGCAGAGATTAACTATATGTTATTCTTAATGGTTGCGTTTCACAGGAGTGTGCTGAATTACCTACTGATACATAGTCATATTTCATCTAGTCACAGCTTGTAAGTTTAAACATTTAAAATATTTTTTTTTATTTCTTCTCCTTGCATTAACACAAGTGCTTTGGACAGAACTTTACACACAAGATTACAATGCTTATGTTAAATTTTGAAATATTCATAATATACAGTTCTTTTTGTGAGTATGTTACAACATTTTCAGTGTACACTAGCAGTTATGTTTATGACCATGCAAAGATTCAGGTGAGAAATTTGCTAACACTTGAAGGTCACATCCCATGCTCTGTCTTGTAACAACAGTCTTCTTCTGAAACTATGATGACCATACAGCAAAAAAAAAGTCTGCTTTCTTAACACTGTTAACATTCACATTTTTTAAATTTATTCATTCCCTCATTTCAGTCATCTGGCCACATTACTTCCCTTATTTATCCAATGAAAGTTTGAATACATATTTTCTTTTCTTCCACTTGATCAATATTAATGTCTCACTCATTCTCTGACACACACACACACACACACACACACACTCTCTCTCTCTCTCTCTCTCTCTCTCTCTGTTAGAAAAGGTTCTGACTAACATAATAATTGCATTGATTGCATGTTGGATTAATGACATACACGTAAATTACAATTTTACTTATTAAACTTGCAGTAATTTTACGTCCAATAGACTTAGGGTCCTGCCCTTAATGTACAAAAGTTAACCAGTATAGTTCTACTTATCATATAATAACTTATATATGTGTAATATCACATAACACGTCTTTGAAGAAAAAAGATTCAATATATTTATATACCTTGCATTATGAAAGAGGAAATATAAATTATGTTCAACTCTTATAAAGTCAAAGGCTGTCCTGACTTTATATAACACTGAAATACACACAAACAACGTTTTGAAGAGTTATTAACCTTGAAACTTACAGAACAGATATTATTTATATCATATTACAGAGATTCTGTCTCTTATAATATCACAGAAAGATGCAGTGACAGAGGTAACATTCAACTACAGTACATCATTAAAAAAGATTAACAACTGTTGAAATTTAGGTCGGAAGTACAAGAAAGATACTATAGATAACAACACATTTGGATGTATAAAGTTTGTAAGTTGTGTCTACTCACCCATTAGTTGAAGTACTTGTCAGATGTTTTAAATGATCTCATAATGTACAGCAATTATAATTCCTGCTCTTTCTCCATGCAACTTATTTCAGCCAAATTCTGTCCATGTCCCCATCTGTTGGCTTCACGATAAACTACTGTCATTAATTGCCCTTTCTATTGGAAACAAGATACATTTAGAGTTAAGCCTTGTTACAGCACCTAGTTTAATACTTTGGTAATTATCAACTATAGTAACGCTAACTCTCTGCTGTAACACCAGCACACATTTTTAATCTTGTTTCATCTACCTTTAATTCTCACAATTCACATTCTGAACAAGCTTCTAAATGTTACACATGTCCATCTCATTTTCTGTCTTCCACATGGCCATTTTGTAACAGGTGTCCCTACCAAAATTCTATATATGGCTTTTCTTTTCCCATCCAGTTTACATTCTCAGCCCATCATGATAACCTACACTTCACAAATTCCAACAGTATTATGTGACCTGTAAATGACATGTAGAATTGATCACTTATTTGATTCCTGTTACATATCAGCAATATTTCTCAGCACTTTAAAGTATAACACAATAAAATTAAATGCTCCTATGTTGTTAAGTATCCTAAAATATAATTTATAAAGGGCACTTATGGAATAACGTGATGATATCAGACCATATGGAATATAACTGAATAACACACTGAGCCAATCATAAACTTTATGGAATTACTTTAAGGTATTACCCCAGCAACTGTATGGAAGAAGAGAAAATCATCATTTAGTAAAGTTCATTTCAAAGCCTAGCCTTGAAGCCTGTCTTCCTGAATGTTAACACAGGACTGCTTACTTTTATAATATGAGAACAGACAATTTTAAATCTGTCAAAATTATGAAGTTCATATCTATATTTCATCTCCGGCATACTGTCACCAGTACTGAAAAAATGTGAATTGCAGCCAGCTGAGCCACACATGTATGCTGTAGCAGCAGTGCAACATATGCCCATTACAGGCTCACCAATACACTACCATGTTTGCTTAATGGGTTTGAAGCTACAAACTTGAAACATCCCCAGTTAGTACCATTTTGGTCAGTTATATCACATAAAGATGTTTCATAACCAGTTATGCAGTGCTATATATATATGTGTGCATATAAAATTACAAGAAAACTTCACAAACACATACAAATATACATCCGGTAAGTTATGATTAATGCATTACAATATAATATTCAGAAATGGTCATTAACACTGTTTTACGAAACATAGACTAGATTCAAGTCTAGAAACAATTTTATATTTTATTTTCTCTGTTCTTTCAACCACCACGTCAGTATTTAAAGCTTTGGACCAGAGTTTTCATTGGAATGTTGCAACTCCCAAACAGCAATCCTGAGAGTCACACCATCCATGAGACACACACAACACTCAATTTTATGGGCACCACTGGACTGTACAGTTTCTATTAATGACATAATTCTGACAAGCATGGTTTATAACACTATAGAACAGAGACTCAGTAGGTAATAACCTAGTACAGCTATGTAATCAGTTATGGACCACTCTCAAGTTTCTTCAGGGATGTGGGAATGTGTAGTCTGCGAGCTACAGGGACACAGTACACTAGGAAAGAGATGCTTTGGCTCACCCTCTTTCTGTGTCATTGTTGTCTACACCTCACATGGCTTGTTCACCTACCCCATATGAAATTAGGTTAAACAACATGGAGGATGCCTTCTACATGGTGGGTTCCTCAAATGTTGAACTTATATACTACTGTTCTTAAAGGCAGCAGGTACAGTGAATGACTGGTTTTAAATTAGACTGCCATGCCTTTTGAGAGTAATTCTCCAATAAAATATAATTGCAAACCACATACTCTTCTCTTAAGCCTGAAATATGGCGAGGATATATTACGTCTGTACCAGACTACATGGCATCACATCCCAGAAGACAGTATCCTGGTTGTCCCCAGGCCTCAAGTAGATAACACAGACATGAGTTTGACATTGTCACTGGTGCTAACTAAAATGTAAATCCTAGGAAAATTATAAATTCTATGGATGATATGGGGGCTGTTTACAGTTTTACATACACATAAAAGGAAAGAGATAATGTAGAAACTTCTGGACTTATGATATCTGTGATCTGTGATTTAACCCAGTCCAATTCTATCTGCCACAAAATCCAGATTCTGAAGCTGGCTGTAGGTGTATATGGTGAATAAAAAAGTAAACATATTGAAATATAATTGAAAGGAAAGCCTGTCCAAAACATTCCAAGGGCTCCTGACCTCTGCACTGCCTGTTCCAAATACTGTAGTCAATATCTCATATATATGAGCAGTTTATATCTATGATCAGGTTTTACTGATCTCAGAGTTCATGTGTATTTTTCATCATCAACCAATTCCTGCAATAATTAATACAGCCCTTCTGTCTGTTCTGATAAGGTTTAATTTTACAGGGGTAATAGAGAAAATAATGTAGTTGAGTCCTTAACCAGCAATGTACACCATCACGATTGATCTCTGGCTGTTCAGCTAAATCTCTACCATGACAATGGATGAAACAAGGTATTATGAAAAGTTGATATAAACCTACCAGACTACCAGGGTCCACATTTCAGAAGACAGCTTCTTTAACTAAGTAACTAATGTGGAAATTCAATTCTTTCATAAATTAAGTACACTCTGAAAATAAAATAATCATCTGTACTTCAAGCAAGTTGTTCCTATCTATGCCCATCCATCAGTTTTATCAGTAAGAAAAACTGTCAGAAATAATCACATTTAAGATATTATTGTAAAGATTTGTTCTAACCTTGAGAATTATTTGCTCAGGAATATTAAATTCACAGAATTTAAAGTAAAAAGTTTGCAACTGAAGGTTCAAGCTGACTGATACAAAGTTACAAGCATGTTGAAGGATCACAGCTCCTCTATCATCAGAGTCCAGCAATCCTGTCCAGTTACCAGTTAACATAATGTGACATCTGAGAAGACATGAATCCCATGGACAAAATCGTGCGAACGTACAGTACCACACAGTTTCACACTGCTGAGATACATATATCCAAATTGCATTTATGTGAACAGATTTTTATCCGTTCCACATTGTAAGATTTTGTTTCATGGCTAAAACCCTGTTTCTACCATTCTTTCACAAGTGTCTTTTGGGTTAAGTCACTGACATTGGCGGGTAAATTTGTCTTGCCACATTTCATAGAACATGTAACATGATTTTCTGATCACCCCTGATATTTATTACTCTTGATATACAAATGTAAGTTCTTTTCCCTTTATCCACAGAGACAATCTGTGCCAGCTTGATATTTGTTACACAACATGTTTAAGCATAATACTGGTAATTCTAAATCAGGGCTGAGTTTAATATGATGCAATATTATAATCTGCATTGGATACTAATAATATTATTCAAAACCTTGAGTTCCAGTACACCAACAGCTGGAAAATAAAATTTTTTCTTCATCATATTCACCACTCATTTACTCATTAAGCATGGGTTATTTTTGGACTTATTATTACCTAAATTTAGGAAGATACTAATCTTCTCTGAGATGACGATATAGATTGAATGAAACCTATTAAAACATGGAAAGGGAATATAAATTATAGATCAAAATATACTATACAACAAAGGGTCACATAACGTACAGAATTTCTAGCATTTTACCAGTATTTCTAGCAGTAAATATGGGAAGATTGTATACATAAAGGAAACAAATATGTCCTACTTGCTCACATTTTGATACTGGACAGCCGTGGCTACAATTCAGTGAACACACTGTCTAAGCCTTACTTCCCTGGCAACATCAGTTTCTTCTGTGACTGTAGTCTTTAGGGCTCCTTCCTGCACATTTACTTTCTCTGTACATAACTGTGATAACACAACCCACCACATCACATGAATTTTCCTTCGCCAGAAGCACATAATGTCAATATTAACTGCACACAGGCAAGACAAACACAACTCTGTATACAATGCAAATATGGTTCTAAGATAGGATGGACATGTAGCACACATGAGTAAGATCAGAAATACACACAGTATTTGGTTTAATAACTCATGGAAGGAGAAAAAACACACACACACACACACACTCTCCGGAGATAATAAAATAAATAGAAGGGTAATATTAAAAGTGATCTTGGACAAAAAGGAGAGGGTGAACTGAATGTATCTCAACTGCTCAAGGGCACACTCTGTGCATGCAGGACTTAATGAATGGGTCTGAAAGGCAGAAAGTTTCTTTACAAGACGGCTGAAAACTGTAGCATAGAGGTAGTTATTTGGACTACTGAAACCAGAAGACTTGCCAGTCATACAGAAAAACAACTGTTTAAAAACAACAAAAATAAATAGGACTCATATCATCATCTACAGCTGTAACGAGAACTAAGCAGCTGTTTGACAAATGAAATAAATTTGTAGATGAGTTGTGGTTATATGAAAGTTTGTTATGAAAAAAATGATATGCCTGGTTGACTGGAAAGTGACATCTCTGCATGATATGAGGAACTAAAACATCTGTTTGCATTCTAATAACACAAAGCATCACTTAAGGTTAAATATAATGAGCTGTATTCCTCTGATCAGTCAATATAACGAAGAATGCTACAATGATAAATTCAACAAGTGTTAAGAAACATTACATTTGCGTACTACACTGTAGGGTTTGGAAGATGCAGACCATATATGGTATACTTTAAAACATTTCTATTTACATGTAATATACTCCATGAAATCAATATATTTTTTCAAAATGTTGTATTAAGAATAAACAATCCAGGAGATAAATTATGTGATATGACACACTTGAATCTGAAACCATGCCACTTTTCTAGGCTTTTATAATTCTCCAACCAAGCATTATGGTGCACAGGTTAGGTTTCTACATTGCATTTCATAGTCACATGGTATGAAACTCATCTAAGCTGGTTACTGACAAACACGAGCAAGGGTTATGTGGTACCCCTCAGACCCTTCAAGTAATAATCAACAGTACCTTCAAACTGGGCGGCAGACAAAGCGTGCGCCATTATGATCCTCTTAAAATTCTGTTTATGTAAATAAAAAATTTAAAAATGTAAAAAATGGGAACATTTATATAGGGTGGAGTTTTGGGTTAGGCACGTAAGTAGTAAATATTTTCAAAACAGAGATAATATATATATCAACCTGCCCACTTGCTTATTGTTATATTGTTTACAATGATCTTGAACTGCAGGCTTTGGCTATATAATATTTACTTATTTTTTCTGCACTTCCATTTTGATGGCTTCAATAAAGATTTATGTCTTATATTTCAAATTACTTTAAGTACCTTAGTAACTTGATATTAAGTTGCAACTGTTTAAGGTTCTTTTTTTGAGAATCTTTTTGTTTTGAAACATCGAGGCTTCTTAAACATATGCACAGTACAATCTGAAACTTGAATATGCCAGGGAAAATGTTGGTTGTAAAACATGCTTCAAGACTTTTCTTATTTACGTATTTGAGCACCAGACTCCAAAACATTCTTGGAGTAAAAAAAAACTCCGGTCACTGCAAAATTCATTTTAAAATTCCAGCCTCCTTATAGCGACTTAATACAATAATTGTTATGGAACAAGTAGCAGTTCAACACATACAGTAATAATGACAATAATTTCTCACGCATGTTCCAAAATTTTGATATCCAGAAAATTTATATGCTGCATTGTGACACATGATTTTTAATAATACATCATATAGATTTGTACTGTACAATGTACATGAAAAAATACTTTACTTGTTCAAAAATATGCTTACTATGACTTTACATCGACATATGTCATGCAAAACAAAATACTAAAAAAAAAAAAGAAATTAATAAACGTGTAATTATACATCAAATGAATGTACAGCTCTTTCAAAAGTCTGCCATCATTTGGGCATGAGGAAAGTTGACCCAAGGGGTTGATGGGGAGTTGGAGAAGAGGAACAGCTCCTACTGAGTCCACGTGAAGGTTCAGCCAATAGGAAAGACCCTGAGCTGTTCTCTACATGACTCAGGTGATGATGTGGTTCTCCAGGTACGACGAGAGATCTGCTTGATTCTGAGATTGCATCACTTCCACTGCCTGCTGGTTCAGATGGCGTTGGACACCTTCGTTCACAAGGTGCAACCACGCCACTTAATGTGTGCAGTGGAATGCGGTATAAACGGAATGGCCGTGCTTCAGGCGAAGCTGAAAATGGCAAAATTTAATGCTACAAATTTTCAAATTCAATGACAATATTTCAGTATGACATATTTTGACTTCATCGACACATTTACACACCGCATTTACAGAAATACATATTCCCAAATTTCATGGACATCCCAGACAAATGCCCTCAGAGCTGCTATTTCATCTTCTAAAAAAAAAAAAAAATCACAAGGGGCCAGTCAGGTGAGTAAGGAGGGTGGCAGACTGCAGCTATGTTTTTACTCACAACCATTGCTCCATTGATAAAGAAGTGTGTGTTGGTGCAGTGTCATGGTAAATCACATTGGAAAACATGTCACTTTTGTTCTTTGATCTTGAAATTTAACATGCACTGTTGAGTTTACAATTTTTCCTACCTAACTCTTTGTGTAAAGCATGTAAATAATCGTATCAAATTCTTGGTGCACATACACTGAAGTTGTGCTTAGGCAGCCCTGACCATGACCTTTGCAGCACAACAGGTGCGATACTTACAGTGAGGAGAGGAAGGTGGTGACACGCTGGGATCCCTCTCTGGCTTGTCCACTTGCAGTCTCTCAGCCTTATTATGGAAGAATTCTGGAGCCGTTGTGGCAAAGAAGATATCATTCTGATAACACACGAATAATACATTATATTAACAAGGCATAGTTCATAAATTCAACTGAAAGTATACAGCAGTGTATCATATCAGTATGGTTGGTGCTAGCATTACTTATGGGTCCTTACTGTTTTACTGAGATTTTGGAGGTCTGACCACAAAGAAAACTTGGGTGAGTCCACTCCCACAAACTCATACATCAAAGGGTGTGTATTTAGTTATTTATTTATTTTTTTATTTTTCTTATAGTGTCTTCTCCTTTATTTCTGCTTTGAGGTAAAGACTATAATGTTCTACCCATCGATCAAATTATGTAACTTAAAATGATTCCCTGGAGTTTCTCCATGTACAGGCAACTAAAGTCTGATCACCTGCAAATACAAGGGAATTGTTTAAACATAAAAACTGTAAATCATTGTTACCTTGGAACAAACGAGGGCCAGTTTAGGCAACACCATGGTCTGAACCAAGTTTCCATTGATAATGAGGCGAATTTCCATTGAGTCAGTCGTGAAGGCAAAGATGTATGGGAAGGCACACACTGTAAAGGAATCAATGCTGTTCAGAATCTGACAGCTCTCAATAGACCACGGTAAAGGTAAAATCCCTTTCCATGTCATGAAGGCATATGGGGGAGTAGAGGTACAGGTGCACTCAGCCTTAAACTTGGCACTAGATGGTGATGAATGATCACACTTCTTGTCCCTGCCACCTTACCGTGGGGACAAAGCCAATGGTATCCATTGAACAGGAGGGTGGCTGTACCCTAGAGCTAGTCTGGACATTAACCCTTTAAAGATGGTACGTATCTGTTTTATATAAGGACTCAGTGCATTCTGCGCTGTAAACACTCTCAACTTTGGTTATAAAAACCAGTCTCTTAATGTTTTATAAGGCAAAAGTTGCTGTTTGTTCTGAGATCCGTACAAAACACACAAACGCAATGTGGGCACCACGTAGAATTTTTTAATGTTAAACCTGGTGGTACATAAAGTTACTGCAAGGCTTTAAAAGGTTAAGAGGAGCCAGATATTGGAAACTCTTCTAACAAATCACGATGACTTACTGACACAAAGTGAAAATCTAAACTCTCAAAATTACAGATGAATGGTCCTCAAGGAAGAGACTGTGGTCCACTAAGATCTTCAAAAACATAAAAGAATATACCCATGAGAATAGAAGAGTCAGATAATACAAGAAATTAATCTTGCAGCCAGAATTTAGATCATTATCAAAATTCACTAAGCTTTCCACATTAAAAAGATCTGAATTTAAATCTAAATGGTAAAACTGAGTATGCATATAAAACAAGTGAATATAAAACAAGATAAACGAAAATAATATATTTACAATATGGACTTCATGGTTAAAACTTCCTTAGCCATGCAATATTATGTAATAAATATAAGACAGTGGAATGACTGATAATCCACTGGTGTACTTACCAATAACTGAAGGTACAGAATTCCAGTGAAAATCAAACTCTGTGCTGCAAGTACTTTCTTCCGAGAGTTTCTGAAAGTGACATGTATCTGCAAAGAAAGCGAAACACTTACTTCAAATTCAAATTATTAGAAAAAGTGTAATTTTTGTGAGATGCGAAGTTCTCATGACAATGGTTACGATGGCTTCAGTCTTCTGCAATGTAATGCCAAGTAGTCTAGTAGAGATCGACAGATATTTTGTGGGAACATGCTACCACCATATTCATAGGACTATTTGAGAGCTTGCAGATGGATGCAGCATACTCTTCTGAAACATCAGTGACACTGTCACATACATACAGCAAAAATTCTAAAAATAAGAAATATGGAGAAAATACGAAGACTCTTTAACACATGCAGGAATATTACGATTGCTAATAAAGACGAGGACATTAAAATATGCAGGAAGAGATGGAAAGACCATATAGGGACCAAATGCAACACGAAATCATAAATCAGAAGGACTGAGAATTGAGAGGAAGATAAGGATATTGCTGCAAAGAGGACCTTTAGGAAAACAGGCAAGCAGTTACCTGTTTGGTGAAGGAAAAAATGAAAAGAAAGATGAGAAAGGTAAATATTTGTTCCAAAATATGAACATATGCTCCATAACAACCCAGAGGAGTGAAGATCTCATGAACAAAGTAGCTAATGTTTTGTTCACAGCCTTCTGGCAATTAAAATATATGGTTATACAGAGAGTAAACTTTAAACAATACATATTCAGACCTGGCTGAAGTTTCATCATCCCCCAGCATGTGCCTAAAAGGGACACTGTAATACTTCAGCTGTGCTCAAGACTGTGCAATATGAAGGACAAAGATATAACTTAGTTCACTATTTTAATGTAACATTAATCAGAGTTAGGAAGGAAGAAGCGTAGGTATGAAAGGTATACTGAAAATGAAAACAGGAAGGGAGGGGGTTCATGGATGACGGTATAAAGATTAAAAGGGACTGTTCCATTGCTAGGATGAGATTTAGAAAGCACAGGCTGTGATCTGTTTGAAGGTAATATTCTGCTGTTTGTGCACAGTGGCTGAGGAAAACACAAGAAATTAAATTAGGACAGTCGACAGCCACTAATATGGCTGAAACTGAATCGGGTACATACTGCATACTATTCCAGAGCATTGCCATTACACCAATATCACCAACAATGAACACTGAAACCAGAGGAATACAAATCAACACAGTTCATCTGCACCTATTCAATTTATGTACAGTGATAATGGAAACAGAGGACACCTCTGAAATACTGGCCTGCTGTTAGAACACAATTTGGTTGATATCCCATGAAGATTTTAAAGACTTACGATTATAGCAAAGTAATAATTCTGGTTCTTCATCTTCATAGAGATCAACAGCAGCGACAAGATGTGCTCGACTGCCTTCCACAGCGTGCAGCCGAGACACTTCACCAGTACGCTCGTTCACTAGGTCAAACTGGTGACGATAACCTACACAAATGTGATTGTCTGCTATGCCACCACCCGATGATCCCGACAGTGAAGAGTCAACTAACGTGATCAGCTGAGGAGATTCTGCCACCTGTATCTCCTGCAACACACAAATCAGGAGTTGCAACACAACATTCTCCTTGTCTGTTTCAACACTGTATATGATGTAAAAGATAAAGCCATGCCTGCACTTAATTATGCATCATACAATGACAATAACCGGGAGAGCAGATGCACAGCTCCACATATAGTATCTCCCAAGATCACACTTCAACTGGTAGCAGTCCTGCTTTCCATTCACATGACCACACGATTAAACCTAAGGTTAGAAATCAGCTACTCTGAGTTTTACTTAGTTTTGTCCAGACCACCCAAATAATTTCTGGGAGATTACCTCACGTAAGAACTGGAATATCCCAGTCAGTACAGAAACTAGGCTACAAACTGAATTACTGAGAAACTGTCATTAGATTTCAGGTAGAAACAAGAGGTTTTCCCTTTCATAAACTGTCCAGACTGGCTGTGTGGCCCACCAAGACTCCTACTGAGTGAGTACCAGCGGCTCTTTTGCCTAGGGTAAACGACATGAGGCATGAGTGTGACCACTCACCTCCATATGGCACCAAGGTTAAGCATGGTGGGAACCACACTTCCACATCCTCATAAACTTCATGGCATATTGCTTAATTAAACACATGAACAATTTCCCCTTTTCTTTTTATAGTACCTCAAATTAGAGCCTGATCTCTTCTTTCCATACAGTTTCTAATTAATTATTCACTTATCATCATATCATTCAATGTTGTATGTTATACAAAACCTAAGTCAGTCTATGGGATGAGACATGAAGCCAGGATCTCCTCACAGTAAGGCAGGTGTTTTAACCACTCACCTACAATGTTTGGTAGCATGCTTGTAACTGTAATGCAAAAAAAAAAAAGGGATGATGTGTATTCAAAATTCATATTGACATTAATGAACAGTCGCCTTCTTTGTAAACCATTCCACACAAGAGGGCTACAGGCAAGCTGTACCACAACAAGTATCAATGAACACACTGTTATTCAATTAATATCTTCACAATTCATGGATAATAAACAATGATGAAAGGCCTGGTGGTGGTTTCAGATACCTCCGAAAGTTTGGTAAATTCTACCAGATTGGTGTGTTGCATTTCTATTGCACATGTCCTTAACCTTTTTACGCCTAGCGGTAACTTTACATACCACCAGGTTTAACATTAAAAAATTCTACGTGGTGCCCACATTGTGTTTATGTGTTTTGTACGGATCTCAGAACAAACAGCAACTTTTGCCTTATAAAACATTAAGAGATTGGTTTTTATAACCGAAGTGGAGAGTGTTTACAGCGCGGTACGCACTGAGTCCTTATATAAAACAGATACGCTTCGTCTTTAAAGGGTTAATCAGACATAAAAATTAAAAACAAAGATGTACACAGCTGCAACTACAGTGTAGATGGTTGGGTTTTAATATTTTATAATTATACCAGACTACAGGGTGTCACAACTTGGAGGACAGTCATAGTAATCCCTGTGTGAACTTCAAACTTTCACCACTGTCAGACAAATACGGGAGTAAAGTACACAACTGTCGAAATTGGTATTAAGGATTGTACTCACCCGGACATATTGAAAGCCGTCAATAGTGTCTGTGTCACTGGCAGGACACCAAGCTGTCCACGCTGCTGAGTGGCGCCACTGCATCACCAACAACTTCTTGCCAATTGCAACCACCTGCAAAATAACACCAACTGCAAATTTCAGAAATCTGTGAAACCATAATTTCAGTATGAACTGCATGACAAAAATAATTGAGTGTTTTGATATTCAACATGAATATGTTATATTTATTGTCCCATAAGACGCAATTTTTCCTGAAAAAGTCCCCAGAAATCACCCTGCATCTTAACACTGGAATGAACTGTTACAAAAGGAAGCTACTGAATCATCATAAATACCTTTCTAATTACAGAGTGAGCTTTATCACTTGTTGCGTCTTGTGAGGTGGGAACCATGGTAATTAGCTTAAAACAAGAGCCACAATAAAGTGTAATTACTGTCAGTATTCACACTTTAAAATTGTGTGAACAACAAAGAGCAAAAATTTAATACATAATGGGAAGGTCATGTTTTGCCATCTGCACATTTTAACTCCCACACCACTAACAGGAGTTTATGCAAACTATGTGCAATGTTACTTTTGTACCAAGTTCAGTAAAGATAATGCTGCTATTAAAAAGTCATTGCTTGAAACATGCACACAGACATATGGACACAGAGACACTGCCTCTTCAAGGACTTCTCAATCATATGATCATGGCTTTCAAAAGACAGCTGTACTGCACAGAATGTACACCGACTCACCATTCTCAGGTGTGATCCTCCGGGCCTACTGATCGCATACATGTGGCAACCCCGTGTCCTCTCAAGACGGTGCTCCTTCAAGTCTTGACGTCCAAGTGCAGAACTCTCTGTGTTGAAATCCCCATCAAAATCTGACAGCCGAAACACATGAATTTTACTGTCACGGCCTGAAATCATAATATGAATTGGTATCTGAGCTTTGTAATGGTAATGCGAGGGCTCTGATGATTGAGATGGTTCCTTGTCAAAATGTTGTTGTGTGCGCTCAGACTGCAGATTGAGAATTTTTCAAACACTGACAGTAGCTACAAAATAAACTGAACTATCTGCACATGTTTTGTCACGGTATCATAGCAACTGTACTACAATCTGGTTGCAGTTTTTACCCAGACATAATTGGAATTATCTGTATGAAGCCCTCCTCTCTTCTAGCAAAGATGCAAGTTTGAGTTCTCCTTCAGTTTGTGTGGAATCTCCTGCATTCATTTTCTGTGGGCATTCAGTCTTCCGTAAGTGTCAGGGAGGTATGTAACATAATAAACAATGAAACTGATTTGGCCTGGAACTCAAGAATGTTGTTGGAAAATTACAAAATTTTCAGAGTTTTCCTTCCTGAAATTATATTTACATCTAACCAACACCCTTTATAGTTTCTGAGAGACAGAGTGTGATGGACGGAAGAGCAACCGCTGGTCAGATCGGAAGCAAGTTGAG